>CM045919.1:13070261-13512161 GCA_025169955.1 Salix arbutifolia | reverse complement strand
ATTCTTTTCAATGATACATTTGTAACTATAAAAATCTATTGAAGTTTTGGCAAAGTCTTTTCTATAACAACAGGTCTCAAGTTATTAACTAGAACTTGTTTCAACAATCATCAAATGCAACTTAAACATAATCCAATCATCTTGGGCATTCTCATATTAATGGAATTAAAATAACCTTGAATCCTATATTTCAATATTTTCATCATTGTAATTTACTCATCATACAAATATATAGATAAATATACAAATTATCATAAAAGCATCATGACTTAATTATATACATTCATAATTCTCTCATATAAAGAGCTATACATCATAAAAGTTGATTAAAATATTCTAATTTAAATAGTTTAGTAAACAAAAAAAATATTCTCACACATGACATTACAAAAAAAATACAAATTACATAATAATTATTTTTAACAAAAAGAGATCATATATATTTATTAATATACTTAAAGATGTAAAGTATCTAGAATTCAATTCAGCATAAATATGGTGAAGTTACATAATAAACAAAACTAAACAAAAGAGTTATGTATAATAATTGGTTTTCACAATCAACCAATAACTTCTATAACATCGGATCTTCTAAATATGGTTCATTTAATGCAAAGAACCAACTTGGTGCTAGAACAAATAATGAAAAGGTTGCTGGGTTCCTCTCCAACTTTTTGGATAACACATCTGCCACCATATTGTCATTTCTTTTCCTGTATTCAATTAAAAAATCAAATCCCTATAATTTAGTGAGTCATTTTAATTGCATAGGTGTATGGAGTTTTTTCTCAAAAAAACATAATTAAGAATTTAATCAATTTGTATACAAAAAATAGAATTTAATTATTAGTTTGTATTAAAAAGCAATCTAAACTAGGAAATAAAAACAAAATTTCTTAACATCCATGACCAAAGCCATCAGTTTCTTCTCACAAGTAGATAGATATAGTGAATTTTATTTTGATTTTAGTTTTGTAAAAGCCAAAAGAATATGAGATAAGAGGAAAAAGGTGTAAAAAGCATATCAAAGTGAAAGCGTAATATTTGAGTTATACTCGAGAAGTGTGAGGAGTTTTTATTAGTACAAACATGTCACATCATAACAATACTGTAAAATCTCCGGGCGAAAAATCATAAATTGACTAGTTTTATGTAAAACAAAACAATTCATACTTCTTGATTGGGTTATCAAAAAATTCTGAAATTTTGCGTGAAGCCTTCTAATATGATACCTTATCTTGGGTTAAAATTTCAGATTTTTTAGAGAAATTTGAAAATTTGATGAAAAATCACAATTCGACTAGTTTGACGTATTGGATGTAATTTTCAATCCGACCAACGGATTGAGCTGAAATTTTCTGAGGAACCTTAAAATATATTGAATAAAATCTGGTTAAAATTTTAAGATCATTGGAGCTCGGTAGTGCTAGCAAAATAAAAATTCATTAAGGGTATAATAGAAATTTGCCATTGAAAACAAAACATATGAGCTCTCCTTCTCTTCTATTAACTGCCGAATGAGCAGAAACAAAAAAAGTGAAAAGAGAAAGAGAGCATAACATGAGAGAAAGAGAGAAAAGTAAGGAAAAACAATAAAGAAATTGAGAAAAATACCTATATAAGCTTGCAAGTTCAACCTATAAAACACTAAGGCAAGTGAATGAAGGAGGATTTGAGAAGGGGAATTCAGCTAACTTTGGAAGAGAAGAGAAATTGGAAGAAAAGCAATAGGTAAGCATGATAAGTTTTGATTTCATGTTTGATTTAGATGTGTTCTTAAGCTTATTTGATTAAGTTGGGAAGTAATTTCATGGAATTTTACCTTAGTTTCCCTTAAATCCTAGATTTTTGAACTTAGGGTTCTTATGTGAATTTGGGAGAAATACGAGGGGAAGGAGAAATGATGAAATTGAAGTGGAATAGAATGAAAATAAGTTGAAATAACAAGTAAATGAAGAAAAATTTGGGGGAGAAAAAAAAAGAAACACTACATTTGGCCAAATGAAGGAAAAAGTGGGAGAATGAGTTTTGATGTTAATGTTTAGAAACAAACCATGTTTAATCATGATAATTGAAAATTTAAGAAAGACTAAATGAAGAGATAGCATTTAAATTGAGAAAATAATAATAATAATAATAATAATAATAAGTAAATTCAAATTAAAAGAGAAATAAACTAGTTAAAAGAAAATATGAAGACAAGATGTCTAGATTGTGTTTGAATATAGTATTTAGATAAAATGAATAATATGATGTGAGGATATAAAGAATAGAAGAATTATTTGATGGAGAAATTATGAACATAGAGTAAGCAAAGAAGTAACTTGAGTTAAATATGAGGTTGTATGTAAAATAATGATGTTATATTTGAGAATGAATTTTTATTAGAACAAATTACAAAAAAAAATATTACGTGCTTTGTGTTTCGGCACGTAAGAAAAATATTGATGGACTAATGATATAATGACACTTGATTGATTCAGGAGTTGTGTCTGGAGCTGATTATTAGACAGGAGGAGCTGGGTCATCCCAAGCAGAAGGTAGGTGATTCGTCACCTTATTTTATAATTTTTAGTTTTCCTAATAATCTATGTTGCTTATTTAATTGATATTAAACTAATGGAGCAAATGAATAAATTGAGTTGTGATTATGTGAATTACCGGTAAATTATGTGAAATTACCGGTTTTGTTGGTTAACAAAGAGGTTAATCGGATATGGGATAATTCGTATGGAAGTACCGGATTGTTTGGCTAAATAAAAGAGATTAGCTGGATGCTGGGTAATTCAAATGGAATTACGGGATTGTTTGGCTAATAAAAGAGGTTAGCCGGATGCTGGGTAATTCAAATGGAAGTACTGTATCTATTGGTGACTGATGAAGGAAACCAAATTTCTGAGTAATTATATGGAAGTGTTAGATTTATTTGGTAATCTGGATTAATAAATTTTGAAAAGATTATGTAAATTAAAGGATTAAGTTAGATTGAAGTAGAAGTATTAAATTTCAAAGGTTAAGAGTAATTAATTAATATTAGAATAATATAGTGAGTAAGTTACTTAATATTGTTATTGTTGAAACAGGTACACTGCGAGGTGATGTAGATCGTTAGATGTAGGAATACTCCTTTATGAATTACTATTTTGGAATGTAATATTCATGTCTTTACTTTGAGTGTAAATCCTTTTGTGTTGTAAAAAAAAAATTAAGTAAAAGGTGTAATATGTAGTGTATGTATTATATGTATGTATAGTTGTTAGTATGACCATATCATTTTCAAAATGATAAGATAAGATTTATTATAAATATAATATGACTCATAATCTTAATGTTGTGTTTAGGTAGTTTAACGGCTTATATGTGGTTAGTTAGCATTTATTACGTTTAATGATGAATTTGTTTATCATTTGAGTTGTTTTGGTAGTACATTTATTTTGATTTACTAATTGATATTATGAGACTTGCATATATTGATAAGTATTAATATTGAGTTATTGTTTGATGAATGGAATGTGATCCAGGATGATTGGATCAAGATGGAAGTCATAATAATATATAATAGAAGTGTTGTCGATTACTTGGTACCAACAAAAATAGAGGAAACTCTACCGAAATTTCAAAAAAAAATCCTATAATTTTGACATATTACCCAATACTTGACATTGGTAAAGAAATGTTGGGAGATTTCATGATATTATAATTTGAGGGTGTTACAAATACAAACCTTCTAGAAGGTGACATAAAACTTAAGACTCAAGACATAATATAATGTTGGCATACTGCAAATGTTATGAGAAGTCATAAGTAATAGACTTGATAAGGCTAAGGCTAAGAAATATAGGGATATCTCTAATTGTAACAATCATGATGTACATGGAGTAAGGGATGAATTGAGAGTAAACCATGATCATAGAGCCAACAAGAAATAGAGGTTAATGATGTCTATAGGGATGAAGATTTTAATGTTAAGACTTCAAAACATAAAAGAGGTTTTTAGTAGCCTAAAAGATTTTAGATGCTTTGGGAATGGGCATATTGCTTCTTAGAGTCCAAATAAAAGAACAATAACCATGAAGTATAGTGAAATTTAAATCTAAAATGACATATCTAATTTTGATAAAATGTTACATTTGAATAATTGTAGTGATGTGAAGATTGCATATCTAGCTGAGGAGAAAAAGTTGGTTATAAGACATGTTATGAATGCACAAATAAAAAAAATGATGTAAGGAAGTAAATGAAGAATATCTTTTAAACAAAAAATTGGATGTAATTCTTTTTTGTTAATGGAGAATTTGATAAGTAAAAAATAAATATTGTGAGTGCCTCCTCATATTTATGGTGTTGTTGGTATTTAAAGGTTTGAATTCTAATCAACTATGTTATCCTTAGCTCTAACTGTATTTTATACCATTTCCATTGGATTATAGGTATCCATATGAATATTTATTATTTTATTATTATTTATTATTCAACATAAAATAATATAATAACACACACATATTGAGTTAGGTTTAAATTAGATTTTAGGTTGGGTTTAATAATATTAATATTCTATCCAACACCTATAAAATAAGATAATTATATAAAGAATCATTAATTTAAGTGATATCAATCAAATTTAGATAAAAAAATGTCATCCCTAGAAATTATAGGGAATGAGAGATCTAGATATGAGAATTACTATTAGTGTTTTTCGCCACGGAAATAACAAGGGAAGTAGATTAAAAGAAAAGATAAAAATAAACTTGAAAAAAGAGTGAAAGTGTGAAAAAGTGGGGTAAAATAGTAATTTGATTGTCACAATCCACAATAATCTATATCTATTTGAATAGTAAAAAAATTAAACAGTAAATGTGGGATGTATTTTATATTATAATTAAACCAAACAAATGTCCCCAAAAACAAATTTGCATATAATTCCATCTACTATGATAAGCAAATGTTTTTCAGTTACATAAAATGATTGATCAAATTTCAAAAAGAGCCATAAAATCACATAAATTCAAAAAAAAAAAACAAAAAAAAACCTCACTCACTTAATGGTACGTTCAAGGTCACCGGAGCGATACACAACATGAAGTAAACGACGCTTGTCCTTCTTCGGTCATTCTAGCAAATCCGCGTTAGGCTCCATTGCTTTTGCTGCCTCTGCCTCCTTAGCCATAACGTAATTCTTGAAATCAGAAATTCAACTTCGTCTCTGTTCACAGATTAAAGAAAATCAGCATAAAAATTAGAGTTTTGAAAACCCTAATTTTAGAAATAATTAGAGAGGATAGAAGTTAGCAGAGAGAGGGAGAGAAGTTAGCAGAGAGAGGGAGAGAAGTTAAGAAGATCAAAGAGAGAGGGAAATAATTTGCAGGCCACAAATATAGGTAATGTGTAGAATAGACCAACTGAAGATGGAATGGAAAGGGAAAGGGTGAAATTCTGAACTGCAACTTACCTTTTTAAAGTATTTCTTCTCCTTCCTGCTGGCACTCTATTTCCACTTCTCCTTGGCGGCCACTCTTCAAGGACCTGACACTCTGTTTCCACCTCTCCTTGGCGGCCACTCTTCGAGGCCCACCCTTTCTATTCCCTTTCCCCCACAGCTTGCATAAAAGGAGACGATCTTTGCCTGTCCCCAGAAGTTCACCCAACAAGAGCTCCTCAACTCCACCTCAGTCACGGTCATCCTCAACTCCACTTCAGGCATGATGCAGAAGCTCATCTCAGCAAATGGCGGCGCCCTTAAGATGAACCGAGAGAGGAGCATAAAAGAAAAAGAGAGATAAAACCTAAAAAATTGAAATGGAAGTTGGGACGAAAACCAAAGAGTTGGAAAACAAAAGCAAGACACGTGGCGCAACAGCCACCACAATTTAAGAGCGAGTCGAAACTCGAACTGACCCAAAACCCAAAAACCCAACCGGACCAAGCCACTATTACAATACACAATAAAAACACTCACAATGCACAGTGTTTTCCTGATGTCTTTTAGTATATTGTATAATATGAATATTTACTATTTGATTATTATTTATTATTCAACATAAAATAATATAATAACACACACATATTGAGTTAGGTTTCAATTAGATTTTAGGTTAGGGTTAATAATATTAATATTCTATCCAACACCTATAAAATAAGATAATTATCTAAAAACTCATTAATTTAAGTGAAATCAATCAAATTTAGATAAAAAATGTCAGCCCTAGAAATTATAGGGAATGAGAGATCTAGATATGAGAATTACTATTGGTGTTTTTTTGCCATCAAAATAACAATGGAAGTAGATTAAAAGAAAAGATAAAAATAAACTTGAAAAAAGAGTGAAAGTGTGAAAAGTGGGGTAAAATAGTAATTTGATTGTCGTAATTCACAATAATCTATATCTATTTGAATAGTAAAAAAATTAAACAGTAAATGTGGGATGTCTTTTATATTATAATTAATATATATATATATATATATATATATGGCTCTTAATTAAATAAAAATACATATATATTTGTCAACTCCAAGATCGTTTGTCTTTATTGCTAAAATACTGTTAATCATGAACTTTATTTTTTCTTCTTTGTTTTCCAATGAGGTTCTTCCTCTCTCAATTTAAGAACTGAAACATCAATAAAATGTATTTTTTTTTAAATAAAGTGACTTGTTGCATGAATTTTAGATTGGTCATGAGGTTTCTTGTCTTTTCATTTTAATTCTCTTTTTTGATTTTTTTTCTATTATGAATTTAACCAATTACTTGTTAAATTATCCATAAAAGGATTTAATCGAGTAAGAAATAAAATTGAATTGAATTATACCAAATTGAGCTTTAATCGAGCATCTAATTTGTTTCATGACATCATGAGGATGCAATATCAAGACAAACTAAACAAATAACCAAGTTCTACCCTAAATCAACCTCATATAAAAGTAGCAAATTGACAAATTCAAATGAATTTTTTTTGGAAGGATTCAATCAATAAAAACAACATTGAATTTGTCAAATCAAGTATCAACACATTATTTAACTTGTTTCCCCACACCCTTAAAACCACATACCAAGCCACCTAAAATAAACCACCAAGGCAAGCCTCAATCAATTTTATGTAAAATATAAAATTGAAATGAAATGAAAAGTCAGGAGACAAAAAAAAAAAAAAACTTGAGGCGACTCAATAAGAAAATCAACAAAATTGATTTTGATTTATTTAAATTGAACATTGACCAGACATTAGATTTATTTTCCAACACTATGAGATTATATATCAAGCTAGTTAAAACAAATCATTAAATCTAATCCTAAATCAAATAAAAAAAATATAAAATCAAAATTTATAAAATAACAAAAAGATAAAATTAAGGAAAAAAATTGATGTTGTTCATATTCAGTGTTTTCGCCTAATGTTTTTTTAATTGTATTATTAATAATAGTACTTTGTTATTCTCTGGTATATATTTTATGTGATTGTGATTTGAGATGGTTTCTACTTTCTCATGTTTTATTTTTTAATAGCAAAGGATAAGGCACGTACTCCTTGCTAATAATTTTTAAATTGTTTTTATTTGTAGTTAATTTTTAGTCCTCTTTTTTTTTGTATATATAAAACACCTAGAAGAAAGAATAGAGCAAAATACAACTATATGCTTAGGTTTATGTGATGATTATATAATCTCTATTTTTTAAAATATTATTTTTACAACTTGTTAACATACTTTATGGTGAATTATTGTAAATTAGTAATTGTTTTTTTCATAAAGGTGTTTAATGATCATAGGACTTGCTAATTTAATATATGTAATTTCTATTATTTTTATTTTCCATGTCAAACAATATTTAATGTCATCACCCAATTTCTGGGTCATTCCCCAAAATATACCAAAAAATAACAAAAATAAAATAAAGGAGCTGGCGTGGGTAGAAAAATCAATGTGGTGGTTTTTTTCACAAGTCCAATCATATCTCTTTTGTTCCAAAACTAGAGGAAAGTACAGATTTAAGGCAAAAATAATTTATCGTTGGATAAATCTGTGTAAAAATTAATTTGAACGACATAATTATATTTTTATGTGTTGATTCGATTTAATCATCGACCAATTTCAAGTTTAATTAAGATAGGGAATTAATTTAAGATCCAAGTGAAGGATTTAATCAAGTGCAAGAACTTAATTATACTTTAAATTGATCAAATTAATTTTATTAAAGGCTTAGTCAATGAGAAATCAAGTTCTTGAATTTAATTCAGTTTCAATTGATTAGATTGGAATTTTTTTGGGGATCAAATTGAATTGTTTTAAGCCAATTATGCAAAATCAAGGCCCGAATTGAATGAAATGAGAATCTAATGGTCAATTGAGGGTTAAATCGCGCAAATTGGAAACCGGAGACCAAAATAAAAAAGGCGCACACATTTAAGGTTGCTGTTGAAATTTTGATTGGGAATACAATTGCATAAAATTAAAAGTTTAAAACTAATTGGGGGTGCGATTGAACTAATTAAACATTGAGAGACCAAATTGTATTTTTCTCACGCCAATTTTGCATGTCCGGTACATACACTTTTCTTTTTTATTTACAATGCTTACTATCTAACGTTTTTCACAAAACTTTAGTTGTAAGCATTGTAAAGAGGGGGCAGCTGTCATCATCCAATTTCTGGGTCATTCCCCAAAATATACCAAAAAATATCAAAAATAAAATAAAGGAGGCGACGTGGGTAGAAAAATCAATGTGGAAATTTTGGTTGTTTTCGCGAGTCCAATCGTATCTCTTTTATTCCAAAAATAGAGGAAAGTACAGATTTAAGGCAAAAATAATTTATTGTTGGATAAATCTGTGTAAAAATTAAGTTGAAAAACATAATTATATTTTTATCGATTGATTCGATTTAATCGTCGACCAATTTCAAGTTTAATTATGATTGGGAATTAATTTAAGATCCAACTGAAAGATTTAATCAAGTGCAAGGACTTAATTATACTTTAAATTGGTCAAATTAATTTTATTAAGGGATTAGTCAATGAGAAATCAAGTTCTTGAATTTCATTCAGGTTCAATTGATTAGATTGGAATTTTTGGGGATCGAATTGAATTGTTTTAAGCCAATTATTCGAAATCAGGGGCCGAATGGAATGAATTGAGAATCTAATAGTCAATTGAGAGTTAAATCGCGCAAATCGGAAACCGGAGACCAAAATAAAAAAGGCTCACATATTTAAGGTTGCTGTTGAAATTTTGATGGGAATACAATTGCATAAAATTAAAAGTTTAAAACTAATTGGGGGTGCGATTGAACTAATTAAACATTGAGAGACCAAATTGTATTTTTCTCACGCCAATTTTGCATGTCCCTGCACTGTTCAAACACCTGAACAGTGCAGGAACAGCTCTGCAACGAATCTTTGCATGGCGCTGCAACCCTCAGCCTTCTGCAAGTTTCAGAGGTATACACACAACATGCATGTCCTCATTCCCCCATAAATACCCCATTTCGTAGCTGCAACAAAGGGGGGAGGGGTGTTTGAAGAAAATAGAAAAACAGAGAGAAAAGAAAAAAGAGAGGGAAAGAGAGGAGAAAGACGAGGGGATCAAGCTCAGGAAAAGAAACCAGAGGAGAGGAGAAAATAGAACGAAAAAAATACCAGAAAGAATACATTACAGAGAGTAAGAACAGAGGAAAACATGCAGAAACGAGGAAGAGGAGATGGAATAATGCATGCAGAAACACTGAAAAAAAAGACCCGTAAACAGCCGTCTCTCTCGGCCATCTTCCGCATCTCCAGCAAAAACCACTCTCTATCCCGTCAGCCACAGCTCACAGCCAGCCATCACTCCCTTCCCTCACACATAGCTAAGCTCTCTCTCCTTCCTCAGCCCGTTGCAACTCTCTCTCTCCCCGACAATGTCTCCCTCTCTCTAAAAACAGACGTGAAGCAACTCTTTTCCTCCTCTAACCAGTTACGAGAGACTTCCAGAAGCTCCCTAACAGCGAGCTCAACCTTCTTCTCCAGCTCCGACGAGAGCACCAACAGGGACAAAACACCAGCAACAACAGACTGGCAGCTTCTAGCGCCTCCTCCAGCCACCACGGGCTACCATTTTCGACACCACCATGACAGGGAGAACCACGTTGACGTCCATGCACGGGGGAGTGAATTAATTCACTTCCCTAGTGCCTCACATGCCACTGTTCTACATCACAGCAAAATGGGTGGGCCGTAAGGCCCACCAGGGGTGGCAGTCCAGCCCTGATGGGCCTCTCGGCCCATAGGGTGGACAGTCAGCCCAAAGGTTTTGTTTTATTTTTGTTTTATTTTATCTTAAAAAATGGAAAAAATATTAAATTACATAAAATTTCAAAAACATAAAAATGTGTTGTTTTCGTGCATACGGCCACATTCCAAAGTTTTTCTCATCATATTTTTCATAAAAAATATGTTGCATCTTTCTCATATTTTGAAATGAAAATTGGATATCGTAACCAGTTTATGATTATCTATTGGAATTTGGCCAAGATATCAAAAATTAATAATTATATTGTTTTCATTATCGGGGTATAAAATTATATTGTAAAGTACACCCGCAGATAAAAACGATTTTACTACGGTGTAAAATTACATTGTATAATACATCCGTATATAAAAAAAGAGTTTTAACTACGGTGTAAAATTACATTGTAAAGTACATCCGTAGATAAAAAAAGGTTTGTAATTGCAGAGTAAAATTACATTGTAGAGTACACCCGCAAAAAAAAATGGTTTTTTAAAATGCAATGTAAATATATTTTTAACTTAGAAAAAACAATCAAACAACAATGCAACTTACCTTAGGTAGGGTGCACTGGGGGTGATGCGTCTTCCCTTTTCACAACAAGTCCCCTTACCCAAGACTCTCGCAGACCAATAGTTTCCTAATGACCGTAATACTAGGTGGCGACTCCTAATAATTATAGTCGTAATTTTTACGTCTATAAGCACACCCCATTTTCACCGTGTGCTGTTGTCTCCTGCCGATCTAGAGGGGGATGGCGAGGTGCGTAAAAAATCGTTGTCGTGACAGATGGCGATTCCACTGGGGACATAGCTGGACTAAGCTTTGTTTGTTTGATTGTTTATTCCTTGGTTTATTTTTAACACGCATTTTTACCGCTTTAGCATACAATTTTAATTTCAGTCAATGAATATCATCGGGTTTGAATTAATGTCATCATGCATTTTAATTTCTTGATTAAACCCAATTCTAAGTTAGGTGGGGATTAACGATCTGCCTCATGACTTTCAGTCAGGTTTCAGTAGTGAAATATAGGTCAAAATATAGGTCCCCGAAGAGCTCCCACCACTAGACTCCAGCAGTGAAATATGGAGGATGAAGAGTGTGCACACCACGATGCTCATTTTCAAGAAGAATTGGATTCTCTGAAAACTTGTGTGGCTAGTCTTACCAGCTTACTCGAGCAAGTACTAAGAAATGCCTCTGGCGAGGGTCCTTCAACTAGACCCACAACGGCTACTCAAACACAAGGAATGAACCACCAAGAAGAGGTGACAAGAGAAAGAGTTCAAGATCCGTAACAAAACACAACTTTTGTACAATCAGCGCTGCCGACACCTACACCAACCCCAACAGTTATAGAAGCATCTGAGGGTATCGACCAAGATAAGATGGCAACGTTGGAAGCCAGGATAAGGGTCATCGAAGGGGTAAATTTATATGACCCAGTATAAGTTGCAGTTATGTGTCTAGTCCCGAATGTTGTACTACCAAAGAAGTTTTATGTCCCTGAATTTATCAAATACACCGGGACACAATGCCTTGTCACTCACCTAAAATCATACTGTAACAAAATGGCAGAAGTAGTGCATGATGAAAAACTACTGATGCATTTTTTCCAAGACAGTTTGAGTGGGGCAACCTTGAATTGGTACATGCGACTAGACAACACCAGGATCCATAGCTGGAAAAATCTGGTAGATGCTTTGATCAAGCAATACAAGTACAACATGGACATTGCTCTTAACAGAAAAAGTTTGTCCAACTTGGAGAAGAAAGACAAAGAAAGCATAAGAGAATATGCTCAAAGATGGAGAGATCTCGTTGCACAAGTACATCCTCCACTTCTAGATAAAGAGATGGTGATATTATTCACCAACACGCTAAAAGCGCCCTATTATGAACATGTGATGGGCAGTTCAGCACAGCAATTCATGGATGTTGTAGTCGTGACAGAGCGAATAGAGAAAGGAATTAGAAGTGGTAGAATTTCTACACCTGTGGAGAAAAAGGGCTTTGAAGGCAAGAAAAAAAATGTCGAGTATTTTGAAGACGACTATAAGGGTAGGAACAACCAATTCCAAAACTACCATAACCCCTCATTTGAAATTGCCAACATCAATCTTCAAGCCAAAGATGCACCTAAAAACTTCCCAAAAAGAAATTACCAGAAAACCCAAGAACAGCTACCTCCGCTACTATTGCCTTTGAATAAGATGTATCAAAAATTGGTAAGCATTAAGCAAGTAGCTCCTGAACCTCAGGCACCTTTGCAACCACCTTACCCTGATTGGTACAAATCCGATCTCACCTGCGAATACCATGCTGGAGCTGCAGGGCATAGCATTCACACCTGTGGTGCTTTCAAGAAGAAGCTTATGCAATTGATTAAAGCGGGATGGATAACATTTGAAGAAAATCCAGGTCCTGCATCCAATTAGGCTTCACGAAAATAGGGTATCAAGTGTCCGCACCATTAAAGGCAGTCAACAAAAGCTTTTGAAAGGGAGTGTGCTGATATCGGGAGATGAAGTCTACTTCCATGATTTCTTTTTGTTTTGTTCATGTCTTCACATTATATTCCTGTTTTGACTTGTCGGCAATTTTACTCGTAACGCCACAAGACTTTTTTGTTAAGCAAACATTTCTCTTCAGTGATCATGTATTTGCTTGTGTTTACGATGTGTTCTTGCTTATTGTTTAAATAACACAAGCACACCTTATATCCCTTTCATCCAAATTATACATGATCTCATGATTTCATCAAGATTTTTGGAAAATCAAATTCTAGTATGAAGAGAAATGCCAATTTGATGTTTGTTTAATAATTATGTTCTAGGAATTCAAAGGATTTCATTGAGAGGTGATCTCATACCACCAAAACCCATATAATAAAGCTAAGCTCTTAGCTAAACAAATAATCCAAAATCAATAAATCATTTCGCATGGAAAAGCAAAGTCTACTGATCCCAGATGCATGTTTTTGAAATGAGGAAAGGCCATCTTTGATATGCCTTCACAAAATCTCAAATATCCATTGCAGTCCTTATTTGAGCCTAATAATTATTTTTTGATAATTAACCCTGACTAGGATCACACCCTACTGGGGGGCAAGTGCAAAAGAAATAAAACACTTTTTCAATCTACAAAATAGTCCTCAATGACAAGTGACATCCGAACAAAAGCTGGGGGGCATAAACATAAAAAAGAGTTTTAGTATGCTATAGCAAATCAATTCAATATTTTGGTAGTACTAAAAACCCAACATAGAAAGCCCAAACAAAATACTGAAGGGCATGTCATGATAAAAGCCAAAACAAAATAACTTGGGGCATGTCAAGTCAACATGATGTTAGTGCAAAAAAAAACCATGACAAAAAGCCCAAACAAAATATTGGGGCATGTTAAGTCAACATGATGGCACTGTTGAAAAACTTATGATGGAAAGCCCAAACAAAATGCTGGAGGCATGTCAGGTCATTATACAATTCAATTACAAGGACTAAAAAGAGTTTTGAGAGTAAGCACTCGTGATCCTTAGTCTAGAAAACCCTCAAACACCTTTTGAGCCTACAAATATATTTTATTTTTTTTTGTAGCCAGTAACCTAAGCCTAAGTTACGAACCTGATAAAGCCCTTTTTGATCAAATATGGGCAATCTGGATCAGTAGACAATGTTTTTCCATTCTAAACGGTCCTTACAAATGCTTCACATGACTTGATCAAAGCATTTCTAACATACAAGACATGCAAATATCATTTCACATTCTTGTCAAATCAACATAAAACCTGACAATGAGATCACTTGAATTCTTTCAAGAACAAGTTTGTTAAACAAACATCAAAATGGTTTTTGTGCTTGGAATGACTTTGAAATTCCAAAAGTTTTACATGAAAAGAATTTTTGCAAATAATTATCCCTTTCTTGCAAACACTCGAAGCCTAAAACATTGGTGTGACATGATCCGACTGGGCAATCAAAATGGTTTTCGTGCTTAGAATGACTTTGAAATTCCAAAAATCCCACATGAAAACACCATCTTTGCAAATAACCAACCCTTTCCTGCAAACACTTGAAGTCTAAAATACTTTTGGGGCATGACAAGACTGGGGACAATTACAAATGCAATTAAAGTTGTCTCCATCTTTCCTTTTCAAAGAATCCAGATCAAACTCAGAGAGGGCTTGTTGATATGGAAAATCTATCATCTCCAGTGGTCAAAATCTTAAGTTGCGGCTCGAGTAAGTAGAAGCGAGAAGCCTTCAAAGCTAGAGATTCAAACCCTAAAAAGAGAAGACCATGAAGAAAAGGGACCTATATTTATTGGGTAAGTATACATGCATCATCATGCATCACATCCCCCCTTAAGAATCTAAGAAATGTTTTGAAGGATTCGTAATTTACGAACCTCCATTCATCATTTTGTGCACGCTTTCAGGCTCTCACCTCTTTCATTTAGCATGCTTTTTAGCTTTCTTTCTTTCTTGATTTTGAGTGTCATCATACATTGCATCCCCATTGAGAATCTAGAAAATGTTCTAAAGGGATCGTAATTTACGAACCTTCATTCATAATTTTGTGCACACCTTCATATCCTATAATGTGCTTTTCAACCCTGCCTCTTTCCTGAATTTAGATTTCATCATGCATTGCATCCCTATTGATAATCCAAGAAATGTTTTGGAGGGATTGTAATTTACAAAACTCCACTCATCATTTTTGTGTGCGCCTTTGAGCTCTCACCACTTTCACTTCCCTAAGTGTGCTTGCAAGCCTTTCATCAACACTAATAGAGAATTTTTCAACCATATTCCTTTCCTCTCATTGGAGTGCGTTTTTCAACCCTCAACCATCAATTAGGATAGTGCGCTTCTCATCCATTCCTTTCCTCTCATTGGAGTGCGTTTCCCAACCCTCAACCATCAATTAGGATTGTGCGCTTCTTAGCCATTTCTTTCCTCTCATTTGAGTGAGTTTTCCAAACCCTCAACCATCAATTAGGATCGTGGGCTTCTTATCCATTCCTTTCCTCTCGTTTGAGTGAGTTTTCCAACTCTCAACCATCATTTAGGATAATGCGCTTCTTAGCCATTTCTTCCACTCGTCAATGGCGTTTTCCAACCCTTGACCATCAATTAAGATAGTGCTCTTCTTAGCCATTTCTTTCCTCCTTGTTTAAGTGTGTTTTCCAACCCTTAACCATAAGCTAAAATAGTGTGTTTTCCAACCCTATTTTTCTTCCATTTCGTGTGCGTTTTCCAACCACCAATCAAGATAGTGCATTTTGCATCCTTATCCTTCTTGTTTAAGTGCGTTTTCCAACCCTTAACCATAAGCTAAAAATAATGTGTTTTCCAACCTTATTTTTCTTCCTCTTCGAGTGCTTTTTTCAACCATCAATTAAGATAATGCATTTTTCACCCCTATCATCCTTGTTTGAGTGCGTTTTCTAACCCTTAAACAATGAACAAAATATAATGGGTTTTCCAACACTATTTTTCTTTCTTGTCGAGTGCGTTTTCCAACCTTCGACCATCAATTAAGAGTACACTTTACAGCCTTATCTTCCATTCCATGAAATCTTCACTATTTTCACTTGGGAAGGTCGCTTATTATAATAGGACCATTCTTGTGTCTTTTAACATCGTCATCGTTCCCACCTGGGTAGGTTACCCATTACAATGAGACCATCTTCACCGTTCTCACTTGGGAAGGTTGCCCATTACAATAAGACCATTCTTGTTCCTCCTAACATCTTCACCATCTTCAATTGGGCAGGTCGCCCATTACAACAAGACTATCTGCTTTTTTATCTTCACGAATCTCCCACTGGGCAGGTTGCCCATCACAACAAGACCACCTTTGATTTTTTACCATCTTCACCATTCTCACTTGGGCAGGTCACCCATCATAACAAGACCATCTTTATGTTTTTACCATCTTCACCAATCTCCCATTAGACAAGTTGTCCATTACAATAAGATCATCTTTGTGTTTCTTACCATCTATATTATCTTCACCTGGGTAGGTCACCCATTACAATGAGACCATTTTTCTTTGTCATTCACAAACATCATTGTCTTTCATCCTTTAAGTGTCCTCCTTAGGCCTCAATTTTTAGGTAGTGTGCTTTCTAGCCCTATCTTACCATTCCCTTCTGAGTGTGTTTTATAGGGCGCATTCTCATTTTCTGGATGGATCAACCATTTCTTGGTCCGGTACATACACTTTACTTTTTTATTTACAATGCTTACTATCTAACGTCTTTCACAAAACTTTAGTCGTAAGCATTGTAAAGAGGGGGCAGCTGTCATCATCCAATTTTTGGGTCATTCCCAAAATATACCAAAAAATAACAAAAATAAAATAAAGGAGCCGACGTGGGTAGACAAATCAATGTGGAAATTTTGGTTGTTTTCGCGAGTCCAATCGTATCTCTATTGTTCCAAAAATAGAGGAAAGTACAGATTTAAGGCAAAAATAATTTATCATTAGATAAATCTGTGTAAAAATTAAGTTGAACAACATAATTATATTTTTATCGGTTGATTCGATTTAATCGTCGACCAATTTCAAGTTTAATTATGATTGGGAATTAATTTAAGATCCAACTGAAGGATTTAATCAAGTGCAAGGACTTAATTATACTTTAAATTGGTCAAATTAATTTTATTAATGAGATTAGTCAATGAGAAATCAAGTTCTTGAATTTAATTCAAGTTCAATTGATTAGATTGGAATTTTTGGGGATCGAATTGAATTGTTTTAAGCCAATTATTCGAAATCAGGGGCCGAATGGAACGAATTGAGAATCTAATGGTCAATTGAGAGTTAAATCGCGCAAATCGGAAACCGGAGACCAAAATAAAAAAGGCTCACACATTTAAGGTTGCTGTTGAAATTTTGATGGGAATACAATTGCATAAAATTAAAAGTTTAAAACTAATTGGGGGTGCGATTGAACTAATTAAACATTGAGAGACCAAATTGTATTTTTCTCACGCTAATTTTGCATAACAAGAAGAAAAAAAGGAATATCAGGTGTGACAGTCATCGTAGAAAGAGGTGAAAATGGAAAAAAGAAACGGCAGAAACACAGGAAGGGGAGAAAAAAACAGAGGTGAGGAGGGGGAGAAAAAAACAATAAACAATTTTATACAAGATAGTGTATACTTGTATAGATTATGAGCTTAAAAAGCTTTCGTATGGAGACTATATTACACAAAAATGTATTTTATATCTCAAGACATAAAATTAATAGCAGGCGTACTACTCCATCAAGTTGTCCAATCAAAAAGAAGCAAATCAATAAGAAAAAGAATATCAGGTGTGGCAGTCATCGTAGAGAGTGGTGGTAAATGTAAAAAAGCAACGGCAGAAACACATGATATCACTTACGCATGATTGATTCATTGGGAGGAGATAGCAACTTCTGGTAGTGAGGAGATGTGTTGATAATTAGTGAGGAGATGGAATGCTAGTGGGGTTTTTATAAGGCCAGGGTACAACTACCTACCTCCACGGATGGTGAAATTTGGCATTTTATGATTTCGATTTTCGATGGATATAGTTAGGTAGGTAGTGGCCGTATGATCCACCTATCATCATTTTTTTGTTTGTCAAATATGTGGTCATTCTCTTTTAAAAAAAACAATCCAAATTATGGGATTACCAAGAGGGTCAATTAATGGTGATAAGAAAAAGGTGAATGAAAATGGATTTAATATAATCAATCATAAGGAGTTTGAAATTGACTTTTATGAGGAGGCCGCTGTTTTGTTTATCTTAAATGAACCTATGATAAATTTGTTTGCCACTAATTTTCTTATTATTATGAGGAGGCTGTTTTGTTTATCAGAATTTAATGGGCTTTCATGGGTTTACAATTAATATAAAAAAAACACTAATTTTCTTATAAAATCCCAAAATATTTTTAAATTTGTTTTGCCACTAATGCAAATATTAATGTATTAAATTGTTAATATTAATATACTCTTTATTAAATTATTATTTTTACTTTCTAATACTTTTATTTTGTTTAATTTAGCATGAGGTGAAATAATTCAAGTTTCACAAGTAAACAAATTGAAATTAAAATTACAGAATATTGCCTTCAAAGAGCTTCAAAATAAATAAGCAACATTAACATAAAAAACTTCAAGATACACCCGGTTTTGAACTAATTATCGATCATTGTCAGATTTAATTTTCCACCAAATTCTACAAAAAAATAATAATAAAAATGTTAGATCGAAAATAAATTGATTAATAAATAATAAAACAAATGCACCTTGTAAACAAACATACACTTATGCATTTCTCTATTGAAACATACATTAATTTTCCTAATAATTGTCTTTAGGTTTTATCTATAGTTTTAAAATTCCATGGTAAAAAAATTAGAACTAAAAAATTTACTTTTCATGTAATCTCAAATTTAAGTTATGTAATTGTTAATATATGAATCAGTTAATATACATACCTAAGTTAAAAAAAAAATATTATCCATCAAGCTAGCAAGGGATTATTGTCAGCATCGGCCCTCTATATCATTAGTGCATACGTGCCATTATTTCCAGGTATATATACATTAATTTTGATTGCATTATTTCCAGACACAAATGAAACACTGAAGTATATACACTGAAGCACTGCATCTAAAATATAATGAGACATCTTCCACACTTTTGAGCAGTGATCTTGGCCACTTATGAGACTCGGATCGATATATTTTTAAATTAAATTTAACGGTAGTGATCCAACAAACACGTGATGCAATCAAAACTTTGTTTTTTTTATTCTTTCATCCATTGATTTACAATAAATTAACACATAATTAACCACCACACCACACCCATTGATTCTTCTTCTTTTTCGAAAAAAAATAATATTCAGATGGTACGATAAATAAGTACTTTATTTAAAGGTTTTTCTATCCTCTTATGGATACAAAGTTTGAGCCATCTTTGAAATTTTCTAACAAAGGTTCAACATGATACGATGATCCAATTTTATGTGCTGGCATCATGTTTGGAATCTAATCCAATCTCTTTCCTTCCTGGTGGCTCAAGATTCAGGAGTGCATATTTTTCTTTTTTAATATAATAATATGAAAAATAAATCTTAAAAAAATAATAAAAAATATTTATTTTTTTAAATAAAAATCACTTTAAATTAAAAATATTTAAATTCACACATAGATAAAACAAATACAAAAAAACACAAAAATAACAAATTACTAAGAATAAAAGATTCACTATACATATATAAGAGAGAGTTTCACTCTCATTTCACGTTACTAAAGTTAATCTTTGTGTTTTAACATAAGCTTCATTTAATACAAATATAAATTACAATAAAATTTTAAAGTTAAAAGTAAAAATATAAATACATGGATACAGATAAAAAAAATTTAAGAACTATTCCAAAAAAACAAAATAAATAAAATGATAAAAACTAAAGCGAAATTTTAGAATTTTAAAATAAAATAAAATTATATATATTAAAGTAAAACAAAAAATTTTTCTCGTTGTGACAGAAACTGGCTAATGGCTCGTGTGTGTGAATAACATACAAAGAAAAAGACCAGGCAGTTATCATGTAATGTAAGAAGGATTCAAAGCACTTGCTTTTTTCCGCGGATGATCAGGGCCCATGGGTATTGACTATTGACAGCTGGGTCCGAATTTATCAAGCCCAGGAACCGATGAGCCTGGATTATACTTAGCCTTATAAAAATAATACCTTTTAACACTTGTGCTCCGGTTTTTGTTTTAAGTCGGTTTGAACCGGTATGGTTTTGAGTCAGCTCAATCAATTATAGAGTGTGTTTGGCATTGTTTTTGCTTTTGCGATTGAGGTTGAAAAAAAGCAGTTTCAAAAAAAGTGCTTTTACTGTGGTTCAAAATAAGCAGTGAAATATTTGGTTAAAACTGTGGTTGAGTTGGAGGTTGAAAAAAAAGCAGTTTTGAGTGTTTGGTTACCAAGATTTTCATATTACTTTTAACTTGTGAAATTACTTTAAAGGGTATATATATATAATTTTTTTAAATATTGTAAATTTAATAATTATAATAATATAATGTAATTAATAATTCATGAAAAAACAAATATTATTTTTTATTCTCCCATCAAACTACTTGCAATTTCATCACGAACAGATATTTCCCTTCCATTAGAACTGATCTGTATCTACATATTTTTTTTTAAATATATATTTAAAAAAAAACAGGCTGGGCCGAGGGCAACCCAACCAAATTGGGCCTAAGCCCAACTTTGCTAGACTTGGGTTGGGCCGAGTGTAGCCCAGCCCAAGTCCAGCTTAAATAAATAAGAAGTGAAACGGTGCGCTGCACTGTTCACGTCTTCTTCGCGTGACAGTGCAGCGCACCTGTGCACGTGAATTATTTCACGTGCACATTAGCTTCCGACTGACCACCAAGATAGCTTAAACGGACAATACCAACGGGTAAAGGAGGCCAAGGTGGTTTACAATATTTTGTTTTTGTCAGCATCGGCCCTCTATATCATTAGTGCATACGTGCCCTATCATGGAACACCAAAGTTATTTAACACTATAATGATGCCAAGAGGGCATGGAGGTGCTATGGCGAAGAATAACGTTGTGGCCGCAAGGAAGAATGCAACTTTTTCCAACACTCTGGATGCAGGCGGCTTCATTTGAAAGATACATAGTCAAATTTAAATGAAAGTAAATAGCAATGGCAATTTGTCCCCATATACTTTCATTTCCATTTAACTATGTATAAGGGGAAGCCATTTGACTATGTATCTTTCAAATTTGACTATGTATCTTTCAAATCTTTCGAAAGGAAATACAAATTGAAAGATTTCCTTTAAGTTGATGCCTCTCTCAACACATGAAATCAATAAGTTGACTATGTATCTATAATATTAATGTTATTAAAAATATAATAGGCCTTTAAGTTGATGCCTCTCTCAACACATGAAATCAAAAGAGGGCGGGCGTGGGTGGAAACTGCTGGTCTTGTTAAGTGGGCTAGAAGTGGAGAGAAAAAAGAGGACCGTATTGTGAGAAGGGGATAGTGAAATGAAAAAAAAAAAATTGCATCAAGACTGTAGCAAGAACTCCAGTCTTAATTTAAATATTTTAATTAAATCGATCCTTTTTTTAAATGCACAAAAATATAGTTTTCCTTTCCCTGCAATTATGTGAACGGTTCATCTCCCCGGCCGGAAAGATGCTAGAAAAGGGATTGTCTATGAACCGTTCACATAATTGTTTTCCTTTCGAAAGATTTGAAAGATACATAGTCAAATTTGAAAGATACATAGTCAAATGGCTTTCCCTTATACATAGTTAAATGGAAATGAAAGTATATGGGGAGTCATTTGACTATACAGGGAATGGATGGACGGAGTTAAATCACGTTGATTCAGAAATGCATTCCCTGTAGGCCTGTACAGTATGCATGATATTGATGCTGGTTTTAAATATTATTATTTTATTTTATAGAATTGTAGTGGGGGCAATCACATCAAAGATGGACGCGCCAGCCCCAGCGTCACTTGGACCAGTCCAGGGCTTCTCAGCAATTTGTCTCTTTCTATAAACGTTATTAAGATATTTCATTGGTATATATAAGATATTTCATTTTAAATATATAATAATGTTTAAACAACACGCCGATATATAAAACTAAGATTAAGTTATTTTCATATATTATAATAATATTTTTTATTTTTTAAAAGTTATTTTTATATCACCACATAAAAATAATTTAATTTAAAAAAAGAATTTTAAGATATTTTTTATTGAAGATGTTTTTGTAGATCTTTTAATTTTTAATTATTTTAATATATGAATGTTAAAAGTTTTTTTTTTTGAAATAAAAAATTAATATGTTTTGAAATAAAAAATATTATACATTAAAGGGGTAGAAGACTACTACGTTTGCCATGGCTTTTCTTGAATTCAATGGCCGGCGTGTGGCATCCCCTCTACCGACCAGCCAGTGGTCTGGAGTTAACAAGTAGTTCACGTCTGTTCAGCATAACTCTTGCTTGGTTTTCACTGTCTGGTGACTCTGTACTGGAACTGAGCAAGCGGGTTGATGATGGCTTGATGTTTTTGACCGGATCAACTTGATTTTATTTTTTAATTTAAACCGGATTAATTTTTAGAGCGAACTAGAAAATCAAGAGAGAAAAGTTGAGGCTATTATGTTAAGAGAGAAAATCACTTGAATCCTTTTCTAGTCCATATATAAAATTCAAGGTGCCTCCTGGGAGCATGCATGCGTGTTTTTTTTTTTTTTTAAAGCTGTATTTGCGATGCTATTTTTTTTTATTGATGATTATAGTAAAGAAATGTGATTATACTTCTTAAAAAAAAAGCCTAATATATTTAGTTGTTTTAATAAATTTAAGGTATTAATTGAAAAAGAAAGTGATTATTTTATAAAATCACTTGGGACAAATAGAGGGGGTGAATTTTATTATAATAATTTTAATGAGTTTTATGAAGATTATGGTATAAAAAGACTCCTAATAATGACTAGATCACCACAATAAAATGATATGGTAGAGGAAAAAAAAAATAGAAGCATCCTCAATATATAAAAAACATGCTCAAAATCAAGAAAATACTTAAAAGAGTCTTAAGTTGAAACTATAGATTATGTTTTATGGAAAGAATATTACGACAGAGCGAATCTTAATAAATCACTTTAACCACCACGCGCCTTCAACTTAAAACTATCACTTTTCTGTTTTCTGTTTTAAACCTGCCAGATCCTCTCTCTAAGATTATTTTGAACTTTGACTCAAACTTCAAAATAAAATATATTTTGGACTTTGACCCGGGTAAGGAACACTTCACCACCTGTCCTCATAACGGTGGCCATGAACTGATATCTCCCCAGTCCCCACCCTTATTTAAACGTGCCAGATCCTCTCTTTGATCCCACAATATCTACTTTGGGTAAGTGATCATATCCTGTGTTTCTTTCTTCCATTTGCACCTCTTTCTACGATGACTGTCACACCTGATATTCTTTTTCTCTTCTTGTTGATCCACAGGAAAGATCGATCGATCATGAAGGGAATGAAGACCAAGATAGTGGGTAGGAAATTTTATATGACAATATTGTATCTGCTTTTATTTTTATCTCATCATATATACAACCTCACCAGTACAATCTTCTTATGGTGTTAAGATTTAATATAGTTTTGTTCATAATTGAACTTCTACATGCTTGTTTTAATTGTTTGATTTATTTCATCATTTTTTTTTTGAAATGGGTGATCCGGTACCCGCCGGGGCCCGACTAATCATCTTTTTTCTTTGGGTCGCAGACTCTCTCTTCAAAATCTGGTTACTAATAACATCAGCACCTTCTCCCGATAGTGCTGATGACCTGGAATCACAGGCTCCGCCTTCATCAGGAGTGCGGGAGCCGGACTTGGAAAAGGAATTGAAGAAGACACTTTTGGGTTTGTGCTTCGGAGCAGCACTTCAAATCGCAACTCGGAGCAAACAGGCTGCGGAGTCTGGAATCAATAACTCCATCAGCTTGCTTTCACTGGGTACAGCAGCTATTTTTGCCGCTCTATTCACCTCCCATTTCATCGGAGAAAAGATGCCGACCGCATCAAGAATGCTGGAAAAAGTTGCATTCTTCCTTGCAGCAACAACGTTTTTCTTCGCCATAGCAACTCCATGCCCTCTTAGCATCAAATGCGCTATATGGGCACTCTATATCTTCTCACTGATCGCTATCGCTGCCTGCAATTTCCTCATGTATTCTGGCGGCGCGTTGACACACGCGCCACAAGTCACGGTGGTTGAGGGCGCTGCTGTGGAGGAAGTGAAGGAGAAGGGGGCGTCGGCAGCTGGGAGAGCAGGAGGAGGGGACGGGGCTGTTGGGTTCGTGGCCGTTGAGGTCCAGCTAGCCGAAGGATGTATTTGAGAATTCGAAGGTGTTTGGGGGTGCGGGTGGGGGGTATTAGGTGTATTATATTTTAGGGGGGCTGGGGTATTATTTATTATTTAGGGGGTTTATTTTTCACACGTCTCTAGCTGTTATTATTTAGGGGGATTATTTTTTTTTTGGGGAGGGGATTATTTATTATTTATTATATTTTGCATGGCTGTAATGATTCATACCCTCTATCAAATAAACGCATATTACAATATATTATATTTCATTCTAAATGGAAAAAAATCCGAGTTATAAACTCTAGTTTGGTTTAATAGATAAATTTAATAACTGGAAAGATTTGATTTTTTTTTTCTAACTTAAATTTTTGAGAACCGAGTCAATTTATTGAATTGGGATCTTTGACCGGCCAGCTCGGAATCAGCTCTTGTAAGTTGTAACTATATATATATATATATATAAAAGAGTTGAATGCGGGGGGGGGGGGGGGGGGGGGGGGGGGGGGAGTTACCACCGTTTTTCTGGTTAGTCAACTAGTCATTTAAGAAAGGAAAAATCCATGTCAGCAACAGAAATATTACAAACAAGCACAAGTAGATCCTTCAGAGCACGGATATTGTAATAATAACAGTCACAAAATTTAAAAAAAATATATTATTATACATATATATAAAACGTGTGGCACATTTACTGTGCATCAATGCACTGTGCACACAGACACAGTGCACTGTGAATTGTAATAGTAGTATTTTTTTTATTATTTATTTTCTGCTTACGTTTTTTTTTCTGTTTTTTTTTGTTTTTATTTTATGATTACTGTCCTCTCTTTTTTTCGTTTCTTCTTCTTCTTTTTTTTTGCTTTTTTTTTCCTACTTATTCTTTCTCTTATTTTTTTCTTCTGTTTTTTGCTTCTTCTTCTTTTGCCTATTTTTTTGTATTTTTTCCTTATTATATTTTTTTTCTTATTATATATTTTTTTCTTTTTCTACTTATATATTTTTTTGGTTTTTTGTTTGTTAATAATTGGGGTGTCCGAGCTTGCTTAAATGCACCACGATTAATCTCCATATCCAAAATTTTGTCCAGGCCAACTTATGTATACCACGACAATCCCTGGACCCATATATTTTTTTCTAAAATGTTTTCCTGCTGGTACATTTTTTTTCTTTTTTTATACTTTTTTTTATTCACTTATACATTTTTTTAACCGGGATCTCTGACTAGCTTAAGCACACCACGACTAATTCTTGGGCCGAATTTTTTTAAAAACAATATGGATTGCTACAGTGCTTTCACGCTTATACTTTTTTTTTTTTTTTTTTCTTTCGTTTATACATTTTTTTGTAACCATGGTCTCTCAGCTAGCTTAAGCTCTTTTTTTCACTTATACATTTTTTTTCACTTATATATTTTTTTTATAACCACGATCTCCAGGTCAGCTCAAGTGTACCACCGCTACTCCTCGGACCAAATCTGTTTTTTGATAATCAAGGTGTCCAGCCCAGCGTGGACACACCATGACTAATCTCCGAACCAATTTATTATTATTTTTTATTTTTTTCATTATACGTTTTTTTGTTCACTTTTATTTTTATTTGTTCTTTGGATTAGATGATTTTTATAATTTTATTATTTGGGCAATAATAATGATAATTTTAGTGATTGTTTTTTATAAAAATCTTTTGATTTTTTTTAAAGATTTTCCTGAAATTTTAATTTATATCGGTGATCATTTTAAAAGTAATATTATTCTATTTTTCCCTTTATTCGTTTGTTTTGTTTTGTTTTCTGTTTTTTTATTTGTTCTTTAGATTATATGATTTTTATGATTTTATTATTTATGCAATAATAATGATAATTTTAGTTATTGTTTTTTTTATAAAAATCTTTTGCTTTTTATTTATTTATTTTTCATGACAATTTAATTATTTTAATTGTTTTGGCAGTAATGTTAGTAATAATTTTAGCTTTAATAGCAATGATAATGGCAATAACGTCAGGATGAATTTTCAATCTATGTTTTCGTCTTTTTGTTGATAGAAAATTAACAACTTATTTTTTTTATTTGATTATTGTAGGTATTTTCACAATTTATATTTTATTTTTGTTAGATTTAAATTGAATTATAAAATGAACTAATCTTAATACAGTGAACTTAATAATTCAGATATCCGAGTTTTCTTGCTTTTTTAATGATGATGATAAATTTATGCTGGTTATTTCGTTTGAAACTACTAAACAGATAAATTTATATCGATTTTAAATTCATATATTTAATAGAAAACTTGCACTTGACATGAATTCTGCACAAATTTATTATTTTAGCTAAATTTATATTATAATAAAAAAATACATATAATTAATATTTTTTACATTGAAAAAAATATTATGCCGCCCGCAGCGAAGCGCGCGGGCATTGTCTAGTATATAAATATATACAAACACTGGACTTTACTTCTAGTTCTGCAGTAAATTTTTGTTTGCTCTTTGCAATAACTGGTGCCTTTTCTCTGCAACTCGCATGGCATCCGTTCCACAGCCATCAGGTTTGTCTAAACAGGAAAAAAAAATCCCATCGTTTTGTTCTCATAATTATTTTTAATTTGTGTCCTTATTTATTTCTATCTTGTTGAATGAAAGAGGACTGATTTAAGGGTTTTGTCTAGTAGTAATCAAGAGATCACAAGAGCATTTTTTTAGCTTAAAAAATGGGATCCTTATGGGGTTTTATTATTATTATTATTATGTTTATGGGTTGTTGAATTAGGGTGGTGTTTAGTTGGTAAGAATGATTGGCAAAGAAAAAGAAAGGAGAAGAAATGGGTTTTTTGTATTTGATGAAGGAATAGCTGGTTTAGTGTTGTTAGAAAAAGAATTATAGTTTGAAGGTCTTTTTAGAATAGAAAATTGTGAACTTTTTTATGGGATTTTTGTCTTTGATATAGAAATAGAATTTCTTCAAAGTTGGTGTTGTGATTATGAGTTGAACTTGTGAAAGGTATAAAGGTTTTACTTTGTGGAGTCAATAGAAGTTTAAGGTGTAATCATGTAGAAATTTGTTCCGATTATAGGCTGTGCTTGAGGTCTTTCTGAAAGATGCTTAGGAAACATGGAGTTCAGCTTTTTATGTCTAATATTTTCTTCTTTTTCATTGTTTCCTTCACTTATGATAAATTTATTTTTCTTATCTTCTTTTTTGCATCCTTTTCGACTCTCTCAACTTGCTGTAGTTATGTGTGTTTAGTGGTTGCTGTAAGTTGATATATCTTGATCTGTTGGCTTGTGCTGCTATATATATATACAGGATTGAAAAGGAAGGGAGATGCACTTTTGTGGGTTATTGCAATTGAAAGACATGGAAGGTTGGTTTTTTAGGTGCAATTGAGTTGGTTTTAGTTGTTCAAATGAAAAACAAAGAAAAACGCAATCTCTATCAGTCATCCCCTCCCTCTACAATTCACCAAATTGCCGCTTCAGCTGATATATATGACATTTTGGAATATACATGTAATGTACATAATCTACCTTGGAATACAAATTGGTGTTGAAGCTCATGAACAGGTGGTCTTCTTAATTGATTCTCTCTGTCGTAATATTCTTTATAATGCCTTTGAGTTGTGGCTTTCAGTAAATGTTGCCTTGTTGCTTCTAACTAGGATGCTTTTGAATCCGAAGGCACCATTGTTTATATATATGCACCAATTATCAAAACTCAATCATAATTCAATTGGCCTTTTATGACCAAACCCATGGTTATAAAGGCAACCCAGCCTAGGTTGTGGGTTGGGAAAATTCACGAGTGTAAACCCGAGTTATGATTTAAAAAATAAATAAAAACACCAATTCAATGTAAAATCTTTCTTGAGCCTAGCTTAAACTCAGTACTCATTGTCAAGAGTCTCGTTACATGGGTGTCTCGATTAAGCTTTCCATAGAACATCGCAACTTTTTTGAAAAAATAAATATAATTTTGGAAAGAAAGCTAGGGACATGTTTGAAAGATCAATAGCTTTGAGATTTTTGAATGCTTTGTAGAAAATGCCATGGCGTCATGCATGTCGAGAATCTTAATTAAGTTGCTTTGCTTTCTCTGCATGACAGTACATATTTCCTTTCCTTTGTCTACTGTGTCTTTGATATGATCAGAAACATCAACCTTTATTCAATTTTTAATATGATAAAAAAAATCATGCATATATGCTTAACAAATGACTTTTTTTGTCGACAATCCTCTTACATGTAGTCAATTAAATATCTTTACCCAGCTCTTGGTCTTCTCTTGATAGGATGTGGGAGAACAAAATTCGAATGGGATCCCACAACTCTCAGAGAACTTTATCTATCAAATTATGATAGAGAATTTAGAGACAAATGACGCCGAACCAGTGGGTTTTTCAGACAGCAATTTCAGTATAAATTCAAGTGAATTCGGTAAAGTATGCAATATTGTACCTACAGCTCCATGCCATGATATCGAGGAGGTCGGCGTAGATAGTTCTCATTTGAATGCAAGCACTGGAAAAAAACGAAGGAGGACATCTGAGGTGTGGAAATACTTTGAAGAAGTTAGAGAAAATGGAGAAGTATGGGCCATATGCAAAAGTTGTAGCACTAGATATCGAGGGGAAAGTACAAGGGGAACTACAAATCTGAATAAACACCTAAAATCATGTGCAGGAAAGAAATAAAAAGGCTGAAACAGAACTATATTTCGCCTTTAAAACTTAACGAGTCCATGTATTTGAAGATCATAGTTTGTTTTCAACTTTTGACTTGATATATATTGAAGTTGTGGTAAATGGATCCTATCAAATGTTCCTCAAGAATTGAAGTCGTCAATGCAATATTCAGCATCCCTGCTGCTAGTGAAGTTCTGAGAATTCCTGATAGTGAAGTCTCTTTTCCAGTTTTATTTGATTTCTTACCTCCTTCATTTGTGCCATTCTAACACTTACTCGCTAATATATCATTTAGAACATAGAAAATCAAGATTCGTATTCGGAAGTACTTTTGTAATTTACATATGTTCTGGTTTTATTGATATTTAATACAACATGACAGTTTCGCAGAATATCATATGTTAGAGGAATATTGCATTTCAGATGATGGTGTGGCTTATTAAGAGCTGAAAAATAACGATCTAGACATTTGTGAAAGCTTTATTCTTGGAAAACAGAAGAAGCTCAGTTTCTTAAAGGCTAGCAAGACCTTAAGACCAAGAAAGATAGAACTAGTACACACAGATTTATACGTACGGACCTTCTCCTGTTGCATATCTGGGAGGTTCCCGGTATTATGTTATTCTCTTTCATGACTTCAGCAGGAAGGTATGGGTCTACTTTCTAGAAAATAAATCTGATATGTTCAAAACATTCAAGAAATGGAAGGCTATGGTCGAGATTGAAACGGGTTTAAAGTTGAAATGCTTGAGATCTGATAATAGAGGAGAATACATCGATGGAGGTTTCAAAGAGAATTTTGTTGTCAACGGTAGCAGGATGGAGGAAACCGTTCCAGCACTGATCTGCAACAGAATGGCCTTGCTAAACTGATGAACAGGACCATCAATGAACGAGCCAGAAGCATGAGGTTGTATTCAGGGTTACCTCAAACATTTTGGGCTGATGCAGTTCATGCTGCAGTTTACTTGATCAACCGTGGACCATCAGTTCCTTTGGAATTCAGATTACCTGAGGAAGTGCGGAGAGGAAAAGAAGTACAACTTTCTCTCCTAAGAGTCTTTGCGTGTTTTTCCTGTGTTCACATAGAATCCGATGCTATTGCTAGATGCCAAATCCATAAAATGTTTCTTCATTGTCTATGGTGATGAAGAATCTGGGATTTATTTCTGGGATGATCAGAACAGGAAGATAACTAGAAGTAGGAACGTGATCTTCAACGAGAAAGTTTTGTACAAAGACAGATTCAATGTAGAAACCGATGCAGCTGATTCAGATTCAAGTCCACAGGAACCTAAATTATATTTTGCTGACAGATGGAGGTAAACCGCAAACTTATGGAGAATCATTACAGGATGGAAACTCAAATCAATTGGGAGTTAGCTATAAAGGATGAGATGGATTATTTGTTAAAGAAACAGACATGCATGGGAGTTCACCACACCACCTGAAGGAAAGAAAGCCTTGCAAAATAAGTGGGTTCACAGGGTGAAGACTGAGCATGATGGAAGCAAATTATTCAAGGCCAGTTATTTTGTGAAAGGGTTTAAGCAAAAGAAGGGGATTGATTTCTGTGAGATATTGTTTCTAGTTCTGACACTCCCATCAGTAGAAAATTTACATTTTGAACGACGGGATGTACAAACAGAAGGATTGCAGTACAGGGAAAGGAGAACCAAGTCTGCATGCTGAAGAAAAGCCTCTATGGTTTGACAACTTCATGTGCAATTCTGGGTTTTACAGTCCAGCTCCAGCTTCATGTTTCGCTTTCAAGCCCCTACGCACGTGACCCTTTTCTTCTTTTTATTTGGTTCTTTTTTCACTGTAGAAAAATTTATTGAATTCACCTACTTTTTATTTTTGATATATTCTTAAATACTATGACAATTTTTATTTGGATTTTGATAAATTTTAAAAAACAATATTACATATTTGATATAAAAACACTTCTATCAATGTTCATGAAAATTAAATTCAAATATTTTTTAGTTTAATAGTTTTAAACATGGTTTTATCAAATTTATAGTGTTTTTGGCTTTAATTCCAATTAAAAGTCTTGTATTCACAAAGATAAACACGAGATATATCAATAAAAAAAAACAACTTAATTAACAAAAAAAAAAACTATATTTTTTTATTAACAACAGAGCCAAAGAATTATGTTAGACCTGAACATTTGTTTTGCCATTATTAAATTTTCAAATTCAATATATATTTAGTAATTGGATGAAGATGATTTTTAAAAGAGTTTTTCAATTAAAAATATACCAAAAATATTTTTCATAGGTGGGGAGATATGGGGATCATATTTTAATTTTGTGTACTAATTAAAATCATATTAGGGATTTTCAATGAAACTTATAATTGATACAAACAGGTTTAACCTAATAATTACTTCATATGCTTAATTTTATTTTATTTACTATGTCTATTTTAGAGGGCTGATATATACAGAATTAGGTTTAGCAAATTATTTTTTAAGTAAAGTTTAAGTTTCAACTATTTAATTTTCAAATTAATACTAGATAAATATTTCTTACATAATATTAATGAGGGATACATATCTCTTCTATAATATTAATGTTATTGAAAATATAATAGGCCTTTAAGATACTTTTATACATTTAGAGATGTAGAGACATGATAATTTTTTGCTTTTAATATTTTATGTTAAAAAAAACAAATATAAATAAACAAAATATTGTGATCCAATACGGAGCCTACAAAAATTATCGGGTTGCTGAAAAGATTTCAAACTCAAGGGCAATGAGTTTAGTAGCTTGTTAGATCAATAAATATTTAAACTCAGGGATATTGAGTTTGACATCTTGTCAGACTTACATGTACTTGGGCTCAGCGCATATCTAAACTCAAAAGTGTTGAGTCTATTATCTCACCAAACTCACACACTTTGGCTTACAACATAGTAAAATCTAAAGGTTTTGGATATGACATTTCATCATACCCACATGTAAACGGGATTAACATGTAACTAAATTTAAGAATATTGTGTCTGACAGCTCAATAGATTTATATATACATAAGTTCAACATGTAGTTGAACTCAAAAGTATTGGTCTAACATCTCATTGAATCTACATGCACTTGAGCTCAACTATGTTGGGCTTAACACATTGTTGAACCTAAAAATATTAGATTTGACATCTCATCGGATCCACATGTATTTGGGTCCAATGCGTAACTGAAATCCAAGGATGTTAAGCTTGACATCTCTCCATATCCACATGCACTTGGACTCGATGCATAGCTTAGCCTAAGAGTATTGGTTCTAGCATCTCATCATACCTAAATGCATTTAAGCTCAATGTTTAGCTAAACCTTAGGATATTAGATTTAACATCTTGTCATACCGATGTATATTTGAGCTTAACACGTAGATGAACTTAACATTTTACTAGACTCACATGTATTTGACCTCAATGCATATCAAAATCTAAAGGTGTTGGGCCTAGTATCTCGTCAAACCCACATGCATTTGAGCTAAATGCATAGCTGAATCCAAGAGTATTGGCTCTAACATCTCGTTGGACTCATATGTATTTGGGTTAAACTTAGGTATGTTGAATTATTACCCTTTTTTTGGCCTTTTTAAGCATGGAAATTGAAGTGAGAATATCTATATTGATTCATCGACCAAGAAAAAAGAATCCTTAAACTTCAAAAAGCAAGGGTTTAAGTAAAACATAGATTTCAAGAATCCTTTCCCTCTGAAACCAGCTATCGCTCTCTGGCATTACCAGCTTTCATTTTCCAGACACAAACGAGAGTCTTATGCAAATTAAGTGTGTATCAGATGCAACGCCTGTGTGGAAAATGTGCGTGCATGCACTGAAGCAGTGCACCTAAAAGATGATGAGACATCTTCCACACTTTTGAGCATGTGATGCAATCAAAACTTTTGTTTTTTTATTCTTCATCCATTGATTTGTAATCGGGGACATCATTCTATAAATTCTAGCACCTCATCACTCCACGACACCAACATAAATTAACACATAATTAACCACCACACCACACCCATTAATTCTTCTTCTTTTTCGAAAAAAATAATATTCAGATGGTACCATAAATAAGTATTTTATTTAAAGGTTTTTCTATCCTCGTATGGATACAAAGTTTGAGCCATCTTTACAATTTTCTAACAAAGGTGTAACATGATACGATGATCCAATTTTATGTCCTGGCATCATGTTTGGAATCTAATCCAATCTCTTTCCTTCCTGGTGGCTCAAGATTCTATCAGGAGTGCATATTTTCTTAGAGATTCTATGTCCCATTGTATTTATAAACTTACCCCACTACTTCCTTCCACCATTGACAAGAAGAGAATGGCACGGCCTGCCCACAATGAAAGAAGAAAAGTGATCGAATCTAAATGGGGGGGGGGGGTCATTAGCATCAAATCAAAGGTTAATAGAGAAGAGAGATCTTGTCGAGACGATTCCAATGACATCAAGGAAGTTGTCTTTGGCTGCTAAAATCTGTTACACGTGTTGCCTGAATAGGATAAAGCACCGAACACCTTGATTAAATTATTCACAATCAACTTGATTATAATTTAAAAAAATGATGAAAATATAGAAAAATTCTGGATGCTAGTTAAAGAGGTTTTGCTTTTAAGAATAATTTAACCATTTTAATGTTTTTTGAGAAAGTGAAAAATTCAAAAAAGCCTTGAAAGAGAGTTAAATAAAAAATAGAGTAATTTAATTACTTTTGAAAATGAAATAAAAATAAATAAGTTAACTCAAACCTGAAATCCAGTAAGGAAGATGAGAGTGGAGGAGTCGGCAGAGTGCACTTAAAACTTACTTAGCATTTTATTAATGTTTTAAAATAGAAGAGATATAAAATAAGTTTTAATATATAGTTTTAAAATAAGTTTTTATATTTTAAAAAATACAATAAAACATGTATTTTCTATCTTTACTATCTCTGTGTCTTTTTTTTTTCTTTTTTTTATCTTTCCTCGTGGCCGAAGATTCTACTAGCAGCCCACATTTTCATTATATTGAAGTCCCATTGACATTCTTGTACCTCATTTTTCTGGTTCGTGCATCCTCGTTGAAAAATCAATCTCTTGAAGCTTTTTCTGACTTTATTTGAGAATTGATGCTGGTGGTGTCATGTCATTTAGAATCCCCTTTCCACAATCTATCTTTACCTGGGAGATGAACCGTTCACATGATTCTTAATTGCGAAGAAATGAAAATGTATTCTCATCCCTCCATGCTCAACACAAAAAATCTAACCTTATTACTTAATTTTTGGGCTTGATTTCTGGAAGTTACTAATTTGAGTTTTATATCCGTTAGCATTATTAAAAAAAATTAATTTTAGAATCTATAAAATTAATTGAATTGTGTTTAAACTAATCCGGACAACTATGTTCCACAAAATACCTCTCACATTAAAGCCAGACAACATATTTGAACATCCAAACCAAGGTTATCGATTCTGTTTCGGTTTGTGCTTCATTTTTTTAATTGGAATGAAATGTTTTGGTTTTGAAACATTTTGATATACCACTTTGGGGTTATACTGTTTATATATATATAATTGCTCTAAAATTTTAACATAATATATATAAATATATCAAGAGACTTCTCATAAAATTTCATTCAATCTAGCGATCGGATTAAGAGATAAGATTGATATTGTAAAATTATTTATTATTTAAGAAAAACACTATTTAGCCGAAATGAAACAGGCAGAACAATAGTAGAACGTTCCGGCATAAATTTGGACGAAATTTCTAGAACGGACTGAAATTTTAAACGAGATATAAAACTATGTTGTTGTTTTTTTAGCTGGTACGAAATATTTTGATAAAAAAACGAAATTAACAGCATTGATCAAAACTCATCCCCGCGCATGGATCTTTTACTTTTATTAATAGTTTGGTGTATTTTGTAGTGCGGATCACTGATAATATTTTAATTTTTAAATGAAAAATGAGATTTTTATATCATAGGGAGGAGGTGTTCAACTTGGCTTCGGCACCATGGCTAGCTATGAGAATGTAATTGTGGGAGGAATCATGCTGCAAACACAACCACTCACTATACCTTTGACAAAATTAATTCCAATCATTATAAGATTGAAACAAGACCACCATATGAACATGTGAAACACTCCATCCCCACAAAAAATGTTTTGATTTTGATGATAAAGAAAAAATAGCTAATTAATATTAATAATTACCCTTTTTAATTTATTATTTTAAGTTATTGTCAATGAAATCCTAAAATCTAGAAGGAAAATGAGAGTGGAGGAGGAGGCAATGTGCACATAACACTTATTTAGTAGTTTATTGATGTTTTAAAATAGAAGAGAAATAAAAAAAGTAAAATATAAAATAAATCTTTCTTAAAATAAGTTTTTATATTTTAAAAAAATACAGCTTTTTTCTCCCACAATACAGTAACCAAGCACTACTCTCCTGCTGCTCTATTATAGTTTATTGCAAGACTGACACAGGCCTGCTTTTGTTAGCAGAATCGAAAGGAGTTTTGGAATCTAATCCCATCTTTTGCTTTCCAAGATTCTATTAACAGTCAGATCACGTTTATTCTTGAAAAGAATTAATTTATTTTATTTAATTAGCTATTTAGAATTGCTAATTGCGGTTCAATTTGATTTTTAAAAATTATTTTTTTATCATTACATCAAAATAATCTAAAAATATTAAATTTAAAATAAAAAATAAAAATAAAATATTTTTAAATTATACAGGTACTTAAAATGTGTTAATATAAAAAAATTTATTTAGAACAAATATTAATATTAAAACACCATTGACAATCTGCAGTGCTCAGTCACCGAGTCTTGCATCATCATCATCATTGAAAAATCAATCTTAAAGCTTTTTTTTTTTGCCAAGAATCATTCTTATTGGCGTAGTACTTTTTATTATTATTATTAATAGTTTTTTCTGACTTTATTTGAGAATTGATGCTAGTGGTAGCATGTCAATGTCGGTTCCTTTTCCCGCATCTTTCCTTGGGAAGATGAGCCGTTCACATAATTGAGAAGAAAGGAAAACTACATTTTCATCCCTCTACTTTCACCACCAATGATTTATCTCCATCCTTGTTATTTAAATTTCTTAATTTTACCCTTGATGTGCAACGCAACTAATTCTATTTGAATTATTATTATTATTATTATTATTATTATTATTATTATTATCATTATCATTTTTACAATTCGTAATTTTTTGGGGAGTTTTCTCCTTAATTTACAAAATTGATCTTACCGAGAGTAACTTGATCATGGTGTGCTTATAAATTAAGCATTCTTTTTACCTGAGTATAAATTAATAAAAGAATGGATAGACATGCATCTTGATTTCATCTTTTTTTAATTTTGTTTACAATAAGTTCTTTATCAATATTTATAGTTTAAAATATTATATATATATATAATAATAATAATCTCCATCCATAAAAGCTGGATACCTTTTGATAAAATAATAATAATAATAATAATAATAATCATAATAATAATAAACAGATTATCTATCTTAGTCATTTTCAGAATTTTAACATGAAACAGTGTAATTATTAAAACAATTCCAAGTTTACTGTTGGCTTTGCTCATAGTCCTTCAACTAAAAAGAAAAAAAGCCAACCTCACCATTTTTATCAATCCGAGGTCTTTTATATAAAAAAAATCCGCCACCCAAATCTGCTAGTGACACCCTTTACAGTCTACTGGGTCTCTCCTTTTAGTAATTACTCATGCAGGACATTCCCTCACTCTCTCTCTGTCCCCCTAAAACTTGACTCTTTACGTTACTACCAAATTGCATAGTTTCGAGGAGAATGGATTTGTAAGAATTTGTTTTTTTTTGACAATTTTGTTTCTTTTTAAGGGTCAGGGTTGATGTTTTGTATGTGATCGTGTTTCGGTTTAGTTCATTTACATTGAATTCAATTATCCAGTGTTTTTTTTTTAACCATTTCTAAGCAATCCCAGATAAAAGACTCAAGCTTTATGCAATGTGTAAAAAGGAAACAATCTTTACACATGTTTAGCTATATTTATGTGCTTATCTGTATAAAGAAGACGAATTTGGAGGTGGATTTTGTGCGTTACTGTTGACTGTGAACTCATGTTGCAGTGAAACACGGAGGCTTTGGGGATTGCAAAAATCTTAGATGTCATGCTATTAGATTTTGGTTTCTATTTATAGATAGGCGGCAGTGATGTATTAATTAGACTCTACATGTAGTTATGTGTGTTTGGTGGTTGCTGCAAGTTGATATATCTTTGATTTGTTGGCTTGTGCTGCTATATATATACAGGATTGAAAGGAAGTGAGATGCACTTTTGTGGGTTATTGCAATTGAAAGACATGGAAGGTTGGTTTTTCAGGTGCAATTGAGTTGGTTTTAGCTGTTCGAATGAAAAACAAAGAAGGTTAAAGAGAGGAAATTGAGTTATTTTGTTTAGAGGGTAGATTAAATCCTAGTAAAAAGAGTGGAACTTTGATGGTGGAGTTTGAGTAGTGATGCTACTCTGATTCAAAAGAGGGTTGAGGTTATTTTAGGAGTCTATTTTGGTTAGTTATATAAAAAATGGAGAACTTCTTCTCGTCAAAAGAAAAGGGGATGGGTTACTGGGTTTCACCAAGAGCTCAGATGGATAGTGTCACAACTTTCGATGGTGCTCCAAGGAATTCATTTCTGGAGGACCCATTCAACAACATTCCACAGCTTATGAATTTTGATATGTGTGCTGGATGGTGCAACAACTCATCAGCTTTTCTGGAGGATCAAATGCTTGCCCCCTATGGAACGCCATCTTTCCCATCAACATTCTATCCATCCTTCGATGCAGGAAGTTTTGCAGAAAGAAATTCTGCTTCAATACAGGAAACATTAAATGCTGCTGGTACTTCTTACAATGGTGGAGATAAAGTGATGCTTCAGCAAACAGATACCCATTTTAGTTACCCCTCAGATTCAATTGATGCTGATGATTTGGGTGCAAGATACAATAATGGAGGTGGTCAGCAAAACCGTTTCCTAAACACGACATATTGTATTACGTCACAGCCAGTTGGGCCTTCACTAGATGAGAGGATTCTAAGGGCGTTATCCCTGTTGAAGGTTTCATCTGGAGGGGGGATTTTGACGCAAGTGTGGGTTCCCATAAGGAGTGGGGATCAATACATGCTGAGCACTTCAGAGCAACCATACTTGCTGGACCAAATGCTAGCAGGGTTTCGAGAAGTTTCTAGAACATTTACTTTCTCTGCAGAAGTGAAGCCTGGTGTGCCTCTAGGACTTCCTGGTCGTGTGTTCATTTCCAAAGTTCCAGAGTGGACTTCAAATGTAAGATATTATCGCGAGGCCGAATACTTGCGGGCAAAGCACGCAGTTGATCATGATGTCCGGGGATCTTTTGCAATACCGATCTTTGATCCTGATCAGATGTCCTGCTGTGCTGTTCTGGAACTTGTCACTGTTAAGGAGAAACCAGATTTTGATTCAGATATGAAAAATGTTTGCCATGCACTCGAGGTTAGTTCCATTTTACTATATATTTTAGTAAAAAAAACTTTTGTTCTCATTTATCTTTGTCTCTGTTGCTCAATTTCGATGATAGATTATGTAACTTGCCTAGCAACCTGTTTTCCATTTAAAAACTCTGTAAAGGAGAGGGAGGCAGGGATTGTTTGTTCTAGAACAAATTGTTGTTCATGAATAAGTTCCTCCCTTTTGAAACATCGTGTTCTGTTTCCGCCATTTCTTTGGATGGGAGTCCAGCCACTAAGTACTCACTCTTGGTAAATGTTGTTGATATAAAAAAGTCATTTTTTCTTGATATTATGTGTTAGAACTGTAATATGCTGCATTTTGATCAAGAACATTAGATTTATCTTCTGGGAATTAATTCGTTGTCCTGAATATTCTGCATCATTTAAGGATGACAAGCAAATTTGTTGCATATGATGGGAATAGATCTTTAACGTCCTGGTTTTTGTACCAATACAAGCTAGTTTAGTGTATGGAAGTCTACATCTTTTGGTTTTGTTGAAGCATATTAGTTTTAGAAGTCTTTACTTTTATCACTCGGACAATTTTTGCATTGACGATTAAAGCTTGCCAGTTGTTTCATGTGACAACCACCTGAATCAGAATCCAAACTTTATGTGAAAAATATATGTTGGATGGCATTGTTAATTCTTGACTTGACTGTTTGCAGGTTGTGAACTTAAGGAGCACTGCACCTCCTCGACTTCTTCCTCAGGTATTTATCTGCAACTTCCTTTTTCTTTTTGTTTGGATAGTTCTAGGATTCACACGCAATGGAAAGGGGTAAAGCACTTTCATCCAGCAATTTGATAATGAAATAAACTAAGAGTAAACAATGAGAAGGCCTAGCTTTGAACACTTTCATCCAGCACTTTGTCTAAGGGAAATTGTTGCTTTTCAGTGTCTCTCAAGCAACAAAAGAGCTGTCTTGTCTGAAATAGCTGATGTTCTACGAGCTGTATGCCATGCACATAAATTGCCCCTCGCTCTTACGTGGATGCCCTGCAATTATACCGAGGAAGCTGTCGATGAAATGAAAAAAGTGCGCGTCAGGGACGCCAGTTCAAGGTCGAGCGGTAAATGCGTCTTGTGCATTGAAAGTACGGCTTGCTATGCGTATGACAGAGAGATGCAAGGTTTTGTTCATGCGTGTGCTGAACATTATATCGAGGAAGGGCAAGGTATAGCTGGAAAAGCAGCGCGGTCAAATCATCCCTTCTTCTTCCCTGATGTGAAGACATATGATATAACTGAGTATCCACTTGTTCATCATGCACGCAAATATGGTCTGAATTCTGCAGTTGCAATCAGGCTAAGAAGCACCTACACTGGTGACGACGACTATATTTTAGAGCTCTTTCTCCCTGTCAATATGAAAGGGAGTTCAGACCGGCAACTCCTGTTGACGAACCTCTCAGGCACCATGCAGAGAATTTGTAAGAGTTTGAGAACAGTTTCAGATACAAAGTTTGTTGGGCAGGAATGTTCTGAAGTTGGGTTTCCAAAGGAAGCAGTACTAAGCTTCCAACCAATGTCCATATCAAAGGGAAGCTCTCAAAATGCATTATCAGAAGGAAACTTGATCTCGGCTTCCAAGATGCTTTATAATGTGTATAGTTCAAAAAATGATCAAATGGAATCAAATAGCTCTAACGAACAGGTAGCTTACTTGATGTATTTCTGTCCCTTTTGGTGAATTAGCTTTACCTTTCCAAAAGTAGAAAGAACATGCTTATTGTATTGGACTCTTACTGTATGAACATGCTTATTTTTCGCATAGACAACGAGTGGATCTAGAAGACAGGTGGTGAAAAAGAGAAGCACAGCAGAGAAAACTGTAACCTTGAATCTTCTTCAGCAATACTTTTCTGGAAGTCTCAAGGATGCTGCCACAAGCATTGGTGGTGAGCTCCATGTCGTGTATATACTTATGAAATCAGATTTTAAATATCTAAGTCTTCCAGAGGATTTTTCATTTGACTCAAGAAAATGTCATTCTTCTATTTCTCATGAATTGTTGAAATTTTCGTTAGGATCATTTATCTTCATCAACCAAGGTTCTTTTATTCCTGGTATTGGTGGAACTAGTAAATTAGGATGAACTGTTGGTGGTTTCCTATGTTTAACTACTTTTCTCAATGTCCTTTGTCAACATATCCTTTTAAAACAGGATAGCATTTTTGGCTCCTCCTAGAATAATTTGTGGTTAACCTTTAAATTTCCTTGTGTAGTTTGCCCCACAACACTGAAGAGAATTTGCAGAAAACATGGAATATCCAGATGGCCATCCCGAAAGATAAACAAGGTGAACCGCTCATTAAGAAAAATACAGACTGTGCTTGACTCTGTTCAGGGGGTGGAAGGGGGGCTGAAATTTGATCCGACCATAGGTGGTTTTGTAGCAGGGGGCTCCATGATTCAAGAATTTGATCATCAAAATGGTTTTGTGTCTCAAGGAAAAAACCTATCTATTAGAAATTCTGAACTAGCTGACAACGATGTAGTTTCTATACTTCTGGCTTCTTGTACTGATGGAAATAATTCTACTGTGAAAGTTGAAGAGGATGAATGCCTCATAGGTCATGTGATTGATTGCAGTGCGGATCCCAAGTCAGTTGCAATAGATTCAGGATTATTTGAACAGACTAGCTTTGGCTCAGGACCTTGGGCTTGTCTCGAGAATGACCCGACAGGTTCTTTTGCAAAAGCAGGTAACATAGGGGGCATGAAAAATGGTGGTATTGTACTAGAAAACTCAGACTCCCGCTTTGTGTCTCAAAGCTCTCTCTCCTTTGCTGCTGCTGAGGAGATGGATACCAAAATAGAGGGTGATGATGGAAATGTAGAACGTAACCAGCCTGCTTGTTCAAGTATGACCGACTCATCAAACAGCTCCGGTTCAATTATGCATGGCAGCACATCAAGCTCTCCGAGGTTTGAGGAGAGGAGGCATTCAGAAGAGAAAACTAGTTTTGGTGATGGTGATTTAAAAATTACTGTAAAAGCCAGATACAGAGAAGATACAATACGATTCAAGTTCGATCCATCAGCGGCAGGATGTTGCCAGCTCTACGAAGAAGTATCAAAGAGGTTCAAATTGCAAACTGGAACATTCCAGCTCAAGTATCTAGATGATGAAGAGGAGTGGGTAATGTTGGTGAGCGACTCTGACTTGCTGGAGTGTCTGGAGATAATGGAAAATGTTGGGACTCGTAGTGTGAAGTTCTTTGTTCGTGACACATCTTTTGCTCTGCGCAGCTCTAGCAGCAGCAATTTCTTTTTGATGGGAAGCTCCTAACACATGGGTGAAAGCAGTACTCGGGCAATCTAGGAGTCTAGCTCGTGTCTTTTTAGCTGAAATGGGGAGCATGCACTTGCCATAATTCATCTCCACTTCTTTCTTTCAAAGTATCTGCAGAATCAATCACAGATTGGACTATAAAACAGTACAACCGAACATTCCCAGTTCAAAAATATATCATTTATGATTTGTTGTCAGAATCCCGGAAAAGAAAGTGGGGGAAAGTTAGGAAAAAGAGATGATTTTTTATGATATAGCTGATGTTAATATATAATTCTGTATATGCTACAAGTGGCCAGAGAGGTTGTAGTTGTAGAAACAAAATTGGGGCACTCTGTTCTTATGATATGTACTGTAGTGCCCTTAAACCTTATAGATTTTATAGGGTTTTACATCTCAATTTATGAAAATAGAAAATGTTCAAGTTTGGCGAATTTTTTTTCTACTTTTGGCTGTCAAACTTCCTTGTTTGTTAGCATTTTGAAGGAGCATGACATGACTATCACACACAGATAAGCACAAATGCACATACCTGCAATCCTCTTTGGTATATGAACTACTAGATAATCAAGAACTTGAAAAAGATTGACAAAATCTATGGAACTCTTTGAGCAGGAAAGCATTTTCACAGGGGAACTGCATTTGATGTCCGAGTATAGTTAATCCGGTTAAGCATGAATCCAGAATTTGTTATTGACTTAAGTTATATTGTTCTATATTATAACTCTAGGATTATGATTTGGTAAATTTTGAAATATTTGAGAATTCAAAGAGGTGGTCTGATGATTAAGACTTGTGCTCTTAACATGGCTGTAAGGATTCATACCCTCTATCAAATAAACGTAAATAAAATTCTTATTAATTCTCTACATTATGTTTCATTCTAAATGGAAAAAAAATCCGAGTTATAAATTCTAGTTTGCTTTAATATATAAATTTAATAACTCGAAAGAATTGATTGTTTTTTTCTAACTTAAATTTTTGAGAACCGAGTCAATTTATTGAATTGGGATCTTTGACCGGTCAGCTCGGAATCAGTTCCTGTAACTACACATACACATACACATACACATAAATAAATAAATAAATAAAAAGAGTTGAATAGGGGAAAAGAAGTTGTCACCGTTTATTCTCTCAAACACTGGTTAGTCAACTAGTCATTTAAGAAAGCAAAAATCCATGTCAGCGACAGAAAAATTACAAACAAGCTCAACTAGATCCTACAGAGCACGGATATTGTAATAATAACAGTCACAAAATTAAATTTTTATATATATATAAACACTGGACTTTACTTCCTAGTTCTGCAGTAAATTTTTGTGCCCTTTGCAATAACTGATGCCTTTTCTCTGCAACTCGCATGGCATCCAGTCTACAGCCATCAGGTTTGTCTAAACAGAAAAAAAATCCCATCGTTTTGTTCTCTTAATTAATTTTAATTTTTGTCTTTATTTATTTCTATCTTCAGATGATCTTTTTTTGTTGAATGAAAGAGGACTATTTAAGGGTTTTGTTTAGTAGTAATCAAGAGATCATGAGAGCTTTTTTTAGTTTCAAAAATGGGATCTTTATGGTTTTTTTTATTATTATTATTAAGTTTATGGGTTGTTGAATTAGGGTGGTGTTTGGTTGGTAAGAATGATTGGAAAAGGAAAATAAAGGAGAAGAAATGGGTTTTTTGTATTTGATGAAGGAATAGCGGGTTTAGTGTTGTTAGAAAAAGAATTATAGTTTGAAGGTCTTTTTAGAATAGAAAATTGTGAACTTTTTTATGGGATTTTTGTCTTTGATAAAGAAATAGAATTTCTTCAAAGTTGGTGTTGTGATTATGAGTTGAACTTGTAAAAGGTATAAAGGTTCTACTTTGTGAAGTCAATAGAGGTTTAAGGTGTAATCATGTAGAAATTTCAGCTTTTTATGTCTAATATTTTCATCTTTTTCATTGTTGCCTTAACTTATGATAAATTTATTTTTCTTATCTTCTTTTTTGCATCCTTTTCGACTCTCTCAACTTGCTGTAATCTATTTTGCAAACCTTTTGTTATGCTGAAAAATGACTCTCCTTGAGTTGTACTGATCTGCCAAGATGCCTTTTCTTATCAACGTAAAAATCATGTCACTTATCTTCTACGCGTACAATCTTTTTGGCATCGTTAACTCTTTAGGTGCTATTTAATTTTTAGTTGCTTCACCCTGTAAGATTAATGTGCTATAATTATGTGGTTCCATATTGCAGCTAACAATCCTCCCCTGAAACCTTGGGAGCGAGCTGGTGGTTCTTCTGGCCCTACACCTTTTAAACCACCATCAGCTGGCCGCACAAGTGATGTCGTTGAGGCTTCAGGAACTGCAAGGCCTGGAGAAATTGTTCAAAGCTCAGGTAATGCCACAAACAACACAAATGCTGTTGGTAGGCCCCTTCCTTCAAGGCCTTGGGAACAGAATTATAGCACGAGCAACTATGGAGGTGAGTAGAGATTTTTATTAGCAATATAAAGTTTTGCTCTTTGTTCTGATAATTGAATCTTGTTTAACCTTTTTTCTCGTAACCTGTTTCAGGTTATAATTCCACTCTGAACTATAACTTGGGACATGGCTCAGGAATGTATGGTTCATCATATGGTGGAGGGCTGTATGGAAACAACATGCATCGAGGAGGGTATGGTGGACTTTATGGTTCTGGGATGTATGGTGGTGGAATGTACAATGGTGGTTTTGGAGGCCCAATGGGTGGTTATGGAATGGGCATGGGTGGTCCTTATGGAGCTCAAGACCCTAATAATCCTTTTGGTGCACCTCCTTCTCCACCAGGGTTTTGGATTTCATTTCTTCGGGTGGTAATACATATGGTTTTCTTTTGATTAGTTACGTAAGCTGTTTCAAGAAATGATTGGAGTTATAAACGTATTTTATTTAAACACATGGTCCAATTAAATGTTTATTAAAGTCTGTTGTTGTTGGGTAAGAGCAGAGATCATATCAAATTAGATACCCAATGGCCGAATGAATATGACTTGCGAGAACAATTTCACCTTTCAAGTTGCAACCATGTTATTAATTAGTTGCTTAGGAACATATCTGATTAGTTTAATTGCCTTCTTATTCTTCTCTGGAAAATCACCATTTTCTCTATGATGACAGTTGCAGGGCGTGGTGAACTTTTTTGGCCGCATATCGATTCTCATAGACCAGAATACACAGGCTTTTCACATGTTCATGACTGCACTTCTTCAGGTATTCTCACTATCTTTTCCTTGCACCTTGTTTTTTGCTGGTTAAATGATTGTCGAATAAAATGTTATCTCATGTCTGGCTACACTTGCTTCTTTCCTTTTGTAATAATGTTTTTATGCATGATCAAATCTATGCGTCCAACTTGATAGTATTAACTAGTTCTCATTAATTTAAGCTGCCAACTGCCATGGTGTTGATGTTAGGGTGTGATCATAAACACTTTGTGGAATACATTAAACTTGGAAGCAATTTCATCCATGTTCATGAGAGGATGCATATTTTTAATTCCCATTTTATATTAGAATGGGACATGGCTAGATGGCTTCTATCTTTTTGTTGAAGTTTTGGGACAACAATCTTTGGAATCCTTTGAACTTTAGCTTATAGGAACAACTATATTCTGTGGTCCAAATCATCATTTAGTTAATTGTGACAGCTTTTCGATCGCTCTGGAATGCTGTATGGAGAGTTGGCTAGATTTGTATTGAGGCTCCTTGGGATCAAAACAAAGCCTAGAAAGGCCTACCCGCATGGTCCTCATGGACTTCCTCCTCCAGGACCAGAAGGTACCACTGCAAATCCGCTTTACACAAAAGGACCAACGCCTGCTCCAAGCGGTTCCTGGGACAATGTTTGGGAGAATGACGCTGGCAAATGATGCAGAAGTATTTCTCTCATGGAGTGAATCTGATCCTCTTCGTTGATAGACAGCAACATGAACTGCACTTGAATTTTCAGTGTGAAATTAAATGTAAACTCTGAAATCAGCATCCTCTTTCTTCTAGTTTAATAGCGAGAACAGTATTACTGGTGTGCTCAAAACTTGGTTTGGAAGTTGCATTAAACTGTCAAGAATCTTCCACTGATTTTTGGACCTCAGTTGATGGGTAAACATCTAAATTTGATGGGGGTGAAATAGCACCATAAAAGAATTTTGTTCTGAAAACCGGCGATGTTTTTATCAGATAGAATCTTTCCATCTTCCACAAGTGTTTATCATGCTTTAAAAATCAAAATGAAACAAAAATGGTAGCTTACAGAACAAACGGGATAGTTCTTTCTCATAACTTCACTTCATTGTCACTGCTTTCATGTTCAGAGGTAAACTTTTGGCTGTCCCAGATCAATGAAAAGAAAATGGTAGTTACATCTTGCAAAGTTAATGAGGTGTACCCGTCTTTTTTGATTTTGTCCAAAATTGCTTCCTCGGCCTCATCGCTAAACATTGGGAAGCATGGAAAAAATCTTAAAATTGCAAGCTTGACAGACAAAACACAAAATCTTAAATAATTTTTGACATCAATATATCAAACTGTTCAATTTCACTGTATATCAACTGATAAGATTGCATCGTTGACCAAGTGAAGCAGAGTTATCCGAATTTCATCAAGAAAGTTAAAAATGAGCAGCATCAAAATCTGGACTGGACACAGAAGTATATAGTGGTAAGAAAAAGAAAAACCAATTTTATTATTCAGCAGAATTCATAGAAGAAGCTGCATGCCTCTTTGGTAGTATATATCTTCAACAACATGAGCAGTATCTGAACCAGCCACATCTTGCTCAGAAGAAAAATATCCTACTTCTGCAAATACACATGAAAATGGAGGACCTCATTATTTACTTTCCTTACATCTCCTCGCAACTCTCTTCTGGGTAATTGTGTTTTTTCAATTTGGATCTTACAAAAATGTTATTAACATTCTTTTTTAATTTTTTATATATATTTTTAAATATGCAGCAACAAAGATAGGTCAACCATTCGCCCCCCCATATTTACAACAAATCTAATGTTCTTTTATGCTTCAAAACCTTACCACCATTTCCTCATTTCCAGGTTAGTCTTGGCATGCAACTTCAAGAACATGGCCAATTCAATGGAAAGAAACTGCTGGGCCAAGCAATCTATTCGACTTGTGTTGGAGGCAATGATTACTCTTATTTTGTTGAGAATTATCCTACTCAGCTGGGGCAAGATGAATTTGTGGATAACTTAGACAGATTTTGTAAAGGTAATATCAGTAAAAATTTCTTATATATCGTAGTGTGTGATTGAAAAAGAAATACTAAACTTATCCTACTGAGCGGATTTAGAACTTAAACCAAGCTAGGTTTTGACATAAAACTCTTAGCGAAGATTAACTATGTTAAACTTAGATAACTTGACAGGTCAATTTATAATTTTAATATGTTTCGGTTAACATGTTATATGATTTTTTAATATTTTTTTAAAACAATGTTGTCTTAGCTTTATTTCATAAAAAAATATAAGAAATCATTGGTAAATTTATAACCTAGGACTTTGCTTGTGCTTGCATGCATAAATCAATAAAAAAATCTGAAAATATTTCTTTATTCATATACTTTTATATACGTGTATTGTGTGTGAAATTTAACAAGTAATTAATTCCATATTGAGCTGCTTCATTTTCTTTTTCTTTTTCATCGTTGGCGTTTGCAGGAACTGTAAAATTTTGGAGCAATGAAATTTGCTATCTTAAATGTAGGGCCAGGAGGTTGCCTACCAGCCATTAGACAAAGCAAAGAACTCCGGGGTGATCAACGTGAAGAAGGATCATTAGAGATGATAAAAAAAAGAAGCATAACAGTGCTGCATCTAAAGCCATCAAGGAGTTGAAAAGCAAACTATCTGCATGCATTCAAATACTCGATTCTAGACTTCCATACCATTCTTTATGATATGATATTAGGGTTTTAGCGAGGAAGCAAAGCAAGCCACACATTGTTTTCCACTCTTTATCACTTGGTAATGCTCAATCGGGCTGGCCGAAAAATTGTTACAATTTTATTTTATTTTTTTGGATTCAAAGAAACTTTACTCATGGTCCAGGTGAACGAGTAAAACTTCGGCTATTCCAGACTCTTACAAGAGATATACATCCTAATTCAAACTCGAGAATTACTGTGCAGATCTTAAATTTTTTGTCATCCCACTACGCTGCTCGAAGACAGAAGTGCTACAATGCCACATCAAGATATGTGTTTCCAATCTCGTCCTTCTTGTTCGTGCTGGGAAGGCTTCAAGATATTCTCGCTGTGGCTATGGAGAATGTATAATGCGCAGCACATTGTGGAGTAGAGCCATTTACACCATGCAAGTGAATAACTATTCTTTGATGGATGCCATGATCCTACTGAACATGGTTATCTGCTGCATTCCCATATAACTTATTTGATCTCGATCGAATCTCCACCCAACATTTTATCAGAAGAATATGAAGTTCATCATGATGAATAATTTTCCTTTTGTAACTTGAATGTTTTAAAAATGTGGTGAATTGCCGTGCCTTTGGTGCTCTACAGTAGTCATTTCTTAATCTTTTAACTTGGTTCCCGTCAGATGAACAGGAGGGCACCGCCTCTTCGTCTTTTTAATTTTGAACTAAACCCTTGTCTTCAAAACTAGAACTTGTCATCCCGTGGAGGGAGCTCAGGTTTGTGCCATCAATAAGCTTACAGAGTTCTTGATTGGATCTTTCGAAACTTTAACATGGAAAAATCTCACTACCAAACTTGAACACAGTCCCTAATAGCCTGTTTGGGACAGCTGTTGCTGTAGCTTTTTAAAGTACTTTTCATATCGAAATATATTCAAATGATATTTTTTTATTTTTTAAAAATTAATTTTGACATCAACACATCAAAATAATATAAAAACACCAAAATATATTCATTTAAAAAAAATCAAAAACTGCGACACGGCTTGCCAAAATCCGTGACAAACAGCTTCTAAAAGATTCCCACCTCCTTCCGAAGCAACGAGCAACATCTAATCTTTGCTTGTCAGCAGTACTGGCTTTGTCAAGGTGAACAAGTCTGCCAAAAGAAGCCCTAATCTGAGTAGGTCTAAGGCCCTGAAGATTCGAACCAGTCTACGTCAATGATAAGCTCTTCTAGTTTGTCAATATCCATAGTTGAAGAGACTTCTCCTGCATCACTTCACGTTGAACGGGAAAAACATAATTGACTTATATGTTTGATCCTTTTCAATTTTAAGAAAAATATTAAAAAAAACCCACCAAGTTTTCCGATCAATATAATGGATTGAGTTGAATTTGACAGGTATCTTCTGCAGAGAAAAGCTCTCGAAAAGACTGTGCAGATGAAATCATCATGTTTCTATTCTGTCCTTTTACCATGTGCTCATTTTTTTAACTTAAGAAAATGAACAGTAATTAGCTTTTAAAGTGAGAAGAGTGTGATTTGACTATTAAGTTTTTTTTGGGTAGCCTTGAAGAAAACGATGGAACAAAGAAGAAATGTTTCATTATATTTTTTATTTTAAGATTATAGAAATTAATTCTAAAATTATTTTTAATAAAAAGATATTTTATGTTTTTTAAATTAAATATATTTCAAATTTATATTTTTTCTTTAATTTTAGAATATCAACTAATCACAAAATATTGATTTGGGTTTTAAAAGTTACAAGTTAAAAGGATAGGAAAAAAAAAATTGTTCTGGGATTACAAAATTTTGTCTATTCAATGATTACAAGTTAACAAGTTTTTAAAAATTAATTTATTTTTTATTTTATCATTCAATATTAAATTAAACTTTTATATTAATCCCGGGTTTGAGATTTAATTGATTGTAAATTTTGAGAAATTAATCCAAGTTCATTTGTTTTTAATTTTTTTATCCTTCAACATTTATTTTATTTGAAACCAGGCTTTTTTTATTTATTTTTCTCTATATAATGTTTATGATCTTTTTATTCATCACTAAATTTTTAATCATATTATTAAATTAATCTGACTTCATAGATCCCATGCTATATCAATCATTTTTTTTAATTGAATGTTTTTTAGACATTTATTAGTATCTGGTTAATTTGATTTGGGTTTCTAATTTGTTTTGAATTGAATTAGACGATGTTGCCACAAGTTCATATCCTAAAGCTTTTCAAGTTCATGATATTAATTGATACCACTTGGCGATAAGAAAGGCTACTCAAGGGCTTTCCATGGCCATTATCAATGAGCCACGTGGACCCACAAGACTGATCAGGGGAGCCAAGCCAAGCAGTGGTGACTGGATTTTGAGAGGGGAGCCACCGCTATGGGGTGGTGATTTCCAGCTATACACATGCACCTACAAAATGCTTGGTTCTCGAACAGAAGACACCCACAGAATTTTCCTTAAAAATATGAAGTCTTTGAACAATAAACCATCAAAATTAGCGACAAAAACAGATTTGGAAACAAAAGAAAATAAGAAAAATGAAAAGCTGCTATACATGAAGAAGGCTACCCATCAAGATATACAAGTAAAAATCTCACACCAGGTCAAATTTCCAGAGACACCACCACCTATTTCAAACCAGTTCAAGCCCCTGACTAATCTCTTCAGTACAGCAATGCACTGAAAATAAAAAATGAAAAAATGGGTACCAGCAACTCCAATTCACCACCACGATTGCCTGCGTCAAAACATTGATATGGATATGTCAGAAAAGAAGGGGGGTGGAAAGAAAAAAGATACTGCTGGCTGTTCAAGAACAAGCGCCGTTACATTTGAACCTAATATCTTTATGATGAATAATCTTATATCATGGCTGGCTAATTACTATGTGATCCAGCAACCAGCATGCCATTACAAATGCCTTTGTTTATTCAGAATGAAAACAATCAACCACTACTGGGCGTGTATTGGGACCATAGTTATTAATTCCGTTCCGTTCCGGCCGGAACGTTCCGTTCATAAAACCGGGACAAAACGGCGTCGTTTTCGTCCCGGTTTTAATTCCGGTCCGTTCCATAAATTCCGGTCAAATTCCGGCCGGAACGCCCCGGTTCCGTTCCGGATGTTCTGTTCCGGGTTCAAAATCTATTTTTTTTATTTTTTTAAAATTATTTTTGACATCTATACATCAAAATAATTTAAAAACACCAAAATATTTTAAATAAAAAAGAATTCAAATTTTAATTATGCTTGTTAAATTAATATTTTATTTTTTTCATATATATATATAATTAATTATATATGAATAGTACGACACCGAAACGGCACGTCGGAACGCTCCGAAACCGGAGCATTCCGTTCCAATCGAAAAACCGGAACGGCGTCCGGAACGGTATTGACAACTATGATTGGGACAACATTGTTAAGCAAATAAACAGGAAAACAAGGGTAGTGCTGATTATAAGCTATGAGTTGCATAGGGCAATGATACACACCAGGGTTTTTGATCTGCGATGTCGGCAAGGCAGGCAATGACATCTCTGCAAAATTAGGTGGAGCCATTAAAACAAGAGCTAAAGAGCAAACTGCGTGTGCGAGCGTGTGTTTTGGATGATATGTTTAATTGTTCGTGCTCTTTTAGAAATGCGAAGAACAGCTAATATTTGGTTCTTTCTTGAATAATTAAACATTACCTGGGGCACAAAGAGATAAGGTTGACATGGAGGATGATGAAGGCCATGGAGCTGCAATGTTGTCGTTCAAGTCGCATGTAAAGCTGAACCCTGTTGAATTGTCCAATATAACATCGGGAGGCAAACTACGAAGTAGACACCCTATAAATTGAAAGGAAAAGAAAAATCAATAAACAATAGTAATAATTATTATAATAGTAAAGAGATAGCAATCTGAATTCTTTCCAGGCTGCAAAAGAGAAAATTTCTTTACAAGCTCGGGGCACCACTTTCTCTTTGCAGTCAGATGAACAAAACCTTATTACCCTTCTCAAACAAATTGGAAAATAACACAACTATCCTTTCCCCAGGCCTTAGTAAGATATCACCTCACATCGCAAGATAACCAATGTTCTTTTACCTACATATGCTACTTGGCATCAAAAACATTTTCGTCGAAAATCCTAAGCACACAAATAAAACCAATACTACCAGGGAGCCAACTTCCAGGTTCAGGTGGGAGATTTTCATGCAATAAAGAAAGCATGCCCTACAACCTTTTCACACTTGCAGCACTGGACATCCATATGTTTCCAAGAACTCATACTGTAACCTCCAAATATAATATCAGCATATAAGCTATATTGCTGAAAGAGGGTGTGAGAGAGAGAGAAGCAAACCTTGTTGTCCATATGCTGCTTTGCATCCACCGACCCATAAATCCACACACAATAAAAAGTATACATATCAGATGGAATAGAAGATGAAATGGAGTGAAAACTTTACAGGAATGATAGTGAACTGAGAAAATAGACCTTGGATGCTAAAATCTTTCAAGTCAATGTCACAAAGCTCATACACATTTGTCATGACCCCGCCTTGTCTTAGCTTGGACCCCAAAACTGTAGCACAAATTATGGCCTGTTTGTTTGTAATTAGCATTTGATTTTGTATCCCAGCAATGTATGTATTTAATGAGCTACAGCAGGAGGGACTGGGAGCAGCTACATTTCGACATGCTTTAATAACTTCTAGAGGCTGTGTGAAATTCAAAGGGCAAACTGCACATGAACATTGACTCATCAGAAGTGTAAAACTCAAAGAATCAGTAAAACACTTGCTACATATCCTTCCTGAGTTCCACAAATTTATGATACATCTACGTGACACAGAAAAGTGTGCAGGTAAAGAAAGCAAATTAATAAGATCAAATAAGCTTATGAACAGCTATAGAAGAACACAGTTACCATGATACTATCCAGAAAACATGATTAATCTTAATTCAAAAACTTTGCATGATACTCTGGAGCTCTATGTCTCATTTTACCATTCCTGCATAAAAGTTGAAAACTTTGGCTTTATTTCATGGTCTTAGCTAGTGTGATTAATTGAAAACCAACTCATGGCATCTAGATAGATTCAGAAGCTGCATCATTTGACAAGCAGATGAAACCTAATGATCTAAACTCATAGCATATCACCCAAACTTTTGTCCTCTCATCAACTTGGCATCATTCTATCATGTAAAGTTCCAAAACACGGGAGAACCTCAAAGAAGGTGCAATATGTGCTCAGGAAATTTATTGATGTAACATTGGCAATACATTTATGAAACTCAGTCCAGCAAAAAAATGGTAAAGAGTTCATAAAAAAAGAAAAATGATAATTACTGTACCCTTGTTAACTTTGCAGGCAGATACTGTCCGGAATGCAGCATTTGCAGCATCTACTGATAGTTTCCTTGAGAGATATGAGTGCACCACCCCTTTACAATCACTAAGAGGACCATTACCATTATGCTCAGTCACTAGCTCTTTATTATCATTGATTGTCAACTGTGTCCTAGACATCTCAAGAGCAGCTTCAGTGATTGCAGATTGGCAAATTGGTCTACAGCACTCTTTAAGAGGATCGACAGTGCTGCAGGCATCCAGTAATTTGCTTGTATTTATTATTTTCTCAAAGTTAACAACATCCTTTACTGGACACAACCCACCAGTAAGATTTAAGGATTTAACAGAGCAAAGTGTAGGTATAGTTTTGTTGGCCCCTCTGCTGGCTAGTATACTAATGATATCTGAAAAACAATCATCAGCAACTGCATTTTGCAAAACCAACTTATCAGAGTTGACACTGTAATAACCCTGGAAGATGTGGAGCAAACTACCAAGCTGTGGACAGCATATTACATTTCCTACAAGAGCTGCCAAGGGTTGAGAGCAATCAGATGCTGTTTTGTCTATGACATTTGACAAAGCAGTGAAATTTACAGGGCATTTGCCGGTTAAATTTGGCTTGTACATGGTGGGAAAAGTTGGGTACATAGGAGCCAAAGATTCACCAGGATAAGGGTTACGAGGGAAGACAGCGGGTGATATTTCAATAGGACCAAAAATTCCAGAAATAGGTGGAGTTGCTAGCTCAGATGTAGAAGAAACATGGTGGGGCTCAAGAAGGGTCTGCAATGCCACAGCAACTTGGAAACTGGATAACCAAACAATAAATAACAAGAACTGATGGCCTAATGAACCTGCAACCAAACATCAGGCAGTTATCAGCATCAACACACTCGTCTTTCACTGCAGTAACTGTAGTGAAGAAAATATACAGAATACATCAATTGTTCATAATGGCTTTACCCTTTAGACGACTGATAGTCTGAAAACAGTCCATATTTCCACTATCCTTCTGGCACCATTGAATTTTGGAAAGAAAACCTTACAGCACTAAATAATAACCCTGAACTTGCTCACGATGATGTAGCAAGCCAGAATACCTGTACAAAGTACAAACTTCAACTACATAAATCAAACTAAAGCCAAATAATTAAGACTAGCATAAAAAAGCACTCCACCCGTTACCACTGCATATAAAGGAACAGTTGAGCTTGATACATATTTTATTTCATATGTTGAGTCACTTGAGCCTACAAAAAATTAGAAACATGCCAACCCACTCCAACCCTGCTATATTATGATAATTATTAGCTTACTAAGAAAACCTAAAACTCCTTTACTACACAATTAAAAAATTCCCTTATTTGCTTGGTTCAATACCAAAGAACTGACCTTGTACTTCAACCCACTAGTTTTTTCCATCTAACGAACATTTATCCTCATCATACGAACTAATAGGTTTATTTTACATGGAATCAAACTTAATCTACGCTACTGGTTCCAATACACACAATATTTTCAATCATTTGACACAGTTGAGCAAAATTATCTAGTTACTTCAGCTATAAAACCTTTCTTTTTAGCTATACTTTCACTCTCGAAACTCACATTACCAAATCAAGTTAATATAAAACCTGTTGTCTATCTACTCACCAATACCATCTGGTTTAAGTTGCTAAAAAAACGATTAAGCTAAACAATCTCATCACCACAACTAAGTGAACCTTTGCTCAAACAAATTTAAGGTCAAAGATAAAATTCCGATTTCCATGTTCCAAATAAGTAAGAAAATGTTAGCTAAAATGAAAAGCTTAACAACCCACAAGTTATATTATCCTAAAATATAAGAACATCCCATCAAGCTGGAAAACCTTACAAGAAGGATGGAAAGAGAAAGAACTCAAGACTCAACAATCTTAACTCTACCTTTTTTTTTGTAATTTTCTCAGCTACCAAACAAAAGAATCAGACATTTCTTAACCAAAAAAGAAAAAAGAAGAAGAAGCAAAACAACCACTCACAAAACCAAGCTAAAAACATTCCTATAAAGCAACACTAAGCAAAATCCAAGACACCAACTTGCATTTTCTCAGCAACCAAACACAAAGTTCACAACTTTAAGACAATAATCTGAAAATAAAAGTGACCCACCATAACATGTTGAACCCATGTGACAAATTCAAGTGTGTCAAGCCCCCCCACAAAAAAATAAAAAATAAAACAAAAAAAAATCAAATATTTTTCCGTGCTGGATCTACTTGGGCTAAAAAAGAGAGAGCTTTGCTTATGAGAAACCCTAAATCAGACTTTTCTTCTTCTTTTTCTAACTCACTCAACACTCAAGTAGAAAACTCTTCTGTGATTGTAACTGTGGTTGTTGGTGGAAGATAAAGGACAGCCTAAAAAACTTTTACCTTTTTTAGACTATCTAACCGACCCGAACTTGTCCTTTTCCCGGGTCAAGTTAACCCTTCTCGGTTCTTGCTTTTTACCTGGATCCAAAATGTTTTAGGGAAACCCCAAACACGTCCTCCAACTACTGATTATGTCTCGATTGAGTCCCCAAAGAACTTTTTCTCTCAATTGAATTCCCAAAATATATTCATATATTCTCTAATATGTTTTTTTTTTCAAATACTTTACAAATTTTTAATGGAAAAAAAATATATTTATATAAAAAGTCTTAAAGTCCAGTCCAGTCCAATCCAACAAGTTAATTTAAAAAATTTAACGATTCAAGTTCTAAATTAAATCTAGTTTTTAATTAAATTGACAAACCATTGACTTGATTAAAATCTAATCAATTTAGTTATTGTTAAGAACTAGTAGATAAAAAATAATAATTTTTATAGTAGATAAAAAATAATAATTTTTATTTTTTTAATCAAATCTTGAATTCATATTTTAATTTGAGGTTTAATAATTAATGTTAAAAAGCCTTATAAAACAATTGGATGAATTAATATGGATGCAAAGACTCAATTGAGAGTTTCTAAAACTTGATCGACTTGATTGAGGTAAAACACTTATTGGGTACCTTTATTGAGACTACGTATATAGTTGGGGGACTTTCTAAAGCCTGCTAATTTCTACTTAACACTGTAGACGGTGCGTTTCTGTATGTGGGGTTTTAGGGATATGATTTTCTCTCCTCCCTCTTTCAAAAAAAGCTCACTCCTTTCTCATCTCGCTGTCACCAAACTGAGGCCAGGGTAATGAATCTTTCTCTATCTCTCCTTTGTATCCATCTCTCCTTTTTCTCCTGGTTTTGTATCTGGGTCTGGCTTAATTTATGGATTCATGTATATATTACTCATTTGAATGCTTATTTAGTGATTTTAAGCAGTGAAAATGGACTTCTATGGATGCTGAAGATAGGATTTTTTTTGTTGTTGCTTTTATTCAAGGTTTCTTTGGTTTTCGTTTCTGGGTTTAGATAAAAAAAAAAAATTAATGTCTTAGATGCCATTCGTTGATTTTAAGTGCTGAAATGGACTTCAATGGATGATAAAGATTGGACTTTTTTATTTATTATTATATGCTTATCAAGGGTCTCTTTGTTTTGTATCTGGGTTTAGCTTACCTTGCAAATTTATGTCTGTTTTGGATGCGAGTAATTGATTTTTGGTGGTGAATTGACTTGAATGGATTCTGAAGATAGAACTTTTCTTTTTTATTCAGGGTCTGTTTTGAGTACAGCAACTATGCATAGTGTTCACAGGATAATATATCGACTTTCTTCTACTGCGTTAAGCACAAGTGCTAGTGCAGCAAGATTTCTGAAAGAACAAACAAGACCCACGTTTGGAAATGGCAAAAGGGTTGCGTTGGTAAATGGGATTGGAGCCTATCAAGATATTGGATCTAGGCTCTTCTCTGCAAAGTCAGGAGGAAGTGAGGGTGGAGATGATTGGGATAGTGCAGTTGGATCTTTTGGTGGGTCTGAGTCTGTTACTGATGGTGATGGCCTTGGTTGGGGCTCAGCTTCATCATGGTCAACTGGATTGACTAAGGATCATTTTGATGGAGTAGAAGTGGTGGGCCAAAGGACTCCTAGTTCTACTACTGAAAGTGGAAAAGATGGTGGAGATGGAATAAAAGATACATCTCAGTATGCCTTGGCCTATAACTTGCAAGACACTGAAGATTGGATAAAAGAATATGAGTCTGAGAATAAAAGAAGTGCAGCTTTTGTGGCTGGATGGGATAAGAGGATTGGCGAACTTCAAGTGTTGATGGATCAAATAAAGGAACCTGGTTTAAGAGGGTCTTACTTGAAGGACTCAGAGAAGGCAGAGATGTATCGGTTGCATAAGGAGAATCCTGAAGTTTACACTGTTGAGAAGCTTGCTAAGGATTACAGGATTATGAGGCAAAGGGTGCACGCAATTCTTTGGTTGAAGGAGATTGAGGAGGAAGAGGAGAAGAAGCTTGGCCATCCCTTGGATGATTCTATTGAGCTTTTGCTTGATAACTTCCCAGAGTAGGATATATATTGTTGAGAATATATCCTTCTGTTTTGAATGTGATCTCATTCCATGTTTTGATAAATGATTGCAAGTTTGTGGTTATTAAAGACATGTGTACATTGATTAACTCAGGTTTTGCACTTAGTCACATAATGGAACCTGTAAAATTTCACTGTCTTGAACTCAAGCTTTAAATCTGCACTTGATAAAGAACTAAACTATAGACTGCTTGACAGCATACCCTTAAAAAACACCCACCAAAGAAATAGTCAGAGATTATTATTGCTGAATCCTTTTTACTTGGTATTGCTTATCATGATTTCACATGTTGCATGTTAGTTCTTTCTGTCATCAAGCCTATTTGGTCCAGCCCAGCCGGTTATGGTTCAAATTAAGCTCAGCCTTGTTACTGCTGGATAGATAGCTTGTTCATCTGGGTACAGTGTCTCTGTATTGTACATGTCCATGTTTATATATATATATCTGTTTGACCATGTCACATCCACATAAGTTATATCAAGGTCAGCCTCTAGCTATGTGATTTGGACTGAATGTATGGAAGCATATTAGATAGCAAACAAGCAGATATCTTCCAAATAATAGACTTGTATTGCTCATAAAAGTCCAACTACTATTTTGCAGATTTTTCAAATCCCATGACCGAGAATTCCATGTTGCTTCCCTTTCCTATAAGCCTGATTTCAAGGTGATGCCAGAGGGCTGGGATGGTACCATCAAGGATATGGATGAAGTCCACTATGAGATATCCAAGAAGGAGGATGAGATTCTTTATCAAGAATTTGTTCTGAGGATGAACTTCAACAAAATGAAAGTAAGTCCTGTCTGCCTCTTCCTTTTAATCAGGAAAAGAAACTAGAACTGCTTAAAAAATGTCCGTTACTTCTGTTGTTTTAACCTTGCCATGTGTCCTTATACTGCCCAATTACCAGATAAGATATGGCTATTCCTAGATACACAATAGTCACAAAATCTTAGCTAAATTCACACATGAAAAGTTAAGGTGTATCTCAAAGAAATGGCTCCCAAGAAATCCCTTAACACGCACAATAGTCTAGAAAAGCGGCTCAGGGACAAGAACAGTCCGAAACACCACCACGGTGTATCTCAAAGCATGGACAATGACCACTCCTTGACACACTCATCTTGCTAGTTTAAACTGAAACCTGCATCCTGTGAAAACACTGAAACTACCTCTACCAATAGCGATCAAACATCAAAATGCCACCCCCAAGACCTATCCTTAATCTCCATTGCCTTCAATAGGTTCACTTCCAAATATTAGCTGCCCTTATCCAACAAGGGCCACACAATATTAGCATGTAGACTTTGCGCACTTCACTACCACCCCTGTTATAGCCTAGAAGCATTGAGCACCAAAATCAGACCTATGATCTAACCTGATCACCAAATCCACCTAAACCATGCATCTAAGGATGCCACCAATTGCCCACCACATAATGAGCAACACAAGATTCCACTTCCATCACATTAGTACTTGTAACAGCCCCACCTCCTACAATCAAAGGATCAAATGGCATCAGCATTAGCTTTAAGGATTGGCAGGCAATCCATTGGTTTTTTCCTTTCCCTATGAATGCCCAACATATTGGAAGCACATTTTTTCATTTTGTATTTGGAAAATATCTAATATTTTCATTAAATCCATGCGGATCATCTATATGATATATGGTTTCCCTTTGTGCAGATGACAGGACAGGTGAAATGCCACAAGTATAGTCGGCGCCGTTCTTCTGAAGGTTGGAACTTCACAGTGGAGAAAATGGGGAAAAAAGGAAAGCGCGGAGGTGGTGGTGGCTGGAAGTTTGTGAGCTTGCCTGATGGGTCCAGCCGGCCACTGAATGAGACTGAGAAGATGTATGTCAAACGAGAAACTCCTCGCCGCAGGCGCAGGCTTATTGCTTAAGTTGCTTGTTAGATAGATGATTAAATAGATGTCAGAAGCCTGCTTTCTTTGGTCCAGCTTAGCAGATTGTTTTGGGAAACTTTCAGTAGCCAGAACAGCTAGCTGCTGTTTTACATGTTATTCAGGGTTGGATCCAGGTCTATTTGAAGATGTCCTAATACCTGAAGATATTTTGGATATTTTTTTGCTCAGATGAAGATTTTGTTAGCTACTGCCATTATTGGGATTTTTTCTTAATAACCTAGTGTCCTTCTAGTCTCACATATTTGAAGATTGTTTTCTTCTCACTAGGATGTAGTTTGTGTTTAGCCAGCTTCTGTGCTCGCGTTATCCTCTAAACTTGTACTCGTCAAAGCTTAAACTTAAAGTGAAATGAGACATTCTGTTGTTATCCATATTTGTATATTTTTCATTTTATACATATCTTTTTATAGTTTAAGGTGTGGTTCCTAATTCTACCAATTTAGGGTGTGTTTGTAGTGCTCACTGATGGCATGTGCTAAAATATAACAGGAAGGAACACCCCTTAATATTGAATCGCCATTGTTGAAATGTGAAGAAATAAAATACCAATGCAAGGATCAAAATTTGCGCAAAAGTTAATAGATTTTATTTAGAGAATGTCGTTACAATGATACATCTAAATAAAATACTCCAGCGAAGTGAGTAGTAACATGTATATAGAATTTGCTTGCCCTTATTTCACTAGCCCATGGATTGGACAGAATTTACAAGTTGCGTACGCAATTTCGGCTACCACCTGTTTACTTCTTGGATTCTGGCCTGCACTTGGCATGCACCGCCGGACCTAGTCGACTTCTATCCATGCTTTCCGCTACTGACTTCCTTGCTGCGTTCAGGTAGGCAGCTCCTCTGAGTATCCAGTCATCAGCCTCATGGCTGTAGAATTCTTCAAATGGTTCTCGACACAAAGCACATACTTTGTTTCCGTCATTGGAACTCACCCAATCGTCATCTCCTTTTTCCTTCTCTACAGGAGCATCAGCTTTTGCAAATCCAGAAACTGCAGCAACTTCTGCACTAGCAGCCAGCCACATATCAACACCAGCAAACCACGTACGAGACATCCTCTGCTTCTGCATCTGGTGCTTAGATATCCTGGCTGTCCGGTTCTTAATCACATGCCAATCCATATGCTTCCTATGATCTTCTTGGCAATTGAATCTGATTCCACATGTTGAGCATTGCCTTGGCATATCAGCATATAAGGATCTAATCGCAGATTCGTGCCTCACCCTAAGCTGGTTTGCATCAAACACAACAGCACTAAAATCGTCTTCCTTTTTCATCAAGGAATTCAAGAGTGAATTTATCAAACCAGAACTTTCATTAGCCACAAATTGGTTACTGGTTTCCTGCAACTTTGGTGCGCAATTGAATTTGCTTGCAGTATCTGGATTATTACTTTGGACATGGTGTTTAGCCAAAGAAATTACTCCATTACCAGCCAAAGAGGTTAGCAAATCAGAATAAACACGGGCTACTTGATCATGAGAATTGAGAGGGAAATTTATAGCATTCTGATTCACCAAATTACGCTGCATAACTGGAGGATTTGGAGTGAATCCCCCATTGTTGTTAACTGCATTATTAGACAACATAGATTTTGCAAGGAAACCAGAATGCATTGGAGCAGCTAATGACTCTGAATTTGAAGAAATACTTTTAACATCATTCAAAGAATTAGACTGCAGAATAGAAGGGTTTGTTAGCAAAATAGACGACACAAGAGAATTTTGTGACGGTGAATTCAGCAAACACATATTTGCTACATTATGATTCAACATAAGCTTTACAGTGGTAGGATTAGGTATTGAATACACAGGGCTTCTTGGTGACTTTGAATTATACAAAACAGGGTTTGGAATAGGAACACCAATATTGAAGTCTGGCTTGTTGGCTTGAATCTGCCGCAAAGCTGGGAGATTCTGCTTGAAAACCAAATTATCGGCCTCCGAACTACTGCCTTGAAATTGTGGAGAAACTTGAGATTTTGGCACTGAAACCCCATCATAAAACCTTTGCCTCATGCCCTGAAATTGCTTCGAAACTGTAGAATACGGCCTTGCATCGACAGAATTATTAGCCTCAGGTTTCCTAGCTTGCAAACCGGGGACAAAACCCCCATTATCTGCCCCTGATCTCCTGGTTTGAAACTCTGGTAAAGCCTGGAACTTTAGTGTCGAGACCCCATTATAATTTAACTGTGGCTTATGGGCTTGAACCCTTGCATTGAAACCAGAAACCCCATTATTAATCTCTACCTTTTTTGCCTCAAATTGTGGTAAAGGTTGAATCTTTGGAACGAAATTGAAAACCCCATTATTGCTATTATAATGGTCAACCCTCGGTTTCTTGACTTGAAACCAACGTTGATTTTGATGACAATAATCTCCTCCTTGCTGCTGTTGAGTCATGTAACTTGTTCTTGATCTCTTATGAGAATCAAGAACTGGCTTGTAACGGTGGTCTGTTCCTGATGTAAATATGGCAGCCATGTTTATTATTTGAATTCGCAATGAATCGACAACAATAACAAGAAGAGCGAAGTCTAGACAAGAAGGAACGTATAGAGAAAGCGAGAAATATGGTCTGGTCTGGAGGTGATGGGATGGTTTTATAGGTAATAGAGGCGGTGGGTTTTGCCTTTTAGCTCAGGGACGCGGTGTGGGTGGCTGGCTACGCGTCTCATACTAGGAGTGTTTGTCACTTACAAAAATTTTAATTTTATATTTTATTTAAAAATAATATTTTTAATATTTTTAAATCATTTTTATATACTAATATTAAAAATAATTTTTAAAAATTAAAAAAAAATGATATATTTCTAAACAAATTTTTTATAAAAATAATCTTAACCATACTCTCAAAAATCATTAAATGTTCTGATTGTCTTTTCTTAGTCAAGTTCAGCTTGAAAAAAACTAATCTATTTTTTACTTCGAGGTGGTTGAGGTTGAAAGTATTTTTACAATTATTTTTAAAAAAAATATTTTTTTATTTAGAAATATATTAAAATAATTTTTTTTTAATTTTTAAAAATTATTTTTAATATTATTATATAAAAATCTAAATGCACAAAAATATTTATTTAAAACAAAAAATATTTTTAAAGTACTTTCTAACCAACCAATCAGTAATCATTATGAGGAAGGATATCAATAGTAATTTAGATTAATTATTTTTATTAAAATAATTAATTATTATTTTTTTTATTAAAAAAATGAGTCAATAGGGTTTACAATAGACTTGACCATAAAAAAACAAACTTTAAAGTTTGAGTTTTCTTAAGTGAATTTGGAGTAAAATTCTTTTTAGTTTCAATTTTTTTGTGTGTGTTTTTTTTATAGTTTTTATATACTAATATAAAAATAAAAAATATTATATTACTATATTTTCAAGCAATAAATATTATAAAAATAACTTTTATCATCATTTCAAATACACTCTTCACGAATTGAAAAAACATGTCTTTTCATAATGCAGTAAAACAAACTGATAAATTAAGGAGTTTAAAGAAATAAAAATATCTAATTTTTTATTTAAACATAGTTATTAAATCAAACCACCTTGATTGCAAGGAATAGCAAGACAGCATCAGACCCTGAGAAACAAAAATTTGTTTAAGCATGTTATTCCAGGCATCAACTGCCTCTCTAAAGTTTGCAGAGGATCATTAATTGGAGTGTAATTCTTTTTTTTTTCCAACAATTTAATTAATTTTCTGTGCAGATAGTATCCTACGTCACCTATTCAAATCCCACAGAAATATCAAATACTATCAATACAACACTGTAAAAAGCCTGTAACAGAAACTTCTTGTTGCAGCTTTTGCCAAGATAAAGCTTCTGGTGTTTGCGAAACCAATGCTGAAGTAGTAGATAGATCAGAAAAAAATGATGCAGTGAACTCAGCTGCTTACTCCGAGATCTCGTTCCATGATGCTGTGAACTCAGCTGCTTACTCTGAGATCTCGGTTGTGCATCGATTTTCAGTACAAAACAGAGATGGAAGGCTATGGGAATTGAAACAGACTTTGCTCAAGAATCTCGGTCTGAATTTCTCCGTGTTTTCTCCTTCAATTTTTCTTGCACCCGGTACCTTTCCCTCTTGCGCTTTCTTGACAGTTCCTTTCTCTGTATTACTTCTGAATTTTTCAGTTTTACGTGTGAGAGTAATTTTTGTATTTTTTAATTCTTGAACGAATTGAATTTGACTTATTGAAGATTAGCTGGTTTCGTGATGTTATTCTACTCATTTTAATAGTGATTGTGTCTTGGAACAGGTTTTTATTGTATTACACTCATATCAGACTTATTTCAGCTTTCTAAAATCATATATCATTCTTGGTTATAGATTGTGTGACCACATAATCACGAGATTCATAACGGTTGGTTCCTCTTGCGCTTTCTTGACAGTTCCTTTCTCTGCTTCAAGTTTTTTTCTTTCCTGCTCTTTCTTAAGCTTTCGCTTCCTTATCTGCGATGCCACATTTTTTAGAAAGCTTAGCACTTCCATGTTAAGAATTACTGAGCAAGCAGAACAACTTCACATAAACATGCAGCCATGGACTCGTTAAATCATTGATGTAAACTAGTTACGGTTCGGGAACATAACTTTGACCACTTAAGGAATCTTTCAATTGAATTGCACATTATTCATTTTCAAAGACTTGAACATCAATAATTCAAGTTAATATGAAGATAAGAGATTCTTATTTAAGTGCATACCTTTTCGTTCGTGACCAACAATTACCTTGCATCATAGACGTTAAGAAATCATCTCACCCTAAAAGATTAAGCTTGTAGGTGAGGTCCTAAAATATGATTTATATTATTCTCTAACATACCCTCTCAAGTAAAAGTTTTTTGGGCTTGAAACTAACACAGACTCATACTACTTTATGCTGATTTTTATCAAATAGAATGGGTGGTGAGATTCGAACTTGTGACCGCTGGGTCAACAAGGTTCTGATACCATGTTAAAGAACCATCTCACCTAAAAACTTAAACTTGTAAATAAGACCCCAAAATATGATTTATATTATTCTCTAACAATAGATTGCCTTGTACAGTGAATCCTTTTTAACAGGAATATTGAGAAGATTCTGTTCCCTCCTCAATTCAGCCACAGTTTTCATCCCTTGCCAGATCTTTTTACGAGTTTGCAAGGCGGGGTCCGTGGATTATAAAAGCCAGGAACTTCAACTTGAGTCCATGCCCGCAGGAAACAATGTCACTTATCAAAATTCTGTCCTCAAAGACAGACAGCAACCCCGTCTCTTGGTGGCCCTCCCATATCCATGGGTTTCGCCTGCTAAGATTAGAAGCAGCTGGAGATTGCTGAGGACAGCGAATAGTATAAGAAGAAAATGCATGCATTTCGATACAATTAAGGACATGAAAACAATATAACATGGACTGTGAATATAAGATTCTTCTGCACAAGCATCCATGCCCTTTTCACCTGCCCCCGGATCCCACTGACAGACAAACAGCAGCACCTTCAAACCTACCTTTTTCAAGATCCGAAGTTAACATGTTCATAATAAGTGCAGTCCTCTTGAAAATTTTACATGGATGACAAACCAATTTGACTTTCTTATTCTGACCTGCGCCAAATAGAATATGAGGCGAGACGATCAAATGTTCTCACTGGTGAAAAAGATCCAGCAATTGATATTCTTTGAAACTTCAGAGCTTAAGTTTTATCAACAGCAAAGCACACCATTACTGCAGCAAACAAAAAGCTGTCCAGTTGACAAGTATCAGATTTCTCTCTTGATCTCAAAACTTGTGGACAAAATCAAGAAAAAATATACAACCTGATTGTTCGCAAAGTTCTGGATAGCAACCGCTCCAGTGTTGGGAGGGGCAGGGGGGGCCAGAATGTGGCAAGACAACGCATGTGCTCTGGTGTGTGTACTTAACCATGCCTTCCATTGCGATCCTAGATGGCATGGACCAGGGTAGCTTGTCAGCGCCACCAGCCGATATGAAAAATTACAGGGTCTACAGTCTTCAGGACCTCCCGGCGCCTCCATGCCGTTCTAACTGGCCATTAACAAGAAATGGATAATGGAATGTGGGAAGTCTAGTCATGTTGCTGAAAAATGTGTCCTTTCCATTTTATCATGTCTTTATAATATAAAATTTAATTTTGAAGAGATTGTAAGAATACTATTTTATATATATATATATATATATATATATATATATATATATATATATCCATTTACACTAAAAGAAATATATTTTAATCAATAAAATGGCTGTTTATTTTTCTTAGTTAATATACTATTTTCATGTGGATGGTATTTTTAAAATTTGATTGGAGAGTAAATTAATAGGTGGAATAAAACTTTCAGATAAGAATGCCTTCAAAGACAAGGTAAATTTAAAATTATTATAGTAAAAGAAAATTAAAATGATGGAGATAAATGAATATATTTCATGTCAATAATTTATTTTAAAATTTTATCAAATATAAATTTATTTTTATATTTTTATTTTCATTTATCTTTCTTTTATATTTTTACACGCCAAAAATAAAAATAAAAATAAAATAAAAAATTGGTTGTCAAATACCCTTTTTAACTTCACAAATAACCATTTGCAATACATGTGTTTAGATGTACATGTAGATGTATAATGCATAGTTATCAAATCCGTTCCGGGTACCGTTCCGGTTTTTTGTTTGGAACGGAACGTTCCGGTTTCGGTGCATTCCGGCGTTCCGTTCCGGTTTTGTACTGTTCATATTTATTTAATTATATATATGAAAAAAATAAAATATTAATTTAACAAGTGTAATTTAAATTCAAGATAAATGAAATTTAAATTATACAATACAAACATAATCTAAAAATTAGAAATATCTTTAAAATTCCAAAATATCATGAAAGTAAAATGTTCTAAAATAAAAGAAAAATACATCAAACATCTTCTACATCATTAATATAAAAATAAGGATCTTGATCTTGAGGTGGAACATAAGGAAAGTCGTCAACAAGACATTCCAATAGTTGGTCATTTCCACCAAGCTCATTCTCCTCATTTACACATGTCTCTTCATCATCTAAATTTAAAGTAGCGAAAGGTGCTTCGATACTCTCCCAACTTATGTCCTCTCCATCAAGAAGACCGGGTTCTTCACAAATCCATTCATTCAATAGATCAATGTTGTCAAGGCTAATGGGATCTAAAGCATCTCTTATTCTGCTCATATTCCTAAAAAGAATAAACACGAAAGAAATTAAAAAATTAATAGCAATGTAATAGAAAATAATTACTAATATAATAATATTGATATTTTACCTCTGTTGAATCTTTAGATTATAGAGAACAAATACTAGATCGTTTAATCTCTTGTGCTCAAGCCTATTTCGTTTTTTTGAATGGATGTATTCAAATACACTCCAATTTCTTTCGCACCCAGTTGCACTACAGCATTGACTAAGAACTCGAATTGCAAACTTTTGAAGTTCTGGAGTATCATTGCCGAATTGCTCCCACCAAAAAACTAGATAAGAAAATTTGAATAAATCAAATATTATAGATAAAAAAAGACATTATATCATAAAAAATAAAAGTTATTACCTGGATTTAACTTTTCTCTTTGACGAATAGCTAGGGTCATACCAAAATCACCAGTTGCTCTCTTATACTCCTCAATTTGGGCACTGATGTTATCTTGAGTATCACAATCAGGAACCAATCTCATAATTGTGGTAAGCAAACCTCGAGTTACCTCCTTTTGTTTTGAAAAAGAAGGCCTAAAAAATATTCCAGGATTAAGAAAACATCCTGCTGCATATAATGGACTATGAAGTTGCTTATCCCATCTAGCATCAATTACCCGAATATATGGTCCATATTGAGACATTCTATTTTTCAACCTTGTTTTGATGGCTTCTTTTGCTTTATCCATTGCCTCATATAAATATCCCATTGATGGTTTTTCTTCACTGTCTGCTAACCTTAGAACTCGTACTAAAGGCTCGCTGACGTTGACTATATGTGCACATCTCGGCCAAAAGTCTTTATCTTCTAAAACTATAGCAGCAATTTCTTTTCCAACCCGACTTTTGCCATGACTTGATTCAACCCATTTTGTGCAAGTAAACATCTGTCGAAGCTCATTCTTAAACTTCAGTAAACATTGGAGGCTTAAGAAGTGGGTTGCAAACCTTGTTATGCCAGGACGACATAAATCATGTCCATTTGTGAATTCTTTCCTCATCAAAGCTAGAACCCATGCATGATTATATATAAACTTGGTTATATTTCTTGCATTTTTAATGGTTTCATCAATCATTGGAAAATATCTCGGATCACAAATATTTTCTAGCATTAAATCAATGCAATGGGCAGCACAAGGAGACCAAAAAAAGGTGCCATACCTTTGCTGCAAAGCTTTCCCAGCAGCCTTAAATGAAGCCTCATTATCACTGACAAACTGGACAATATTCTCTGGTCCAACTTCTTTGACAACTTCATCAAACATCTCCAGCAATGTCTCTTTATCTTTTCGAAGTCCTGAAGTGTCAACAGACTTCAAGAATACGGTGCCTCTCGGAGAATAGACAAGGAAATTCACAATTGGTGCATTCCTCCTATTTGACCACCCGTCAGCCATAATTGAACATCCATAAAGTCTCCAATCAGCCTTGATACTTAAAATGTATTCATGGACATCATGAACTACATCTTTCAAAAGTGGTCCTCTTAAATCATGAAATGATGGGCCTTTAAACCCAGGTCCTATGGATGCTACGGCATCTAGCATTGGCTGATAATAATACGAATTAGCACTGTTAAACGGTATATTAGCATCATACCACCATGTTGCTATGGCTTTTCTTGCATTGTGTTCCATCTCTTTAGTAGCCATTGCACTTCTAATACTAGGCTGGGAACCCGGGGTAGTTCGTGGAGCAAATAAAGGAATCCTTCTTCTAGATGTACTTGTTCCTTGCACTGTCGTTCTTCTACTTGTTTGTGAACGTATATCACCCGAACGAGGATTTGCAGCATCACACTCTTCTACTTCTTCATCATTGAAAACTGATTGAGCATTTCCAATATCAGTTCTAATTCTTTTTCTTCTCTCTTTCTCCATTGTCATGTCATCTACCACTTGTTTCATTTGCCATTTAACATCTGGAGGGACCTTTTTACAAGGTTCAACTTCACCTTTAATACCAGCTAGGTGATACTTCAACCGAGTAACACCACCACCATTGATCCGTTTATTACAATAAATGCATATACTTGCATTCTTTACACCAGCAACCACTTGTCCATGAGCCCATGCTGGATCATCTGATCTTGCTGGAGCTGAAGCAATTGAAGTCCCACCACTAGATGAGTTTTCAGCCATGTAATTTAATCTGTTTTAAAAAGATAACACAAGTTAGGCATGTATCATTCTTTACTCCACAATTTGAAATCCATACCAAATTGGATTTCAAAACATGAATCTCTTAATGGAACATAATATAAATCATAATCAAAGTATACTAATGAATCACAAACCCATATCTCTTATACTAATGATTTCTAAGAATCTATTTGATGTATCACTCAAGTGATCTCTTTTACATCAATATATAATTTTCAAACTACTATTGGAAATTTGGAATATCCATTTGACCTAGGAATCTTATCCTACATGTTTTATGGAATATAATAAGCAAATCAATGATTCAATCATATACTTATCTCAATCTAACACCTTTTACATAACGGTACATCATTGCTTTCACACATCAACACATAACAAATATACCATGCATATCAAGTATCATGCATAGTAAACACAAAATCATTTAGTATGATGACCTATATCGGTTCAACGGTTGGGTGTCTATATATTTCCCACGGAAATATATCTTTGGCTACTTCGCTACCATTTACATAGCTGAAAAAACGCCTAATGTTTCATGTGTTGTTCTGCCTTGTGATACAATTTTTAGGGTTTCACCAATATACATACCGCTGTTATACTGGAAGCAGCTTAAGGTTTTTCATGCTAGATTATGCCCCGACAAAGGGTTGCATTTGCACATCATCTCGCAATTGGCTAATTGCTGTAACATCAGTGAGCTTGGGTTTCATGGGAATATTACTGAGAAAGAAGTGTTGGCTATTGTAGAAGGCTTACCTAAACTTAGGATATTAGACTTTTCAGACTCTACCTTGTCAAGCAAGGCTTTGCTTATGGTCTTAGATGGGAAATTGAAATATCTTAATGAGCTAAATGTATTGCATTGCTTAATTAAAGATGTTGATGGGAAAGACACAGGTGCCCATATGGATAGATTGAGGGATTTCAAGAAAGAGTTGATGAACAAGGCTTGTAATTTTAAGGGTCTCAAGAAGTTCATACGTTGCTTCGGAAATTCTTGTGAGCACTGCAAGGACAAGTCTTTGGCTTCAAAATAAAAACGATTGAAAGGTTTTTTCTTTCCTATCCTCTTAACATGCATTTTTGGTTGAGACTTTAAGTCTTTAACAGTTCAAGTTTAACTAGTAGTCCTATGATTTTTTCTTCCAAATCTTCATTCAAAAATCTAACCAAAAATCATCCACATTCTAAACATTAAACACAGTAGTTAAATCAACAAAATCCATGTTTATCTTTTTTTCTTATTTATTTTCTTTCATTCAGAAACCCATATCATCAACCCCTATAATCGATCACTAATTTGGAAATTCGAAATATTTTTCACAAACCCATATCTCTTCTACAAATTGCTCCCAGGAACAACTACTTCCAACACCCTCTTGGTATTATTTCCCTCAAAACAGCATCAAATTATCAAACAACATTATGCACTGGCCAGTTTATCAAACAACATTTCACAATCACTCTCTTCCCGAAATTCATCAACAACCATTCACAAAAACACAATTAACAAGAATGCCCAGTTTATACACCATTATGCCCAGTTTCGGTACAATACAATTCCATCTCAAATTGACAATCAAACTCAATTTTTACAATAACTCACTTTCCGAAAATTCATCAACAATCATTCACAGAATCACAATTAACAAGAATGCTCAGTTTAATTAGGAACACAACATGAATGAACATCTTCCAATTAAACATTCCATACAAATGTAATCAATTAATCAATTATCCCAAGTTTCGGCACTTTCATTTTTTCAAAAAATTAAAGGATTAGGGGCCTCAAATGTGTACCTTTCACTGAAGATTTGAGGAAGAAGAACCGAGCAAGGTCAATTGTGCCGCCGTGTGGAAGAGATTGTGCCGCCGTGCTGTTCAAATTGTGCCGCCGTGCTGTTCAAATTGTGCCGCCGTGATTTTTATTTTCAATTTACGAATTCAGAATTTGAGCTAGATTAGGGATTGAAATTACAAATTGAGCTTTTTAATTGATGGGTTACTGGATTTGTGAGCTGATTTGAGATTAGGGCAACGATTTGGGTAAAAAGAAATCGGGGAATTGGGGGAATTGATTTAGGGATTTCTGAAATCGGGGGAATGGGTTTTGGGTCTGGTCTGGGGGGGTTTATTAACTCCTAAACGACGTCGTTTTGATTCAAGTGTAAACGACGTCGTTTGGGATTACACCGGAACGGGACCACCGGTACAAAACCGGGGCGTTCCGGCCGGAATTAGGCCGGAACGGCCGGATCGGTCCGGAATTCTACCCGGGACAAAAACGTCGCCGTTTTGTCCCGGAATTCCGACTGGGACGGGCCGTTCCGGCCGTTCCGGCCGGAACGGAACGAGATCAATAACTATGGTATAATGTGCAAATTTCCTAATTGATTTCTGTGCTGGAATATAAATATCTGCGCTGGTCAGTGAACAGGAATCATTAATTCATCACTAACCAAAGGGGGGAAAAAGGGACTAAACTTGAAACAGAGAAGCGAAGCGAAGCAAAAAAGCTTGCTCCTTTATTACAACTTTACACAGTAACAGACCTGCAACAACAATATAACAGAATCACGAAGACAAAACATGAAGAACAGCGACCGTAATTCAAGTTTGGATTCTAGAATCAATCAAACCCTCAAAAATGTTCAAGGGTATGTCTTGAAATTCTATTTCTTGAGGGATTCTTGTTTTTTCGTGTTAAAGCTCTCATCAGTGTTTAATGATTATTATTTTTTTGGTTTATATCTGAAAACCCATTCGAGAAAATGCTTCAGATCTCTTCAATTATTGTCAAAAGTCATGAATTTGGATTGGTGGGATTTAAGTCGTGGGTGTTTTTGGTAAAAGTTTTAATTTGTATGGGTTTTGCTGCGATTTCAATTCCTAATTATTGGCATTTGCCATTTATTTCCCTTAGATTGTTGTGATTTATACTTAGATTTGAAAACCCATTTGTTTGAAAGAGTTCTGGATCTCGTTATCTACCTCCAGTAAATGAGATTATAAGCTTCCAGGAAATGAAATTCTGCAGTCGTCTGGAAAATGATTTCAAAGTCATGTGTATTTTGCATTTGATCTTGAAAATTGCAAGCTAGAGTTGATAAAATTGATATTAGCTATATGATGGGGGAGAGAGCAATACTTTAGAGGAATTCTGTAACGGTGGAGATAGGTCATTCGACACAAGTACAATGATTGCTCGATGTCTGCTCATGTGTTTCCGGGCATGCATATGCCTGTGGGGTGAAAAGTATTGCCTTGTACATGTTGAGTTTGACATTCATATGGCTGGAGATGTTTTTCCTTTCAGCTCCTTTACCATGAGCTATGCTAGACTTGAATAACGGCACTTAGATTTTTATTTTTTTTCCTGCAATGAAGGTTACTTAAAGGTCGTAGTATTCCTGGTAAAGTCTTACTGACCAGGAGAGCAGATCCACCTGAGGATCCCAGCTTACGATCACCAACTTTTGGAAGGAGCTTCTCAGAAATTGATGCTGGAACAAGTGATCTAATGGACATGTCAAAGGAGGTGATATGAATAATTGATCCGTTGCATCTAATTTTGTATATGGTGTAGTGTTTCTTATGTGCTGGAGTTTCGTAATTGAGTACTTGAACAAAGAAATCTTAATTGTAATGTAGGCAGAAGCTCAGGATACCAGCAAGCAGCAAAACAATAACACATCTGCAAACAAGCTAAAACCTATAAGCTCCAATGTTGAGATAACGTCCAAAGAAGTTCAGAAGTCTGTTATGGGTGCTAGAGCTACAGATTCTGCAAGAGTCATGAAATTCACAAAGGAGCTATCAGGATCCACAGTTATATTAGGTATGCTGGTATATGCTTGTATATATTACTGTTGGTTAATCACATTGATTGACTTTAGGCTTTATATTCAAGACCCTTATAATTCAAGTCCATAGCATACGTTAAATGTTTCTATATCTAAAACTTGTGTTATTATTTTAATTGGACTAGCTTACTGATCGAATCAATGGGACAAATTTCTAAATGGATAGTAGGATATAATTCTGGATAATCAAACAACATATAACAGACAAATATGATTTAAAGCACTTGCTTACTTGAGTGATTCTCACAGAGAGATACAATAAGAAATTAATTCATTGAAGAGTAGGTTTCCTGTAGCACCACTTTTGGCAAAGAGCTCTCTAAGATGCTTCAGTCATTTTCAACAACCTTGAGGAGAAATGTGCTAATCCAGATTGCTGCTTGCACTAGAGGAAGGCCAGAGAGGAGGTTTAGCTGGTGAAGAAAGATTTGATGACTGTAGATTGATAAGATGATGTGGACCTGGTTGTATGGAAGTAGGGATTTCTGTAGCCAGCTTCAACAGTAAATAGATTAGATTTTACATTCCTGGAGCTTTAGATTAATTCAGTGGACATATTTAGGATAATGTCTCATGATACCTGGTATTTCTTATATGATAAAATTGGGATTTTTGAGGGTTGATTAGATGTTTTCACCCATCAGCATCACATTTTCTTGTACAGGTCAAGTTTCATAAGCTATAATATTTCCCTCATTCTTTTTTTTTTTCAAATGCATTGTGCAGAGAAGTTGCGTGAGTTGGCTTGGAGTGGAGTGCCGCCATATATGCGCCCAAATACATGGAGGCTTCTCTTGGTAAGCCTGAGGCCAATTTCAATTAGGATCAATGTAGTTTTGACTAGAGAACTAGAAAAACAGCATCGTTACCTGTTTGTGCTGCTAAATCTAGTGATCCTTCCATAGAGTCTGTTGCTTCCTGTGTGAAAGTGATTCATTTGGTTATTGAGGGCTTACTTAGCATGGCCTTTTGAGCTCCCAATCACGATTATTTTTAATGAAACAAAATTAATTGCATGTTTTAAATCTGAATGTGCACTGACTGCAGGGATATGCACCACCTAATTCAGATAGAAGGGAGGGAATTCTAAGAAGAAAGCGCCTTGAATACTTTGACTGTGTTGCTCAATTTTATGAAATTCCAGATACTGAACGTTCAGATGATGAGATCAACATGCTTCGGCAGGTATTTTCCACTGCAGAATTATGTCTGCCTTGATCGCTTGTCAACCCTGCATGCCCAATTCTTGACATTTTCCTTTGCCTCCATTGTTAGATTTCTGTTGATTGTCCAAGAACAGTACCTGATGTCACTTTCTTTCAGCAAGAACAAGTTCAGAAATCCTTGGAGCGCATTCTTTATACATGGTTAGATACTATTTCTATCATCTTTTTTTAGCACCAATGGATGCCTATTGACATGCAATGGAAGAGTTAGATGATTGTCACATGCTTTGATGAAGATGATTGAATTGAGAATTAAAGGAAAATCTGACTTTTCTTTGACACATTCCCTTTAGTTTATTATGTACATGGTGATTTTTTGGGACAAATCTTGCTACATAGATCACATGGAAAACTAAATGTCTGATAATCCAATCAATATGGGTTTTACTTCTTGGGAAGTCATCAATTAAATGGCAATTATATGTATTGACCTGTGTGCATCTGGATGCTGGGAATGTGCGAGAGACACTGGGATTGAATCCCTGAAGGTCGTCGAAGATAACATGATAAAGTTATGTAAATATCAGCCATAATATAGAAGAATTCATAGTATTAATAACAAACATCTCCTGTCATGTAACTCCTGACATCTGACATTGAAAAGGATTCATGCATGAACTTTAATTTCTGAAAATAAGCCTTGATGTGTGCTACATACGTGACTATGCTTTTGCTCAGTACATTATAATTTAAACTGAAATACTCTCTTGAGAGTCCTGCATCTGAATCTTACTTTGTGCTGCATAGTTCTTTGATTTTTGTATTTAAACTTTAAAAGAATCTGCTTATGATGAGGTGTGTAGTTGTAAATGTGCTCGGTCAATTATTCCCTTGTTATTTGGTGTAATCTGATTTTCCTTCAGGTGTTATGGTTTTTGATTTCTTTCCAGGGCCATTCGGCATCCTGCAAGTGGATATGTTCAGGGAATAAATGACCTTGCCACACCCTTTCTGGTTGTTTTCTTGTCTGAATACTTGGAAGGGGACATACTTAAGTGGTCAATCTCTGATTTATCTCCAGATAAAATCTCCAACGTAGAGGCTGATTGTTATTGGTGCCTATCTAAGTTACTTGATGGCATGCAAGACCATTACACATTTGCTCAACCAGGAATACAAAGACTTGTGTTTAAGCTCAAGGAATTGGTTAATAGGATTGATGGTAAACATTTTCTCTATTTTCTCTTACCAGCCAATGTTTTTCTTGGTCGAAGACCCAAGTGCATTACATTTGTGATTGTCTGCCAGACTGGACTCATTGTTACTGCTAGAGTAGTTTTCATGTCTATACCTATAGTTCCCTATCTTTTAAACTATTTGCCCTACTCTGCTCCAAAAAAATTCAACACTATTCACCAGGCTAATGGATCAATCTCTCATCTGCTTTGAGTGCATACATTTTTGTTTTCAAATGTAACCTGAGACTTCGACTTATGCATGCCTAACCTATCTTTTCTATTAATTTATCTGTAGGGTCAACTATGCATGACCTGTCACGATAACCTCATGTATAGCCCCAGTTATTTCTAATTTATTTTATGCTTAATATGGTAACTTTGCATTGTGACAGAACCTGTTTCAAGACACATGGAAGAGCAAGGGCTTGAGTTTCTTCAATTTGCTTTCCGCTGGTTTAACTGTCTTTTAATACGTGAGGTATGGTTCCTCACTTAAGACTGTCAATACTTGCAATTGTTGTCTAACCACCATTTTACTTTATTTTAATATTCAGCTAACTAGTTCATAGTGGCCCAAACTATTAAGTTTGAAGCTGCTGCAGTGGCAAGTCCTCATGCTTATGGTTATTAATTCTGAAGCTTACTACTTGCTTTGTTTCATTAGATTCCTTTTCATCTCGTGACCCGCCTATGGGACACATATCTTGCTGAAGGAGATGCATTGCCAGATTTCCTTGTGTACATATTTGCCAGTTTTCTTTTGACGGTGAGAGTCATAATACTTCTGCTTGGTTTCATGTTTGAAAGCATAACTCTATAATGACCATTCTTTTCCTGATGCTTGTGAAAATGATGACTTTTCTATATGATGCTAGTTGTGTAGTTGATGAGAAAAGTGTAACAGGCACGCTGTAACATACACAAGGAACTTGGGTTTCACATGCAGCTTTCAATTTTTTAAACTAAGGTTATGGTTGGTTTCTGAATTGCATTCAGAGCATGTAACATGTATGGTGCTGATTTGCCACTCGTGCATTTTGCAAAATCACTGGCTTCATAAATGATTTAGATGCCATCCAATGCTATTTGCAAATCAGTAGTTTGCCAATTCTTTCTTTTCTATATCATTGGCTTGTCCTTCTCTTTCTTGATGATTCAGATGAATCTTTGCACTTTTTATGGAGAATATATAATGGTGGCTTTCATTGAAATGTTTTGCATCACAGGCTTAACAGTGTTTGGTTTCCTTTTTTCCAGTGGTCAGAAGAGCTTCAGAAGCTTGATTTCCAAGAGTTGGTGATGTTTCTTCAACACCTACCAACTGAGAATTGGACGCACCAAGAGCTTGAGATGGTGCTCTCTAGAGCGTTCATGTGGCACAGTATGTTCAACAACTCCCCCAGCCACTTAGCAAGCTAGAGAGTATTCATGTGGCACAGTATGTTCAACGACGCCACAGAAAGAAAAGAGAGATTTTCCATTTGTTAACAGCCCCGTTTCAGTTTCCTTGTCTAATAAATTTTGTTTTCCATTTTTTGGGGGTTCCCTGTAGCGGTCTATAATCTACAAATGTATGTGCTGTCTCCATTCTCTTGGAGGAGATCAGCCAATGTTGTCATTTGTGTTGTGCCTTGTAATATTTTTTTGTATTTCAAGCATTTCCTTGTACATTTACCATTCTAACTAAAAGAAAGTACTTCTTTGTATCTTATCAGTTCACAATTAGGAGTTGACAGAACTGCATTTTGTATCACTTCCCTTAATTTCTTCCTGTTACTCAATTTTTTTTCCTTTCTTTCTGTGGAATACTTTTCAGAAAAATACCAAATGAGGTTGATGGACCTCAGACATGACTCTTTATCAGACATCTCAATACAAATGTGGTCAAGTGGTGCTGGAAAGCCTGGAAAGTGCAAGTTCACTGGAACTTTTGTCAATATCTAGTTTCTCCATCATCCAATAGGGTTCCTTCATTAGTTATAGAGGTATTTTCAAAGGTAAGGATATTGCTTGTGCTCTACCTTTCTGTAAAAAAAAAAAGAAGAAAAAAGGACTATCAATCATCTGGTGCTGCAAAGACAATTATTGCAAAAGTGATCCTGAGATCTTTCTCAAATTTAGTTTCTGTAATAACAGTCTCAGGATAACAATACAGATTTTGACATGCACAATGAATCTAGAATCTGCTGAACATCGAAATTCAAACTAACAACGTTTTGCCAGCCCATGTTCCTCGACTATTCTAATGCTTTGTTCTTTTAACAACTTGCATGAGCTCGTCTGCTCTGAAGCTTTAATAAGGTACTGATCAAATCTGCTTCGCAGGAACTGACAGCAAAGTTCCTAGCCTTCTGACAGTACATGGTACTGCAAATCAGCCACAGCGACCTTTCCATTCTGAGCACTGGAAATCTTCAAAAAAAATCGACCACCAGCCTTTTTACCTGAGGAAAGAAAATGTGAAATATACAAGTCAAGAACGAACACAAGTTCTTACACTAATGTATAGACATTACCCCAGCTATACCAGTGTTCTCGTTTTCACATACTTGAGTTCACAAATGCAGTTCACATAAAGTTGCAGTAGGAAAAAAAGTGAAACAAAAATGAAGTGCAAAAGCCAGTAACAATCAGGATTCAGGCTCTTTTATTCTACTTTGCACAACTATTGCAAAAGCCACCATGAATGAGGATTCAGGATAGGTTGTAACATAGTGGAGGCATGCCCCGTTTTATTACTTGTCTTTTCCTACTCTGCTTCTCTTATTAGCTTGAAAAGAATTGCCTTATTCCATTAAGAAGTGTTTCTATATCAAAATAGCTCGGACAATGTCATCCTTGAACAAAACATTTGTTATCTGCAAGAAAGCCTCTACTATGTCCTTATCCTTCATACAAGATGTGAAATTTTCGAAGAACACAAAGCATCATAAACTGACCAGAGACAACAGTGAAAATGGTGAAAGTTGATTTTCATTTTTTCTCAAAATGCAATTCCTGATCAATATGAAAGTGATTTTGAATCTGATCCACTATTAAGTATAAAAAAACAACTAATCCTAAGCATAACACAAGATTGAAACAAGGCCAAAAACATTCCATGCTCTTTGGACCATAATCCATGACTAGTCTACAAAATTGTTCAAACTTAAAAGGGTCTGATGTATTCTAGTTTTAACTACCAATAGTTGATTCCTAGCAACATAATCTGACGCCATTTACTGATTTCCACATGAAAAACAAGACAGAACAAATGAATAACAAAACTAACTAGATAAGTAAAAGGCTAGGTACTTACATTTTTCTTTCTCTCAACTTCTTCAAGGAATTTATTAGGATAATCCATATAATCACCACATTCTTTTTTAATACGATCTACAAGCTCTTCTTTTCCAGCATCCTCAAGGTTCCTAATCAAAATTCTAAAAGTTAACTTATCTGGGTCACATCCTGACGCCTTCATTCTTTCATATGTTTCCATCGCCTTATCAATCATACCCACTTGCAGATAAGCACCAATCATCTCAGTGAACGCTCTTGTATCCGGTTTCAACCCTTCGTTTTCCAATTTGCCAAAAAAATCCTCGGCCATTTCAACCATTTTGTTCCTCCCCAACAACTGAATCATTGCATGATACAATAATATATCTGGCTTGTACCACACCTCCTTCCTCACAAACTCAAACACCTAAAACCCTGATTTCATTTCAGATATCCATAAAAAATAAAAAATAATACAGTCCGTTGCAAACAACAAAAGTGCTAAACACACATGCATCTGTCACAACTGTCCAATCTCAACTGTACCTACCCATACATTTACAAGCCAACATTTCTTCATCTACCTGCCTAGACTGGATAATTCATGAAAAAAGTGACGCACTTACATCTGTCACTTCTATTTAATCAACGAGAAATTGTTACATGAACCTGGTCTAGTACACAAAACCAATCACATTTGGTTAGTGTCCCTGTACATATATTAGAAAGGGTTGAAACATGTTTGGTTTGAGAAACGAAACGGAGACCTAAAATAGATGTCTCTGAGACATTAAAGTGAATTTATGTTGTTTCAAAATGGAAAAACAAGGGGACATGTACCTTTTTTTCTAACAAACTGTCTTCATCACTCCATCTCATCTCTTTTATCTCAAGACAGTAATCAATCGCTAACATTGTAATTCATTTACTATATTAACCAGAAAAATTACTAGAATCTAGTGCACAACCAATGAAACTGTATTCGGTCCAAAAGTTTCTTATGTGTCCCATGCATTTATTGCACGAATAGTTCAGATTGGATAATCGTGACAAAAGCAATTATATTTAGCATTCTCTACGCACAACAACAAAATAATAACGAAAGTAAGAACAGCATTTTTCTTTTCTTTTCATTTATTTACCTTGAGGGCCAAGTCCAACTCATCTTGGTTTTGCAAGACAGCAAGGGTATCCAATAAGTCAGTCTTGAGCAATCTTGAGAGCTTACTGTTAAAGACTTCTTCTAATCTTGGTGCGGATGATCTGGCTAGCTTGAGAGACTGGATAGCTTGAATGGCTTCAGTGGACAACCTCTTTGCCCTCCACAAAGGTGGTCTCGGCCTCCCTCTTAGACTGCAGGTGATGACTGAGGAACAAGGAAGGTCGGGTTTTTTGAGGGTTTTGTGGAAGTTTAGTTGCGGGATTTGGAATTTGAGAGAACCCATTAATACGGATTTCATGGTAGTGCTGCTGAGAGTGGAGAAGTGGAAGAGAAGGGGGAGGAGAAGTTATAAAGCCTTGGTTAAATACAAATCGGTACCATAATTATAATTTGATTTCATGCTAGTCCCTGTATATTAATTGTTTTCCATTGTCTCCATTGTGTGAACTAATTATTTAAGAGTTGCTTTATTTTGATATTTGAAAGTTTTGATTAATAATAATAATTCATAACAGTTTATATAAATTCTATAAATAATATATTTATTTGAAAATATTTATATTAACACGATATACTATCTTATATTATAATATTAATAAAATTATTCACAACACGAATTGATATATATTATATTTTATAATATAATATCACGTGATTAATTTATATCATGTCTTTTAATAAAAATAATTTAATTCAGTATATAAGGTTGTGCTGATCTTGAGCTATAAAGAAAAATCCTCACTCATTATATAATTATAATTGAAAACTAACAAACTATTGCAAAATTTTAAAATTTCGGAATTAGTATAAATTAAATTTCATTGATATACACACACACACTTTTGAAAATGAAATTGATGCAAACATTGAAGGACCAAATTGTATCTTTGACATTATCATATAATGCTTCAACGACATGTCGTTTGAGAAAATAAACCTAGCGGTATCCCCAAACGCCCAAACAAAACAAAGAATTCACAGAAAAGATTGGATGTTTTTTTTGTGAAAGCTGAAGAAGAAGAGATTAATCAAAGATGGGAATATCAGCCTCAAGACGAGTCAAAACAACTCTATCCAGCTCACAAGAGTTCAACTCAGCCTGTGACTCAACCTTCACTCACTGTCTCTCCCTGACTGAACATGCTTTCCAGGGCATCCTCCCTTACCAACTCCCTACCGCCGCCACTTACCTCCACACCACCCTCACCACGCCCGCCGCCGCCGCCCCACTAATCCTCAAGTGGGTACCATCTCCACCAAACCGGACCCAGATTGACTGGGCACTCAGGATGGTCACAAACAAGAAGCCAGGAGCAGCCCAGGAGGAGAAAGGGGAGCTTATTCTTGGGCATGCCAAATTTAGAGAGTGGGCTTTGCTTTTGTTCACAGAGGCTGCTGTGGGGAACGCTGGCAAGGCTATTTTGGGTCGGCTTCCACTTGGAGTTGCTGGGATTGTGGGTGTTGGTGCGGTGGTGAAGGGTGGTAAGGAGGTGGTGGGGGCGGCGATTGGCGTTTACGCGCTTGGAGTTGTTACTTCTGTTTATCTTAGTTTGTCTGGTTAAGGTTCCTATAAGTTGTGAGTTTGTCTGTTTGACACGTGGGGATTATTTTCTGGCTATAGAAGCTTTGTATGGGTTCGACCACGTTGTATTTTGATGTACTACTTGTCGTCTATGATGTAATTTTTTTATAAAGTTTAGAATAATAAATGATGTGAGGAGGAAACTCTCTTATCAACTATATATGGGAGACAATTTCAGCTATATCTATACTAATAATAATAATAAATAGATCGCCTACATGCACGGCATTGTGCTTCTTCCAACCTGTCAATGCAATCCCTCCAGAACACGTAGGTGCCTTCTTCACAGTTATTGGCTTCATGCAATTAGAACGGTCCAAGATTGGCCCTCCCAATTTTCTGCCAATAACACATTAATAAACACAAGATTAAATCCTCAATCCCTGTCAAAACTACGTAGTTTTCCTTGGTCAATTCATCTTCCAAAAATAAACACCTGAGCTTGAAGATATACATAAATGAGGAAGAATTTCCCCTTTTTATATTATGATATATTATACATAATTTCCCCACTGGTTTTGATTTAAAATATAATCCTATTATAAAAAAAAAGGTTAGTCGTTTGCTCATTGGTTTCGACAACAATTATAAAACATGATGCTACAACAACCCATGAACTAGTTTAAGGTTTTTAAATGATGAGTCGAGTAAGCCAGTTTCAAAACAATAATGTTTTCAAAAATTGAAACAATGTTCTTTTGAAGGAAGAAAATTAAAGTCGAAACTAGTTTTACGTTGGTTTTGATTGGATTACGAGTTGATTTACTAAGTAAATTTAGCTCAACTATTACTCGGGTCAATATAAAACTCAACCAGATGAAATTATGAGTTGATGAATCACCTAATTGATTCGATGTACCATATCAAGTTTAGTAATTTGATAGATTTAATTGTTTTGACTAGAAAAAAACAAAAAAAAAACAAGTGTTTTAATTCATTTATTTTAATTGTGTCTTAAAACAATCTTTTTGATCATCATGACTTATGCATACCAAATTTCATCTAACTATAGATAAAATATATATTATTTCATAGTTAAAAATTCACTTAATAAATTAAATTAATTTAAGATTTGGACTGTTAATGAACCATCTCACTTAAAAGCTCAAACTTATAGGTGAGGTCCCAGAATATGATTTATATTGTTTTCTAACACCCCCCCTCAAGTGAAAACCCTTTGGGCTTGAAACTTGTATACAAGTCCATTCTACCTTGTGTTTGATTTTTATCAAATAAAATGGAGGTAGTGAGATTCAAACTCGTGACCGCTGGGTTAACAAGACTCTGATACCATGTTAAAGAATCATTTCATTTAAAAGCTCAAGTTTATAGGTGAAACTCTAAAATATAATTTATATTATTCTCTAATACGGACGCACCTGGACCAGATGAACATCATCTGAGAATTTCCCATCAAGGCAACCAAAACGACAAACAATTATGAGATGAAATGTCACCAACAACCACAACGTATGCTAACAGTAAAATACTAAACACTCAGAAAAAATAAAACCAATTTGGATTCGCTCGAAATGATTAATATTCATAAAATAAAAAATAGCAGTAATAATAAACATCATGGTTTTTTAAAATAATTAATTTAACTAAGAATATTAATATTAATTGTTGAAAGCACCTTTTTTAGACATTGACACCACTAATTATCATATTTAATTTAAATAATAAAGCAAAAAATTAACATTATTCATTAACTCTTTTTTTAATGATAATCAAGTTTATATATTATTACAACCTAGAATATATATATGTTGAAATTAATGTCAACAACAACCAATGTACTCTATGTATTTGTAAACTCCTTTTTTCTGGCTTGATGTCTGACATGTTTAGGTGAGTTTAGGATTTGAATTAATGGAATGCTTGTAGGTAGGTGAGACTCGTAGCTTAATTTATATTATTCCTCGAAAGTTCAAGGATTTTGTCTCTAATTTGTTCCACAAGTCTAATTTATATCAATTTAAGTGATTTTTCAATCTTATTTAATTACTGAAACAAATATTTTTTTCCCATGCACTTCGTTTTTAAATGAGTATCCTTCTCAATTGAGTCTCTAAATTCACGAATGGACTCTTAAACGTCATTAGTTGAAATCTATATAAGTGGTATGATTCAACAGCCGATGTAATTCAAAGTTTGGTTGCTTCCAAGCTAAAAACGCTGCCAAGAAATTAACACGTTCAGATTGATTGACATGAGTGGAGAAATTAATGTCAACTGGGGCAATATCATATGAAATAATTTTATTTATTTTTCTGGACCGTTGTTGAATCATGAATAAGTGAAGAAAAGACAAAAAGAATTTGGTGGCTACAAGTCCTGTCAAAGTCTGCACAATTTTTAATTCAATCACACCATTGAATCTTTGAAGGTGGTTAATTGAAGTTGTTTTGATTTCTGGAGTGCTTGATTACATCATAGCCACTCAAAATCATCAATGTCCTAGAACATTGCCTCTTCTTTCCCATTAAAACGCAGGTCGATCTGGCCAGGACTAGAGGTTATTAGCCAGGATCAATTGGAGTGTCCAAGATCGTTTTTTTATTTATATATCATAAGTTTTATAATTAAAATCTTCTTTGCATATGCAGAAAGTTGTATAAAATCTTTTCCTATGATCTTCTACTAATTCAAGGTTATTGAAAATCAAGATGTTGTTACAGAATAATATAAATTATATCTTAGAGTCTCACCTAACAGATTAAACTTTTAACTGAGATGGTTCCTTGATATGATATTAGAGTCTTGTTGACCCAACGATCACGAGTTTGAATCTCACCATCCCATTCTATCTATTGAAAAATCAAGCACAAAGTAGTGTAATTCCGTGCAAGTTTCAAGCCCAAAAGATTTTCATTTGAGGGAGGGTGTTAGATAATAATATAAATCATATTATACAAATGATGATTTCTATACAGCTTGTAATTATAAATAATACTTATATGCATGGTAGATGTCCTTATGTATTCACAAAAATCAACGGAGCCCTTCCATTATTGATATTATTGTTAGCAGAAACAGATATACTGTCAAGAAATCTTATATTTCATGGTGGTATTCGTATTTGGTTTTATGCATATGTACAAATCCACTGATGACTATACATCTAATAGAATTTACTGCAATATATATATATATATATATATATATAGATAGATAGATAGATAGATAGATAGATATAGATATAAACCAACGTGATGTATGTCTTTTAACAAACTGTTAATATATAGTTGATTAATGCAGTGCTATATATATATAACCTTTACAATTTCTACACATACAGCTGTTATTTGCAGTATATACGCCTTGTACCGTATAGTTAATACGTATTTTTCAACATATACCTGCCTAATTATACGTGTCAATACTGCATCTGTGTAGTATCTAGCTGCTAGGTATGATCAGTCTGAACTGTAGGTTGCATACATTTGTATGATCCGCTAACTTAGTTTCCAGCAGATAAAAAATCAATGAATGGAAAACCAGCCCTGCTGCTCGCATGTAATTCCTCGGCTTCCTGATCCACCTCCACATCGTCTCTTCTCGCATTGTCTATCACCTCACTTTTGCTAGACTCGGTCTTTACTTGGAGAAAGTCATAAAACTCGAGAGGTTGGTTTTTTCCTGCTATATTTGCACACCAAAAAACGCGTCAAGAAATCATTCTATAAGATATAGCACATGTTTTTGTTGAAACATAAACTCATTTTAAGAGTACTGTCGTAAATGTTTTTTCTTTATTTTCTCAATCAAATTAATTTATATCTCTTCTTCTTTTTAGAGGGTGTTTGGGAGAGCTGTTGCTGTAGCTTTTCAAAGTGACTTTCGTGCCGAAATACATCAAAATGATGTTTTTTTATTTTTAAAAAATTATTTTTAACATCAGCACATCAAAATGATATAAAAACATCAAATCATATTCATTTAAAATAAAAAATAAATAAATGAAAAACTGCAAACCGGGGTTTGAAACGCTATCCAAACAGGCACTTAATCTTCATATACTAACTCAATGCAACCTATACATTACAGAAATCCACCTCTAAAAATAAACAGATTTAAAGCACTTATAATCAATTAATTAAGCAGTTTTGGTGCATATAAACTCGACCCGAGTAATAATTTTCCATCAAAACTCAAGCTATAGTGCCCATCAAAAAACTTTCTCAACCTAAGAGTGTGAGTCTGATGGTGGTATTCTGTAGATAATTACCTTCACAAGGGCTAGGATTTTCGTTGCAGAAATTTTTGGAGATTGATGGATAGTTGAGAGTGAAGGGATGTCGATAATAATCACAATAACTTTCAAAGTATTCGTGGACAAATGATGGAGAAATGTTCCGTGTCTCGCAATTCATGATCCTCGCAACTTGATGATTTGAGAAGGAAGGTTTCTGCTCATTGACTAGTAACGATCGGGCTGCTGTTTTTGCATGAATCTTCGATCTTTCTCTACATATTCTTGCCATGATTACATGCCAATGGTTCTTCACAGCATTATCAGTACGGCCGGGAAATTGCTTTGCAATAACAGCCCATTTATTGCCATGAATCCGATGACAGGCAAGGAGCCTTTCTTCTTCCTCTTCTGTAAAAGGGCTTCTGTTGATTCTGGGATCCAACTGATTAAACCATCTCAACCTACAGCTCTTCCCTGATATAATTTATAATTTTTGAATTAGTTAGTAGTCACGATCATATTTAATGTTTCTTTTTCTACAAAGCATATTTCAGATATTTTAAATAAAAAACCGAACACGACCAGTTCAATCATCCCTCAATTACTTGCTACAAACAAACCATATATATTAACTGGAGAATCAAGAATGGATCAATATAAATTCATTCTGGTTTAATTTTCACCTGATCTTCCTTGAAGCTTTTCGGCTATGGAGTTCCAATTATGTGGACCATACTGTTCCACCAACTCGCGAAGCTTCTCATCTTCAGCCAGCCTCCAATGGCCTCTGCTAGACATCTGATGATCTGCTAACTAACACAGCAAGCAGAAGGCGTAGAAAGAAAGAAAGAAGCCTAGCTCTGCATGCTCAAAGCTAGGGTTAGCATAAAGATGAAAGCCCTAGCTCTCTTCAAAGACAATATATACAAGAAAGCAAGAGATGGCGATGAGGTGATGATTTGGTGGCAAACCAGACAGGCAGGGAGAGAAGATATATAGGAAGAAGAAGATGAGAAATGATTTGATGAATTCGTTAGAGAGTTGGGAGGGTTTGGACCGACCTTTACCAGATATTGATGCAACGTCTAGGCTAACATACCTTAATTTGTTGTTTATGTTTGTGTGCTGTGTTCGTGAGAGGGAGGGAGGGAGGTTGAAGGGATTCTTTCAACGTCTTTGCAAGTTTCTAACCTACAACTTCTACTTATAACCCACCAGCATAAGAAAAATTTCTCTCTTAAAAGTATAAAAAATAAGTAGTGTTTGGACAAGGAGATGGTGCTATGTTCTGTCCGTAGAAGTCATCTTTTTTTCTAATTTTTATGGAGATTTAGAAATAAAGTTTTTAAATAGTACTATTTACTTGTATGAAAAGAAATTAATAGTACTACTGACCAGCCCTAACATCGCCTAAATTAAACCATGTATATATAATTAATATTAATATCAAGGAATTGGCCACGTAAAATGTTTTCTTTTCCTTGGTTCTTTGAGTTTAATTTATTTTGAATGTGAGGAAATTCTATCCCTAAAAAATATATTTTGTGGGTCTAGATAAGTGAGTAAAACTCTAGTTATCTCAAACTCTTATAAGAGGTGCACGTTCTGACTCAAACTCGAGACTTGTCTTACCTAAAATGTTTTCTTTTCCTTGGTTCTTTGAGTTCAATTTTTTTTATGTGAGAAAATTCTATTAGTGAAAAACATATTTTGTGAGTTTAAGTGAGTGGGTAAACTCTTGGTTATCCAAAACTCTTACAAGAGATGTACATCCTGATTCAAACTCGAAACTGCATTGGGATTTAAATCGCAATATCAACACATATAAATATCTGTAAATTAGTTTTAAATTTATATTGATGTGATAATCAGTGCATTCTTAACATCGTCGGAAGAGAAATAAACTTGGTCGCAATTTACATATAGAAATGGTCCGAGAATATCTTACACCATCACATAAAAACAATTAATATCGAGAGTGGGTGAGGTTGTATATTAAAGATAATTGTTCTTGTTCAAGGGAGAGCCCCGGCCATTGAATACGTGGGATTTTTATTAGAAGACGATATTTAGATTTCAAGAAAGGCTAGGTAGAGAATTAAGGACAGGGACAAGGACAACATCCTCCATTAGTCGTGTGTTGGCCTAGCTTCTTGATTTTACAAGGAATTTCAATAATTTTTTAATAAATATAGTTTGTAACTTAATTTAGTGCCAATTGAAGAAAGCAGGTTGGTGAACTTGTTAAGACTTTGTGATGTTTACAAGTGCATGGGGTGTTTTTTTAGGATTTAGGTCTTGATGATCACCCTTTTAACCTAATTAACTAACACTTTGGCTAACAAATTCAGAAGGGCTTGTGGAGCTAGAGGGATGTTTTTTAGCAACTGGGTGTCCTTAATCTAGACCTAACTGTAATTGGGCTGATCATAAAATTTAAGATAATTTTCATGATTGCTTAGAAATTTAATTGGAGGAAGAGGTGTTCCTACACATTCTAGGAGATGAGACATGAACCATTCTTAATTACCTAACTTCCTCGCCTAATGAGCCATACTCGATTTTTTTTTTTATTTAACCTGGTTTGATTCATCAAATTTGAGTCAGGTTTATAAAAAATAAAAGGGAGTTGATTGATCCAATTATAATTAAAATTGAAGCAAGATGACTCAAACCCATATATTAATAGCAATGTGACCTATATACCTACGAAAAAGTTAAGATTTCTTGTTCTGGCTTCAACAATCACCACCAAAATGAAAGCCTCCCATCTGGGTTAGGCACTGTATTCTAAATTGTAGATTGAAAAGTGGTGAAACTTCATTCTAAATTTATTTATTTTCTTGGGAAAACATCCTTCCTAGCTAGTTGGCCACCAATAAAACGAACCAAATTTGAAGGATGTTAGCCATCTATTTGGCGAGTAGATGAATCTTGTTGTTGATCTTTACCATGTGTTCATGGAGAGAATGTTTTGGACAAAAAATTAGTGAAATTAAATTGGCTGATCCACGGACAACAATAAGGGTATTCTCGTATCGATTTACATGTTAGTGGGGACTAAATATTCTTTCAAAATGATATTGAAACTAAAAACATAATTTATTTTCTGTGTTTTGAGGTAGCTAAAAAGAGCAAAATCTTCAAAACCATAAATTAATTAAGACAAAAAAAAAAGCCTTTTAAATTGATAAAGAACAATTTAGAATATGTTTGGTATTGAGATATGAATTACTTTTTAAAATATTTTTCATTTAAAAATAAATAAAAATAATACATTAAAATGATATAAAAACATTAAGAAAAAACTTAAAGTAAAAAAATATAAAAAATTCTTTAATTTCTTTTAAAAATATTTTTAAAATACAAAAACAAACAAACTCTTTCTATCAAAAAAATCAACTCATAATTAGCCAACAACTTGGCAGCACATGAGATCACTGACACGTCATTTGGTTGATCGCACTGTAGTCTAGTTGTTCTTCATTGGAGGGTGAATTACCATTGACTTAATTTCCAAATTATCCTAATGATAAATCTTGATAATAAACATGTAAGCATGGAAAAAAAATTAACTACCATTGACTTAATTTCCAAATTACCCTGACCACAAATCTTGATAATCTTGATTTTGGATTCACACACCAAAATAATTAAGGTTACTGAACTTTCTTCATATTGTTGGCTATTCTTGAAGGGTTGTAGTTATAAAACTCGGTTCGACACATGAGAGCAAGTCAACTCAACTCGGGTTAATTTAGACGGGTTTTTTGAAAGATTTTTTTAATGAAAATTTTGAAAAAACATTGTTGTAAACAAAAATCAAGTGAGCTTTAATTCGAGTTTGTCAGGATTAATAAGATCACAATTTGACATGTTAAGTTAACCGAATTGACCGAGTAAACTTCCACTCGAACCGACACAAAACCTGAGCCGGGCCAAATGGTACGGGCAGAGAATGCTTAAGAACTTACATCAAGAAAAGAACGCTCTCAATAAGTATAATATCAGGAAAAAACAAAAATGGAGTAATGGGAGGCAACAAATTCAAGACTCACATTTATAACCCTGTTTGGGGAGATCATGTAAAGGGAGAGGGGCAAGACTGAAACAAGAAACGGGAGATGAAGATTATTTGATTCTTATTCTTCTTCCACTTCAAGGCCTGGTATGTATTCCAGGAGCTGAAGTGAGTCCTTTTGGGAAAGCTAACTAGAAACATGAATAAGCATGAAAACAACATAATTAGAAGCTTGATTACAGAAAGGGATTCTTGTTTAGATGCCAAGAAAGATGATGTCGTCCCAAGGAGCGTGACGTGATGGAAAAAGGCTTGAGATCTGCATGATAGATCTCGAGTTCGAGTCAGGTCATGCACCTCTTGTAAGAGCCTGAGACAACCAGAGTTTTACTCACTCATCTGAACTCACAAAGTGCACTTTCCAGAGATGGGTTTCCTCGAATCCGGAAAAAAAAAGAGTCTAACAGTAAGGCCATCGCATCTCGTGATGGGTGTACATCGATTGATATGTATGAATCTATGGCATCAAGTTTTGGAATTTGCTCCTAGCCAGCTCTATAAATCCCTAGACAATGCATAACGTAGAACGGCGATACCGTCTAACCTAGACCAAGGCAGCTGCTTGGCTAACATTCTGCAACTATCTACAATTTTTTGTGTTAGATGAGGATAAATTACCGGTCCTGGAATGTAGAGCCGCCACTTCCCTCCAACTTTCATGCTCAGGATCCCTTCACCAAGTCCCTTGATCACCTATTCTAGTCATTCAAATTGAAAAAAAAATCAATGGCAGTGCATTTTCTGTTTCCATATATACCAGTCATCAGAGTATGTCTTCATTGCATTATGCAAAGCTTACCTTGTACTGGAATTTAGGGATTATTCAACAACATAAGGAGCATATGGTATTACCAATCCACCATTGGATTCGTAAACAATTACCGGAACATAGCTAAAAGGATAACTGAATATATTTTGATTTAAGGAGGTGATAGAGCAAAATCAGAATTTGCAATGTTGAGCAGGATTTGAGCTAAAAGCAGCAAACTCACTTTCCTGATCAGTGGCACAGGACCAAGCTTAACATGGATTACCAATTATGGAGCTTACCTGATCAGAGCCAACACGAAAGATAATAGAGCTGCCCTTTTTCCAATGAAAGGCAAACAATGTTTGAAATTGAGCAAGGTCGTGTAGGCCAAAAACCCACCACAGTTGGCAACTCTCCCGTGCCCCCTTCATACCTAGACTCTAAATTTCATCCATTTTTTCGCAAAGTATTCCATCATCCAAAATCTTATCATTAGAAATCACTAATGATCATAAAATCAACAATGTACCTGTCAAAAATTTGCCCAGATGGAACCATGGCAACATAATTAGCAGCAACCTGTGAGTATGATGGATACTGCCATTAGATGGGGTGGGCAGGTGAGATAAAATTTGAATCCAGATAATGTTAGCCAGGCTGGTCAACCAGTAAACCTAGCCTAATGGCCAATTCCTGTAACTAACGATAAAAATAAAGTGAATGGATTGAAGATCTGCTTATTGTCCTGGTTGGTTTTTGTTACTGAAGAAATTGATGTGCGAGCCTAGCTAATTCTTTCTAGCAACGTCTGAAAATTTAGCAAGCATATATATATGAACTGAATGCTCCTTCTGGTGGGAAAGGTGACCAAGAAACATGGATTTGGCCCACAATTGGTAGGTCAAATGGTGAATCTTGGAAGCTAGAAATTGGTCACTAGAGCATCAAAACATGACTTCTCAATTTATTTACCTGGAACCCAAATGGAGGACTAGGGCCTAACCATCTTTAATACCCTTGAACTGCAATCCAGACTCTGCAGTCACCATTGGTACCTTCATCAACAAAGAGGATTAATCGACCAAAATTTGAAAATGACCAGTCTTTACAATCTTATCAAAATTAAGAAAAGGGGGTCTGTGTAATAATCTCACCATACATTTTCAAGTTCTTTCTCGCAGTTTTCATCACATAACCCTGGCTTATTTTCTGGTGCCAATCCAGCTGCTTTGGCAATACCATCAAATGAGCCTATATTACAAAGACTTGAAACCCCTAATACCACCCCCATTACATTCTCTTCATCAAACCAGTATCCATCTTCTGCTCTCTTGCTCAAATTCTAAGGTTCAAGTTTGAGCATTGCACATTAATGTTCATCAAACCTTGGACTTTGTCAAAGACAGTAATAGTGCCATGACTTTTGGTAGTTTTGCCAGAAGAAGAACCTGCATGCCACTACAAATGTGAAAAATGAACGCAACAATAGTGTGGTTCAGAAGGAGAAGAAGAGATTGATTAATTACCAAGTGGAAGCAGAAGAGATCAAGGAGGAGGAGGAGGAGAAACCGTTGTTTTAATTTTTATTTTCGTTTTTTTTTCCTTGAGAAAAATGACTGAGGAGTCTGCAATGAGAGAAAGTGGATAACGAAATCTTGTTGCTTATTTAACTTTTCGCGGACCTGGCTCCTCTGGTCACATCCATTGCTATAAAACTCACTTGCTCACTCGCCCGCCGAGGTTTCATACTGCAGTTGTGCTGTAATTTTAAAATAATTTTTATTTTATGTTTAGATTTTTTATTGTATTGATATACAAAATAAATTTTAAAAATTAAAAAATATATTTTTAAGTGAAAAATACTTAAAAAAAACAATGTTTATTACTATTTCAAACAAGGTTTTTAATACCGTTCCGGTTTTTCTATTGGAACGGAATATTCCGGTTTTAGAGTGTTTCGGCGTGCTGTTTCGGGGTTATACAATTCATATATAATTAATTATATATATATAATTAAAATATTAATTTAACAAGCATAATTAAAATGCAAGATAAATTAACTTTAAATTATACAATATAAACACAAAGTCAAACAAATATAATCTTAAAATTAGAAGAAAAAATCACAAGTTAATCAAAATAAAGAGGATTTTAAGGCCGGAACGGTACTGAAACGTTCCGGCCGGAATTTCCGGAACAGACCGGAATGAAAACCAAGACAAAAACGACATCATTTCATTTTGATTTTTTTAACAGCATGGAATATTCCGGTCATTTTGGCCGGAACGGAACAAAATTGACAACTTTGGTTTCAAATACTCTTTAAAAAATAATATTAATTTAGAGTTGAGCAAAGAAGAAATAAAATATGGGCTTTTTAGAAACAAAAATCACTTGGCCCATTTCCTGACCCTCTGCTCAAGCAAGCCTCTCTCTCTTTTTCACAAGGTTTCGCTGAAAGACCTAAAACCCTTCTCTGTTCCTCTCTTGTTCTCGGCGCTATAAACCCTAAACCCCTCTCTCTAGAAGACTCTGTCGAAGGTTGGTTATCATTCCTTTTCTCTTCGTTTCTTTCATTTTTCAAAAGTAGTTCTTTTTTAGTATTTTGTGAACGCTTTTGGCACCAGATATCAGTATCTTGTAGGTTGTTTAAGCTAGATTCTTTTCATTTTGTACTAAAATTAAGAAAATGGAGTTCTATAAGCTTAATCTTGCTCTTTTTGCTTCATTTCCCTTAATAACTTAACAAGATCTCTCCTTTCTTTAAAGGGTTTGTTTATTTACTTTTAGTAAATTAAGATTTTGTTGCTTTTTGTTTATTTTGTTAAAATTTGTGTGCCCAGAAAGGAAATTAATGAACGCTTGAGGTCTAGATTGAGTTTCCTTGATGGGTTTTTTTTGGTTTTGTTTTGTAGAGTCGGAAATGGGAAAATGGGAAATAAACAAGCTTTTTATTACATATGATGTCGACATTGTAGGTTATTTTGTTTGACCTTGTTAATGTGAGTGATTTTGTGTTCTTAGATGAATTTCAAGAATGTGAAAGTACCCAATTTGCCGGGTGGTGGTGCTATTGGAACTCTGATTAAGCTTGGAGTAATTGGTGGGCTTGGTTTGTATGGAGCTGCCAACAGTCTTTACAACGTTGATGGTGGACATAGAGCAATCATGTTCAACCGTATAGTTGGTGTCAAAGACAAGGTTAATTTCCTTAGTTGTGTAAATTTAATGATGGTTAGCTTGTTGTCAAATCCAACTTGCTTCTCGTTTTTTGTTTTCATGATGATCCTTTTCTGATTGGCTGATGCTCATGTTTTATGTACTGCCAATTCTGCTATTTAACACTTTGGGCTGCTTTCTGCAACAATTTGCAACCTTAATTTTTTTTTTGGAACAGACTTGTTGATATTGTTTGCTAATTAGAAATATGTTGATCCCTTTTCCATTTTCTTACCTTCAACAATGCCATATAATGGTGGGTGGAAGTTGAAACCAACCATTCCAGGTTCTGTGATTTTGTCTTTGTATTTGGAAATCAGTGTAGCAGAATACTTGATATGGATAAAAGAATGGAAATTATTTGCTTGGTGATTTTATATATCCAGAAAAATATAAAGTCTCTATGGACCAGCTTGATCTCAATGGTTGAGTTTGGGGTAGAGGGGTTGGCCACTTGAAACTAGAGTTTTGATTCTCAAATCAGGATTAATTTAACAGTGCACTTGTTGAACTTATACTGGATCATATCCCCACCCCACCCCCACCACCACAATCATTTCATTTGTAATTTTGATACTATGCATTTTACTTTCTCTATTTTATTATGTACTCAAATATGTAGTGTTCAATTCATGTTCAATGACCAGGTTTATCCTGAGGGGACCCACTTTATGGTTCCATGGTTTGAAAGGCCTGTCATTTATGATGTTCGTGCGCGACCCCATCTGGTAGAGAGTACTTCAGGGAGCCGTGATCTCCAAATGGTAGATGTCTTATGCCTTTCATATTTCCTTAAAATTTTATTATATATTTTTGATGGAACTCTGTTGGACAACACTTCTTTTGTTGATGCCTCAAGGAGGTTGCTGAGAACTCTGAATCTTATGACTTTAGTTTTCTATCTTTATGCATTACATTAAAATCCTTGCAATCTTTCTTTCTGAATTGATTTTAAAATTGTTAACAGGTCAAGATTGGGCTTCGAGTTCTTACTCGTCCTGTGGCAGACCAGCTACCTGAAATTTATAGAACCCTTGGTGAGAATTATAATGAAAGAGTTTTGCCTTCTATCATTCATGAAACACTGAAAGCTGTGGTTGCACAATACAATGCCAGTCAGCTCATTACTCAGAGAGAGGTAATAATCACTAACCATTCAAGTTCTGGTTCAGATTAACACTGTTAGTTTCGCTCACCTGATCAGCAAGGGGAAGTGTTTATTTAACATGTTACTTTTGTAGATTCTCTATACTTCCTAAATTTGTTGAAATAACCTTTTCACGAGTATTGGTGTATAGCTAATAAGACATCTATTTGACAGCATGTTGACTGACCTTAGTTCTGTGTAGGGCTATTGGTAGAGAACTAGGGAAGATAATGTTCATATTTTCTCCAGCTTTTCATTATTTTGCACTATTAAGTGATGGAGCTTTTAGAGCGGTGAAAAACATGTAGAAGTGTTTGGTTATATATTTTGTTGAGAGTATGGTGATATTGAAAATAAAAGGCGCGCACGTGCGTGCGTGCAGACATGTATATTGTAATAAAAGTACAAACCAAAAGTTGGAGAACCTGCAATTTGGCCATTTTTTCTTTTGTGTGAATGTTGCTGTTCAGGCACCATTCTCTGTTGACTTCATTTTTTTTATAGGCTGTTAGGATGATTATATTGTTCCTTCAGTTATGCATCAATTTAACAGTAGGCATCTGTTGGCTGTTGTTAGAGAATTTTGGAAGATATTGATCAGATTTTCTTCAGTTTCTCCATTACTTTTGCCTTGTCCTCTGGATGTATTGCCTGTTCTTTTTTGTGTATGTAGCTGTTCATATTCATCATTCTGTGTTGAGTAATTATGTATTTTTTTATAGGCTGTCAGTAGAGAAATAAGAAAGGTTTTGACAGAAAGAGCAGCAAATTTTAGCATTGCACTCGATGATGTGTCCATTACAAGCTTGACATTTGGGAAAGAATTTACTGCTGCCATTGAAGCCAAACAAGTGGCGGCACAAGAAGCTGAAAGAGCTAAATTTATCGTGGAAAAGGCTGAACAAGACAAGAAAAGTGCTGTTATCAGAGCTGAGGTGAGACAGAAGAAAACTTGATTGTTTTTAGTACGAAGGCCTTCTTATTTTCATTCGACTTGCTTTTGAAAATTGCAATCCTCCTCCCCCTTCTCTCTTTAATCATTTGTCCTCAATGGATGACAGGGAGAGGCCACCAGTGCTCAGCTCATTGGTCAAGCTATTGCCAACAATCCTGCATTTATCACTCTAAGGAAGATTGAAGCCGCAAGAGAAATTGCACAAACCATCTCAAATTCAGCCAACAAGGTTTTCCTCGACTCTGGTGATTTGCTGTTGAACCTTCAGAAGATGGAGTTAGAGACCAAGAAATAGGCTCCTGTAGTTAAACTCATTGGCAACACGCCTCCACCCCCTCTTAAAGTTTTGCTTCTCACAGCTATCCATTTGGGATGTCTCATGAACTAATGAGTGAAACAAATGCATAATTATCATTTGAAACAAACAAGGGATTATATTTGGCTTCAAAAAACTTTGTTGATGGAGTTGTGCAGCTCCTAGGGAACCTCCTCGAGTGAAATGCAAAATGATTTGGATAATAATGGACTATTTTTCCATTTTGTCCTTGGTTTCAGATGTTATTCTTGCAATTCCATTTGCCAATGCATAAATAAATGCTTAGGTAAGCATGACCAATAAGAACTGGAAATTACAAATTGTTGCATGCATGGCTCGTAATGTGCAGGATTAAAGATTTGAAAGGTCATACTCGGTGTGGTAGGTTGATATATAAAACTTGGGGCTCAACTCTATCTAGAGATTTTTTTTCATGTCAATTCTTGAATTGGGTTTAATAATACTATAATTCAAGAAATAAAATACAAAATACGAGAAACAATATGAAGTTGGCCTATGAATGTAAAGTCAAACCAGTGGGACACTTTCTTTCATTTAATATCACGATGGGTCCTTGCGCGTCCCTGACAACTTCTAAAGTCTTGCGCAAGAAATTTAGTGCCTCAACAGTTTTGCAAAATAAATAAACAAAACAGTTCGTATGAACTATGAAGCTGTTGATCATGTCAAACGAAAGAAAGAAAAATATAAAAACTATTTTTAAATTACTTTCGCTAATATGTGCAAATTTAATAATAATAAAAAAGATGAAATCTTCTGAGCTACCAAACCTAACTTTTAAAGCTGAGATGAATAGATGATAGTATATTAGACAACAATTCCATTTATGAGTCAAGCAATCACGTGAATGATGAATATTTTTCTCTTACAACATGTTACTAATTTTATCATAACATGACAGCATGTTCTTTATTTAATAATTGAGATTAATTTATCTTTATCTTAGGATTGGATGAGGTAAGAATCCGATGTAAGGTGGTTGGAAATTTCCCAAATCCTTCCCTGTTGACAATTATTATTTCTTGACCAAGTCTTGATTTTGCAGGTCCTAAATGTTAGCAACTTGTTTATGCTCCTGTAATATTTAGCCACGTGGACATGCTAACCAAATTTGGTTGCTAATGATGCGTCCCGACAGCTATTTTGCTTTTCAATTAAAATACCAGTACATCTAGAAATCCCATTTTTCAACAAGATCAAAATTATATTATTGATTTCATTAATTTCTAGTCTACCAATCGTTTTTTTCCCTAGAATATGATGATGATAAAAAAAAATATTAATTTATGAAGATATATGATGTGTAAGTGTATAATTTATCAAATATATAATGTGTTTTTCTAAAAAAAGAAAAAGAAAAACTACAAGATGGCTTCCTAGCAACACCCCTACGAAGATTCTACGCACAAAAAGGGGTCGAAAGCTACTTGTGACGAAAAGGTGATGTCGTGATTCCAACACAAAGGTTGCCATTGAACAAATTAATAAAAACCTCTCGTGAACTCACTTATTAATCTTAGAATAATGTTGTGAGCAATAGTGGATCCAAACTAATATTCGAAGTACTGGTAATGATTTATAGCTCAACAACTTTGTGTTATAAATAAAAACTAATTAAATATCTATACATAATATATATAAAAAGGTTCTCATTAAATTGTCATCTTTCTCCTTTTTTCTCTAAATAAACTCTTGTTTAACTCATGAATAATGGATTTTTTTATTAATGTGGATATCTGGGTTAGGTTGCGCGCACCTTGACTAATTTCACAGATCTTAAAATTAACGATCATGTAATTTTTTAGTGGTTATCGTATTAGTAACCACACGACTCGAATCTAAAATCACAGGGAGAGTAAGCCTCTGAATCCCGAACTTGTATCACCGGATCACTTACTGGATGATTATAAATAATGGATTTTGATAATGCTGGATTGAGTAAATTATTATTATTATTATTTTGAATATAGACCAATTTAAAATCTAGATTAACATGGTAGGCTAGTCGGGCTTTATAACCAGGTTATTATAATATACATACATACATAAATATATATATATATATATATTAGTATGTAATTTTGATAACAATAAATATTAAAAAATAATTCTTAATAAATATTGTTTTTTTTTAAATCTTTTTTAAAACACTTCATCGGTTATTAATTATTTATTTTCATAATTGTGTTAGGTGTCATCTTAGATTTGATGCCATATAAATTTAATGCTTGTCATGTCAATTTAGATTGGATGGTAACACAATGTAATAAATAAATGTAAAACAATAGTAATAAAAATAATTAATCTTAAAAGGTCTGTCAAGTCAATACAGATGATAGAATTCTGCTAAAAAATAAAAATTATATTATTTATTATATAATATAGAACCTGGACACAAAATTATGTTTAAGGATGTATTTCCCTAACGACTATCTTTTTCTGAAGACGCCACGAGTCGGCCCCAGGAGTGGACGGCGCAGCCGCGAAGCGTACAATCATACACTATCGGAAACCTCGAAACACGTGGGCATGTATTTATGACGTCACCGTGCGTCATACCGCGGGAAAGGGCAGTCTGATCCACGTGGAGGGTCCCGGATCTGGCGTCAGACGGACTCTTGATGACGTGTCTGTGAGGCTAAAGTCTGTCTCTTAGCTTTCGTCAGCTCTCGCCCACCGTCCTGTTCCGCCAGCTGCATTTTTCTTTTGCGTGTATGGTCAAATACGTGGCAAAAGATCAAGTAGTTAATTATTATTATTAATAATAATAGCAATAATTAATGGTTTTTAGTTATAAGTATATTGGGAATAAATTTTAGTGTGCTCCAAAAGTAATTAATTTTATAAAAAATATAGAAAAAAATAAAATGCATATTTTTAAACTTAGATTAAAATATTTTTAGACCTAACTAAGAAAGATTAAGGAATTATTTATTTTTATATTTAGAATTGCATTTAACAATGTTTGAAAAATATTTCGGACTTGAAAAAAATATTAAATAGTGATTTAATTTCACTTAATAAAGCCAATTCGAACCAGCTGTCAAATGAACAGTGAAAGAGATGTTATGCTGTTCATGATTGGATGTCTTGTAGGACTTGAATTGAAACTCAAATAATAACTTCGAAAATAACACAAGTTATAAAAATAATGTTTGTGATAAAAAAATTTAATGTATTAATAACAAAAAAATAAAAAAAATATTTTAATGTATTTGTAATTATAAATTATTCTTAAAAAATACTTTCCATCGCAATATAAAAACTCATTTTATAAACTATATTTAAAAAAAAAGGTTTAAACAATATAATTTTATATTAATCCAAGTGGTTCTGAGTGGTAAAAAAAAACAATTCTTCCTCGTACCTCTCACTAATAAGATCACCGAACACAGCACCAATTCGAGAACAAATACATCTGAGACAAAAAGATAAGGTTGTTCTTGATGATACGTAGCAACCTCTAATTTAAAATTAAATAAATGCAAATAGTGAAGGATATATGACACAAATCAAACGTAAGCGACAACCATCATGCAGCGTATTGCCAAAAATATAAGCCTAACTCAGTTGACGCTTGACTCTTTCAAATTTATCAAGTCACCCCCTCTCCATTTTCTTATATACCCTTCTCTTCCCACCCTTTCCAGGCACCTCTGAGCTCAACATTCACAAAAACTTCTTCTTCTCTCTCTCTCTGTGTTTCTAACCATGCAACAGGCAATACCTTACAAGTCATGGCTACCGCTGTACACCGCCAACAAGCCTCTGATAAGCCCTTCTCAACTCATTGGCCACCGTAGCAATGGTGGAGTGGTTGCCACTCCAGGGGTGCTAAAAGGGTCAAGAGATATGAGCAAGATGGTACAGGAAAATGCAATCATAGTGTTTGCTAGGCGTGGATGCTGCATGAGCCATGTAGCGAAACGTTTGCTTCTAGGGCTTGGTGTGAATCCAGCAGTTTATGAGATCGATGAGGCTGATGAGATTTGTGTTTTAGAGGAATTGGAAATGATCTGCGATGATGGTGTAAAGGGGACTAAGAAGAAAGTACAGTTTCCTGCTCTTTTTATTGGTGGAAAGTTGTTTGGTGGATTGGATAGACTTATGGCTACCCATATTTCTGGAGAATTGGTTCCTATTTTGAAAGAAGCTGGAGCCTTGTGGCTTTGATTTTTCTGCAATTTTGTGCTTGTCTAGCTAACTAATTGATTTCCTTTTCTTTTTTCCTGTTCTAGTGTTGAAATTGTAATTTTGTTATAGAAAGAAGGAAATGCAGAGTGATTTTTTTTAATATACTCTTTTTTTGCTGTTTTCTTATCCTTCCAATGATTTGTGGAACTAATAAGGAGATTGGAAGATCAAGTTGTACTTCTCTGTATTTGTGATCCCAGCCTGACTTCTGCTCAGGCAACTTTTCATATTTCATAATGTAATGGAGGCAAAATGCTACAGAACTTGTCATGCCCTTGTTGACTTCTGCAAATTTAAGTGCACAGCTGGTTTTAGGTGACATATGTTGACATTTTTTCTACTGGGGTTGAGGAAAATGAGCCACTTCTTTGCATCCCATGGATCCTACTTATTTACATCTCACCTCTCTTACATGACAGACCACCTAATATTTTCCATTAGGATATGGTAAGGTGAGAAATACGTTATTGATTATCAAAGGTGTCAAGAGAAAATGCATGGCAGAGTGGTTGAAAACCTTAGCAGGATACGTAACATTGGCAATGCCTAAATATTATTTCACTTGTAAAACACGGAATCAATATAGCAGCTTGGAAGTATACATCTTTGCATTGCATTAAGAAAAGCAAAGAATGATACATGGCTGAGGTTTGGTAAAATTACAAGCAGTTAAATTGTATCCGACGATAAATCGAAGTCATCCAAAACTTTCGACTTAGTGACAGACGGGGAAGAAGACGATAAAATTTGATAAGATGCACCCTTCATCTCTAGAGGCTGATGCAGATTGTTTTGGTTTGATAAGTTAGATGTTTCCTCAAGTAAATCATCAAGTACGTCATCTGGAGTGGCAGCAGGGGTGTTTTTTTGCAGAGCAAGGGCATTTCTTGTAGTGGAAGAGGTGTAGCAGCCTCTTTCTCTTTTAAATTAGATGTTTCCTCAAGTAAATCATCAAGTATGTTGTCCGGGGTGGCAGCAGTGTAGGAGCTTTTTGCTGACCAGTGGGATTTCTTCTAACTTGTGGCAGGGGTGCCAGGATCATATTTCTATAAAATGGGTAAAGTACCACCCAAAACCAGAAGAATCAAGCAGCTTGGTCTCACTCGGCGAGCCAAGAAGCATATCCAGCTTAGACTCAGCAGCTTCTGCTTCAAACATGGACAGCAGAGCTCTCACATTAAACTGTGTTGGGGGTTCTGGAGCTGTGCTTTAATTGGATTTTGCATACTGATTTATATGCAAATTACCCTTGACATCTGATCCCTGAATGAGAGAAAATGGGTCTGAATTGCCTATGGTCAAGCCTGATACAAAAACCTTGGCATTTTGATTGACAGCCTTATTCTTCTCAGAAAAATCCTGAAAAGCCGATTCTTCAGAGATTGTTAAGGTTGCTTCAGTTTGAGGTGGTTTTCTGCCAGGTCCATGACTGCTGCTTGCCTCTGATCCTGTTGTTTGCAATTGGTCAAATTCCTGGCTGCTGCTTTTATTTGATCCCAGACAAGATTGTCCAATAAACCATGTTACGCGTAGCATAATATATCTTGACGTCAAAAGTGTTCATAACTGATAAGCCATTTAAAACACACATTCATAGGTCATATGCGAATGTAGAGCATACCAATTCTGTTGCTAACAGATCAGCTTCAATTAAGAGCCTCTCTGATACATCTACTTTAGCTAGTTGTTCTGCAAGAGCATGCAGATTAAGGGAGAGAAATGATGCCTGGTAAAAAAATGGGTAAGGAAAATTTAGAAGGGTATACAAGGAGCTTAAGACAACCAATATGAAGGTAAAGGAAAGGAAAGTAGCATTCCAATAAGATAGTAACATGAGTAAACGCATTATCATGAAGATAATGCACTGTACTTATACTATCATATGCAAGAATAACAGTTTATTTTAAACCATGGGTACTTCTGCACTTTAAAGTTTTCTAAATGTTTAATCCCACAGAAATGGATAAATCTGACAACATCAAATCACATTTTGGACAAGTAGCACATCTTTATACAAATATTCTAGGAAAGGATTGGACTCAAAAATTTTCTCACAATCTCCTATAAAAAAGGAATGAGTTCCTTGCTCTCTCCTTGTAAGAGAAGAAAATGTGGACATAGCCCATACTAATGGTAAATGACTTTGAACTTTTCTCACAAATACAGTAAGTGTCAATATAAAATAGATCACTAATTCATCAAAATGAAACCTAGGTTTGATCATGTGTTCCGGATGCTAATATTTCCTGTAAACATGATATTGTGGTTGTCCAACAAACTACAAACAAACAGGAACCAGGATCAAGATACAATTTGTCTGACTTGCATGTAAGGAATGTGAAGTTGAAGAAAACAAAAGCAGAGAACCCTACATAATGTGTCCCAGTATAACATCTCTACCCTTACACTAATGCACATAAATTATTTTATCACCCAGATCAGTATCTTTTAGCACCACTCAATGCCAGAAAGTGAATTCTAAATTGTAATAAGAGACTCAGCTCATTGATTTTCAAACTTAAGATGATTGTTTGCTCTTGGAGGAATAGGGGAACCCAACTCAAGCTAAATTACTTTTATCACCACAAAAGGCACTTTCAAAATTAGCACATAGCCTAATGGTAAACAATAGTTTTGTTGGCATGAACTAGGGTCTGGTTTCTAATGGTTCTTCATGCCAGCCCACTAGCAGCTAACATCAGACCATTTTAAGGTGAGCAGAGAATGGAAAATAAAAGCTAAAAAAGATGATAGTAAATCTCTTTCTACAATTACTAGCATATCAAGAAGCTGCTTACATTAATTATTAAATTATTAGATGAGTTAACACATTTGAATTGAATTGCTATACACCTTTCTCTATCATTTTAATATCTTACTCTAAACAAAAACTAGAGAGAATCTTTAATGAATAAAATGAAAAATAAGCATTTACCTCATGAGTTGAAGTAGTTGCATCCTCTACAACAAAATCACCATCCCCAATCCATGATAGAATGCTTTCTCCCTTGATTGAAAGCATGGGGCCTACTCCATGCATAACTCCTCTGCCATCAAGCATTTGTATTCAATAATTTACCAACATCCAAAATGAAAACGTTCTCAAAAACAGTGTGCTTCATGCAACCATTTCTTCTACATAAAAACCAACTAAACCAGCCACCAGAAGGACCAGTAACCGTGCCAACAATACAGTCAAATTTATTAGTCAATAATCATCGGCGACAAGTAACAACTGGATTGTGCACAGTCAAAATGCTAGCTAGATGAGAAACTGCCAACGCTTCAGTTGACTTGTCGCCGATGATTATTGACTAATCAATTTCTGAAATCTACAAAGTGATTGCAAAGGGCAAACGACATGCTACGGAAGCAAATCGAAATGGGAAAATGTTCACAACAAATAAACAAGAGATAAAAAATTTAGAGACCTAAACTGAGAAGATGTTTCAAAATACACATATACTGCAACCAAACCTAAACAAATTACTATGTCAATTAACCTGTTGAATCCCCACCGCACACAATTTTGAAATCCTAGCCCAGTTACTGATCAAGAAAGAACCTTTAATACCTGACTTGAAACATACCAAAAAAAACCTTCAACTTCAAATCCATACAAGTATCCATCCACATTTCATTGCAAAACAATTCAAATTGCATTATCAACTTCGCATAAAATCACCACTCCTTATCATTATTCAAGCTCTTAACATTCAAAAAAATTAGGCACAGAATTAAAAACATACCAGCCACGAATTCCTCAAGAGAAGGAAAGTTGTCAACTTGGTGACATTTTGATAGAGCTTCATCTAGGAATCAGCACCTTTTTCTCTGTGACAAAAAGAAGACCATCCTTAAAGTTAGGTTTTTTAAAGTTATCTCCAGATGGGTTTGCTCTTGTTGTGCTGTAATGTGTGTGCTCTCTCTCTTTCATTTTGCTAAAGCTTTTATGTCCATTTCACTTCTTTCAGACCAGATTTTGGAGCGTTTTCTTTGCTCTGATTCTTCTCTGGTTTAAGTTTTGTGTAAACCGGCATGTCATCCCGAAATGAGGAGTCTAAGCCCATGATACTCGATGTGGTAAGGGCCACATGGAATCGAGGCTCAAACTATACATAGGGCATAGTGACAAGGGCCCACATTGGAACTGAGGCTCAAAACAAAAGCCCATTGAGCAAGAGATATTGAAACTCACAACTTGACCGAGTCATAAGAGTTTAAGACTAGTGATCAATGACCATCAATATAAGTGTCCATGCCATATTTTTAAAGATATAATTAATCTGAATAAATATTATTCAAACTCAGTCGATCATTATAAAAATATTTAACTTAAATTAACTTAAGTAGTTTCTGTCATAGTATTTAAGTAGCTAGATCATATATTTAAACGAGTGTGGAAATATATGTATGTAGATATGGAGTTAGATATTATAAAATGAAGATATCTAATTAAAATTGGTCATGTGCAATAAAATCAAGGTTAAAACAAAAGTTTTCTCAACTTTTTTACCAGGTTTTGTTGATTTCTCCCAACATCTAGATAAGAGAAGGCCACAAAATCTAGCAATGAAGTATTTTGAAGAGGATGGCATGAAGAACGAGTCATTGAAAGTAAATTAGTATATATGACAATGATTTTAGTGTTAAGGAACCATCTCATCTAAAAAATTAAGCTGTTATGTGAGATCCGAAAATATGATTTATATTATTCTCTAACACACATCCTCAAGTAAAAGTCTTTTGGACTTGAAACTTGTGCATGCTCACAATACCTTGTGCTTGATTTTTATCAAATAGAATGGAGATAGTGAAATTCGAACTCGTGACCGTTGGGTCAACAAGACTCTGATACCATGTTAAGAAACTATCTCATCTAAAAACTTAAGCTGTTAAGTGAAACCCAAAATATGATTTATATTATTTTCTAATAGTTAAATGGGGAAGCGTGCAACGGCTAGTTTTTGCATGTAATTACTAGCAGAATTAACGATATATTATTTATTATTTGTGTGTGTGAGAGAGAGAAATGAGTTTTTATCATTCTAAAATGTTCTAAAATCACATAAAATTATAAACAATCGATAAATCAGTATCATCAGCGGGTGTAGTAAACAAAGATTACAGAACATCCCTTCACAAGTATCGGTGATAGCTTTGACAAGTTTTTATTTATTTATTTCGTTTTTTCATTTCACGTTCAAGATACATAGGATCCCCAATCCGTGCACAACAAATCTAAAATCCCTTTATGAGCACCTCATGTTGCATAAAAATCTTGCTCTATAGATATATATATAGCTAGTTAACTTGTACTATGTACCTAGGGTTCTGTTTTTTTCATGGAGACCACCATCAATTTGGGCACTAGCTAGCACTATTGAAGATAACAAAGATCACTTTCTGATCAATTTTCCTCTCATCATTGCTTTCTTTTCTTCTCTGAATGATATTTTCGTGGCAACCCTAGTGGATCGTGTATGGCCCTGCTGCATGCCTTTCTTTTTGAGTCGTCCATGTTTGAATTCCTGGTTTTTGAACAAGTTCTTGTCTTCTCTCTGCCTCTTTCCCTTTCCCTGTGAAATAAATATTTGTCTATCATATATATCAATGATTAACGATGGATATACATAACAAAATTGTTATCATATTACATTCAAAGTCCTTTTTTCTTAGTGGGATTTTAGTGCATGTCGAGAATTTGATGGCGACGTCCTTGTTTCTCATCAAATTCATAATTCTGGATGTGCTTTCACTTGAATACTTAATTACATGTTTAGGCATTATATGGACCGGCAATCTCTCTCTCGCAAACTCATATAAAAAAAAAGAAAAAAGAAAGAAAGGACGTGTAATTAAAATCTTTCAAGGTTTAGGTTTCGTTTGTTATTGCGGTGCACTACAATGGACACTCAGACAAGTGAATCTCTTCTTCAAAAAGTTATCGTTCAAGATTCAAGTTTTTTGAAAGATTATTGAAAAAACATTGTTTTTTTGTTTTGTTATGGATGATCTGCTCAAGAACTGATGAGGAGGTATCAAGAAAGCTGATCCGAGTATATCTCATCGTAATTACGGAAAAGAAAAAACATAAAAGCTGAGACATGAATAGGTTTATCGGTTTCCTTTTTAGAGAAGAGACGGGCCATCCATTGTAGATGTAGAGAGGGTAAGTGGGGTGCTTTAACTTTGCTTTCCAAGCCATAAAGAGAATCTTAATGTTTATATATATATATATATATTGTGGAATTGAAATATTATGGAGCACATTATCATTTGGTTGATTGAGTTCATAGTGGTGGTCTCATTCAATGTTTTTTTAAGCTTAGCCATATTTGCCCTAGTAATTGCACCTTCACCGTCACTAGATTGGGATAAGCTTTTGAAGAATTTTGATTTTAACTTCAAATTAATATTGTTTTATTAGATCATTTTGATGTCAGAAATAATTTTTTTATGTATTTTTTTAAAAAGAAAACTTTGAATGTGGTTTTTAAAACCACTAATCTAGTCATGGATGTGGTTTTGAGCTATGGCTATGGTTTTGAAGTATTTGATAATAATTTAAAAATTAATATCACAATATATATATGCTCGCAACTAAAAAGCATATCCAGCCACAGCTTTCCCGAACGCAAAACCACGACACAAATATACCTTATTTACAGGTATCGAATCATTTTTTTCTATTGCTTTTGCAGAATGTACACGATCTTGTGTATTTATAGGTTGAATCATTTATGAGAAATTATTTGTCTTCTTGCTTTGACATCTTAAATTCTTAGATACTATAATCATTAAAGCATTACAAGACAAAACTATTCTTCTTTTCTTTTACTAAACAACTTGTCGTCCAGGTGGAATGACTGTGTCTTGGTCTATCTTTTTCCTAATCAAAGATGTGTGAGACATTCAATTAATTATGCTCATAATAATTCATGCAGGTATAATTACTAAATTCATGAAATAAATTAAGTTACTTGATCCTCAGATTGCTCGTATTCCCCCCCATTCACACCTTGGTAGTAGTAGTAGTAGTAGTAGTAGTAGTAGTAGTAGTAGTAGTAGTAGTAGTAGTAGTAATAATAATAATAATAATAATAATAATAATAATAATAATAATAATAATAGTAATAATAATAATTACCCTAATTAAAACTAATTAATTAAGGAATAAAACTTATTAGCTAGCACCATGCTCCGAAGAAGATACAGAAACAAACAGCAGAAGAATATTCATGTCAATACTATTTTATGTTTATAATTAAAGTGGGCAAATGTAATGAGCCTTATGCTATTGTGTCACAACTAAGGAAAAATAAAAAAAAGGAAAAAGGACAGACCAAAAATAAAAAATAAAGACAGAAAGATAATTGAGATAGGTTTGAAAAAAAAGGCATATATTCTTCATCTTTTTTATAAACCAAAGCATGTGGATTTCTGTATAGGATTCCCAGATCCAAATCTGCTCTCCTTTTAGGATATTTTGTTTCAAAAGTAATGCCAAACTTAACTTCAGAAGTAATGCTACCATTTCACAGTCCCAAGCATATAACTTACAATATATCAACTCTTATTTGTTTACGCGAGGAAAATTTATCTCCTGGAAAGCATACTTTATAGGCTCGGGTTAGAGAGTAAAATCAAGACTATCACAGGCTCTCACAGGAGATGCACATCCTGACTCAATATATCAACACTTACAAGAAAGAAACACAATATATTTAATATTCATGGATTACATTTTTTTTTATAAAAAAAAAAAAACTTAAGAGTAACCTTTTTGTAGTTAAATTTTGGTTACGAACACAAATTATTTACGTCAGGGTAATAATTAATTTCTTATAATAATGTTTGGTTACTGTCTCGAGATTTAAAAAAATAATGAAGAGATTGGAGATAAAAGAGATTGTATTTTTCATTCAAAATAACTTTAATTTATTTGTATATTTCTATTCTTTCAATAAAATACATTTATCCTTGTCATGGAATACTAATAAATAACTGCATGATTCACGTGATTAGCATAGGAATTTCCAAGAATTTTCCTTGAATTGTAACTAGCTACGAACGAATTCATCCTATCTTGTAATTAGAAAAGCTTGGGGCAGGGAGAGGTATCCTAGAACTGCACAAACAATCACATTTAAAATACCTCCTTAATTTGTCGATCCTAAATTTCAAACTATAAGAGACAAGCAAATTAAACATAGTACGTACCCTTGGAGACAACATTTTGCTTTTACCTAAACCCTTCGATTATGAAATATTGCCTATGTATGGTCAAATCTCTACTGGCAAAAAAATAGATGTGGGGGTCGGTCTGTATAATTAAAAAAACCCCATTATTATACCTTGAAAGTTGGGAGTGTGTTGGAGAAGGAGAGAATATTCTGAGACCGCCACAGTTCAACAGCTAAACTCCAAGGATTATGTAATAAACAAAATTAGAAAGCATGAGCATGATTAGATTATGATTAAGGGGTTAGCAGGAGAAGTCAGCCCGCAAGGAGACGACCGCTAGCTCACAGTTCTAAAAATTCACTGCCTTTGTCAGCTGGCTGTCTTTTAACCTCTCCCCTATTATTATTATAAAATAATTAGGAAATGAAGTTCGATCACATTCAATTATATTCCTTTTCTCGAATTTTCTATTGACTTGTTGTAGATCTGAAGCAATGTCTACTATTCACATATGGGCGTCTCAACTTAAGAATTAATTAGCGGACTGGCCCACACTAATGTTGCTAAGATTTTCTTAAAGAAAAAAATTAAAATTATTATATGTCAAATGAACTCTGCTCTAGATTTGAATCTGACTGTTGATTAACTCGTCAGAGCTAACATGGTCTGATCAAGTGAAATTCTATCTTGTTTGAGATAAAGACGTTGCTCCAATTAGGTCTTAGCTCGATAAATCACCACCTAGTTGATGTTATAAGATTATCACCACTGCTAAAATGAAAAGAAAAAAACTTAGGAATCGAAAAGGTTTCTCATTGAATTGACTATATATTCATGCCCTTGATCATGATCCATGGCCATTGCTTTTAAACACATCAAGCAACATCCTTGCAATCCACAAAAGAAAAGCGAACGCAAAAGGCTACGAAGCAAAAGTGTAAAGCAGATCAAACAACCAACCTAAAACTCAACATTCGATTCAAGTAAATCATTCCCTGACAAATACTACGATCAATTTCTTTACAAAAAAATGGCGAAATGGGGTTAAAAACAAACCCTAGTCAATTTGAAACGAGGGAAGAGATGCCAATATGTTCATAGTGTCTACAGGACGATTGTTCCCTTTTATGTCTTTCTTTCGTCGTTTCCATTGGATCTGACCTTCGTTGACAGTTGGGCACGTGAATCGCAGATTCTGTTAAACACCCAGAAGATTACAGACCAAGATTTGCACATTTACTTGTATATGTAAATGGGGCATGGCATGATCGATATCTTCTTTGAAGGAGAAGACTAAAGATTTTACTTTTGTGGAAAATGAGGATGCATAATGACAAGAGGGTGATTAGCTGGGTACTGTCTCTCGAGTCCTCAACTCTCTCTGGGACATGTTAATTAATTTTGTTTTTCTTACAAAAACAACATATAGAGGGTGTTTGGGAGAGCTGTTGCTGTACTTTTTCATAGCTTTTCAAAAAATATTTCGTGCCGAAATACATCCAAATGATGTTTTTTTATTTTTTAAAAATTATATTTGACATCAGCACATCAAAATGATCTAAAAACACCAAAACATATTCATTTAAAGTAAAAAAAAAGTCAAAAGCTGCGGCACGGCTTGAAAAAGTCGTGCCAAACAGCTTCATAGTACATGACATTGCGTTTTTATGACTTATAGTTGTTCAATTCATACCATGTAAACTGTGAAAAATGGTTTTGTTTTTTGGATAAACCTTCAAACTTTTGAGGGCAGGAATATTATGCTACTTGGTCTTAATTTGAGCTATATTTGTCATGAGTAGCACTGCATGCATGCATGCATATATATATATATTGAGTTATGTATGTGGATTAATTAGCTAGTGTATGGGGTTATCCCTATGAGTCTATATATTTAGAAACACGGGCGTGCATGCTTGAAGAATCTACAATATTCCTAAACTAAAAGCATGAGTTTGATTTTGAAATGTAGGTTATATGGTAGTGATGTTTTTGATTTTGAAATGCTAGCTAGTGAACACCCGGCCCGCCCCCCGAATTTAGGACCATGTAAATTATTTATTGCTATATAGTCTATGCATCAACATGTTGTAAAATAGGATATTCTTGCGAGGACAATTAATTGAAGTAAAATCTAATGTCTGCTTTGAGTTTTATTGCATGGTTCCAAAATGACTGTGTATAGTAGCTAAAAACCAAAGAAAACAATCCAATCTATTCCCTTTGTGCTTACCTTTGGCTATGTAGGATAATTAACCTAGGGTTCCATTCAAATGTTTGTGGGGTTCTTGGAAATAATCAACTCATATTTTATCATCCAGTGCACAATATTATTTAAACACGGTAGATTATATATATATATATAAGAGAAACAAAAAGCAAACAAATTATGTGATAATCATTCCTAATGGAAAAGGCATGGGAGATTTGCGTTCTCCCACACTCATCATATGTGTCATCATGCACCTTTATGTGTTTTTCCCTTCCCTCTCCAAGCATCCTCTCTCTCTCTCCCTCCCCCTATGTCCCAACTTTAACTTTTCACCACCTCCCAAAAACATTTTTGATTATTCTATCCTAGCCTTGTCTGAAAAGCAAATACTAAATAAAATGACTGCAGCTAGCATATTAGAGGTAGAAAGAGAAGGGGGGGAGAGATCAAATCTTGCATATATATTCTCATGTGTTAGGGTTGAGACTCGAAACCTCGTAAGAAAGAACTTTTTCTATCGGTTCTTCTCTTAATCATAACTGTAGTTGCATAACTAGCTAGCTAGATTGAGTCAACCGAGTTGATAAGATCAGAAAGGAAAAGAAAAGCTTGAGATATGTTCATGGGAGCAGAAGAAGCACTGACTAGTAGTTGTAATGGTTCTGTTGAAAACCCTGTTGGTGGATCATCCAACCCCCCTGCTCTAAAGAAGAAGAGAAACCTCCCAGGAACTCCAGGCAAGCTAGCTAGCTTCTCTATTTAATCATCTTCCTTTTGAGTTTTTGTGTTATTTATCTTTATTCTTTCTTTATGTCTGCCTTTCTAATTCCGTCTTTATGATCATGATCTTCAGTATATTCAAAGTTATTCATGTCTTATCAAATTTCAATGCCATAATATTAATATTCAAATGGGAATATTAATTTGTTCTTCTATGCAGATCCTGAAGCAGAAGTCATAGCTTTATCACCCAAAACTCTCATGGCCACCAACAGATTCTTGTGTGAAATATGTGGTAAAGGGTTTCAGAGGGATCAAAATCTACAGCTCCATAGGAGAGGACACAACCTTCCATGGAAGCTGAAGCAAAGGACTAATAAAGAAGTGAGAAAGCGCGTTTATGTCTGCCCTGAAAAGACCTGCGTCCATCACCATCCCTCTAGGGCTCTCGGAGACTTAACAGGTATCAAGAAGCACTTTTGTAGGAAGCATGGCGAGAAGAAATGGAAGTGTGAAAAATGTTCGAAGAGATATGCTGTCCAGTCAGATTGGAAAGCACACTCAAAGACCTGTGGCACCAAGGAATACAAATGTGACTGTGGGACTATATTTTCAAGGTATAATTTCTTTTTTAGTAGAATTTACAGTGATAGAGCTACTGAGATTAATGATATTTTAATTTATCATTAATCGAGGAGGACTAGCTATTTGATAAAGCATAGATGAAAGGGCATCCCTTTTTTTCTTGTCAACAACAAGAACAACACTCAAACATGTCAAAGTAGAAAAACCATGCGAAGCATGAAAGTGATTTTTGTGGTTGTGATATCTTTGTCTGTGCAGCCCCCTCACTTTCTATCTCTCAAATTTGGAAAATAAAGAGAAAAGGGCGGTATAGTGAGGACAAAGAGATAGGTGGAAAGGCAATATCATTCATTAATTTCCATCTTCAATTCTTACTATTCATCTTTGAATTTAGTGCCCAATTAACCTTTTTTAGTTCCCTATTACTAGCTATGCAATACCAAGTTATTTTTTTTTAATTTTTTTTAATTATGTAGTTTTAATTATCATTTAAGTTGATGTTCAAAAAATTTGATGGGGCAGGAGAGATAGCTTCATCACTCACAGGGCCTTCTGTGATGCCTTAGCCGAGGAAACAGCAAGAGTAAATGCCGTATCTGGCATGAGCAACTTAACTTCCGGCAATTATCATCTAATCGGGAATCCATTAGGGCCTAACATGGCACAGCATTTCTCTTCAATTTTCAAGCCAATTCCAAGCAACGATCACCACACAAGGCAAGGGCATTCCTTGTGGATGAGCCAAGGAGGAGTAACCCATTTCAGTGAAGCGATGGCGGGCAATAATATTCAAGAGATTCATCAACTTGGCTCTGTGACTAGTTCAGGATCTATATTTCGCGACACTCCGCCGTCTGATCATTATCAGTTCAATTGGCCAGTTTTTGGAAACAAAATCTCTTCAAATATTGCTCACGAGGAGCTGACAAGCACTTTAGCGCTTCCTTTAAGCAATGTTAAGGAAGCCGCCGCCGCCGCCGCCGCAAGTCAGCTGGTAAGTGTTCCTTCACTGTACAGCACCCAGCAGCAAAAGTCCCACCAAACAGCTTCAGCAAACATGTCAGCCACTGCTTTGCTGCAGAAAGCTGCTCAGATCGGTGCAACCTCAACAGATCCATCATTCCTCGGGAGTTTTAAAGTTCAAGATGGGAACAACAAGTTCTGTGGACTGTATGGTTCGAGCCCTATAAGCACTAATCCAGCAAGTGATATGGAAAAATCAAGAAATGATCAAATTCCCACCTTAAATCAGCTTCAAATGTACTCTGCTAAAAGGCAGAAAATATTTCAAAGTGATCATCAAGATAGCCCTGCAGGGGGGGAAACTAGAGACTTTCTTGGTGTTGGTGCTCAGCCCATACGCCACCCACCATCGATCAATGGATGGATTTAAATTTCACAGGCTTGCATATTTTGACAATAAAGTGGAGAAATCTAAAGTGAAAGTAAAACATTTGAGAAGTTAATTAGTATTGGGAAACTTTGCAGCAAGGAAAAGGCGGCATTCACGAGTGCTTGATGGAGGGCTAAAAGGTTTTGCTTTGAAAACTATTAGAGAGTACCAGTTGTTGAAGGATTTGGAGATCCATGCATATTCTGCCGAACCCTAAAAGCTGATCCCTCTTCATTTTTTTGAGAAAAGGAAGGTGGGGTGGGGTGGTGGGAGCAGAGGCAGAGAGTACTACAGAACCTTTTGAGCTCCATTATTGCATTGTTTCACAACTGTTGTGAGGGTATTTCCAATGGCAAAAGGCCTCATAATTTCTAGTAAAAGTAGGGTTTATTTAATTGGCCTAATGTTTAATTAATAAATTAATGTAGCTTTTTCTATCAACAATCTATGCATCAATACTGTATTATAGTACTATATGATAAGATTAATTATCTATGATTTCAAGCAGAGATTAGAGGGAAGCACATTACAATTTTCATATTGTCGATATATATTTTTTTTTCCTTTTTGATAGATGATTTTCAAAGACTTTTTTTAAAAAAAATCTGAGAATTAAAATAAATGATTTCCCCCAAAATCAAATTGATAAAAGTCAATGACCCGGCATACCTTAATCTAATTACTAGATAAATTTATAATTTTAAAATCAGATTGATATTCATCAATAATGAAAAAACAATTATGTAAAATTGTAAAAACAACTAAAGTTAATTTAAAAAATACCTGCCAATCCAATTTTAATTGTATGTATATTTTTTGAAAAAATATAAAAATAAATTAACGAATAAACATCTTCTCATTCACAAGTCCATGCATCCATCCACTTTAAATCCCTTGATTAAAGATAATTAAACTCTTAATCATTTGCTTACCTTCCTTAGTTCTGGTACAAAAGAGTGCATGATAATGACATAAAAAAAAGTCAAAAGAAAAGGGGGAGAGTTAAAGAGAAAAGGGAAACATATTCTCCCACCTCCTTCTCTTTTTTATTTTACAAGCTTTATTAATTACTTGACATGATAATAGAATGAGCTTGGCCTCCTGTGTCATATATACAATCAAAGTCGGTTCAAGTTAAGTTATTTCAATTAATTTAAAATAATATTATTTAATTTATATATATATATATATATATATGCATGCTTACACAATAATTTTGCCCCACCTCTCTGACAATTTCTTGTTTTTCTAGATATGAAGCAAAATAAATGTAGATCTTGTCTGTTTGAATCAGTTTTATGTTTTGCTTTTACAAGCACATATATTAAATTTGTCTCGCCTAGTGGTTCACTAGCTGGAGATATTGATTTAGCCTCGATGGGTTTTTTTTTTAAAAAAAAAAAAACAATTTAAATCAAGTTAATTTGTATTGCTCATCAATCATCCCGATTAAAATTTGGTGTAATCATGTTTTATAAAAACAAGAACAAGAACAAGATTTTTTAAAATTAATTTATTGCACTGATATTAAAAATAAAATAATATAAAAAATAATGATTAAGATAACCTTAAAAATCTCAAATTCTTGGCCATGACACATTATAAAGCCCAGGACCAGCAACAATGTTCAAATCCCTCTCAACTCTAAGCCCAAATCCAATGAACCACTCTTGAAACCCAACAAGAACAACCAACCACCTGAAACCCAGCGTGGTTTTAGTAAAATGTCTTGTGCTCTTAGTTTTTATTCTGACCTCGTCCCTCTTTCGGCCTATTTCATATAAAATCAATTATCGGGCTTGGTTTTTTGGTGGCTTGAAACTGTGACATGTGGACTTTGTTTCTTGAACTGAAAGTTTCAGTATCTTTTACTGTGTTTGGATTGTTGGTTTATGGAGGTATAAGAAGTTGTGTTTATGGTGGACGATTTGTAAAACATGCTGCTTTTGTGGTTAACTTTCTCTGATCAGTTGGAAACATTGAGTCATCGATTCTGGGGTTGGGATAACCAACTCTCAAGTGGTGAATATAAGCTTGTTGCTCGTATAGTTCAAGCTTGGTCTGAGAGGGAAAAATTGATTTATTAATTCCCTGGCTAGGATAAAACTATTAATGGGTCATCTGTACAACCTTGTACATGCAGATTTTTTTTTTTTGAATACGAGGAGAAACCACTCTACCCGGAAAGCGTACTTTGTGGGCCCAGGGAACGAGGAAAACCCCGGCTGTCCCAGGCTCTTACAGGACAAGAGTGACTCGTGTTACTAGGGCGCGCCCCGACTCGAACCTTGCTCTTGCAACACGCTACCCCCCTGGGGACCTTGTACATGCAGATGCTCACACACAAATGCATATACCTTGTGCATGAGCAAGTATGCTTGTCATGGCACTTGAGGTCTTAGCCTAGTCGGGGAAGGGACTTGTTTCCTTTCTCTGCGTCCGGGTTCGAGTCTCTTTGTGCATGTCTGTCATTTCCGAGATGCCTTACCTGCTCATTGGGCTTGCAGGGTGTTCAGTAGGTCCGGAAATTAGTTATGGTGTGCGTAAACTGTCCCGAACACCTCGATTATATATATATAAAAAAAGTATGCCTGTCATGTGAATTTGCAATTCACAGATAGCATCAGATTCATCCTGATAAAGCTATTTCAACCTTTAAGAGCTTAATTCTTTTGTTATTGTACAGGATATTCTTGTGTTCTGGATTGAGTAGAATGTACCTGTTGGGTACTTGGTTTTGAAAGTTAGGATTTCAGACTTGGCGCTCTAGAAGCACAAGTAAAGACAAATTTAATCCATGGAAAATTAGAAGCATTTAATAGAAGGATAACATCTTCTTCCCCACAGTCTCTATTTGATGTAAGAAAATATTGAAAATGTCAAGGATAGAGTAGACTGATCTGACTTTTATTATTTTTGAATTCTTCATATTGGCGAATGATTTGCTACTTGAGCAATATATTGAAAGCTTGAACTTAAAATCTAACTAGAGAATTGTGTTCCCATAAGTAAACGCCAACTGCAATGGACCAAATTATATTATTTTACTGGCAGTGTTTTATGGATGGTCATTGCTAATTAATTTGCGATTATTGCTTATATTTTATTATTCATACTGCAGAAGGATAAGATGGCACTCTCCCGGGTGATATCAACCAGTCTTTTCAAGATCCTTTCTTGTCTGAGAATCAGGATATGTGTGATTTCTGCTAAGGTTCTTGCTTTTAGTCTTAGGAAGAATAATATAAATTATATTCTGCGACTTTATCTAATAGTTTAAGTTTTCAGGTAAGATGATTTCTTATCATGGTATCAGAACCTTGTTGACATAGTAGTCACGAGTTTAAATCTCATCACCCCTATTTTATTTGATAAAAATCAAGTACAATGTCGTATGAGCCTGTGCAAGTTTCAAGCTCAAAGAGCTTTCATTTAAGGAGGGGTGTTAGAGAATAATATAAATCATATTCCGGAGCTTCACCTAACAATTTAAACTTTTAGATAAAATGATTTATTAACAATTTTTACTGAACATCATGCAGTACCTTGAAATCTTGAGCTTCTAATATAACAGGAGAATTGTGTCTACACATAATAGAAAAAGCTGTTACAATATTTTTTCTGTGTCACTTATTGATGGTCATTGCTAATTAATCTGTGATTTCTGCATGTATCAATTATTTAGTGGTGGAATACGATAATTTAGCTTTCACCAGATGTCTTCAATGAGTCTTGTCAAGTTCTCTTCTTGTCTGGTAATTGGGTTATGCTCTTGTTTTTAGTTCAGGGTTCATGCTCTGGTCTCTTTTTAACTTTCAATTTATAATAGAACGAAATAGGAGTCATACAAGAGTGTTTGTCATCTGTAATCTGTTTCTTCCTCGGAAGTGGGCTCTACTTCTCCTTTAAATTTAGCAGTGGGAGTAATTTTTTCTAGTAAATTTAGCATTCATGTGGTCTTCTACACCTTATTAGAAGTTTGAGTTGGACTGGCCTTATTTAGGTCTGTTTATGGTATGCTTGAGCTGAATCTTGGTACAGATTTTTGATTGGCCATGTGAATTTATTTCTTGCTCAAATTGCAGAACAACTTGCTGCAGCGTGAAGCAAGTTGAGAAGTTTTGCACAGCTTATGTCAAACTTATTGGACTTGTTATGTCTCTATAAAAGTTGCTGGAGGAAGAAACTAAACATGTGGGACCCTATTTGACTCAAAGGCAATTAAGCATTATGGACACCTACAGTTGGCTTCTTTTTTTTTAATAACCGGATGTTCGAACCGGTTTACGCGCACCACAATTAATCCCTAAATCTACTAAATATCCTACAATCCCAATGAGCAAGTAAGGCACCGCAGGGTAGCAGGCGTGCATAATGGGACTCCAACACAAGTCCCTCCCTCCCTCCGCTAAACCAGGACCCCACCTGCCAGTTGGCCAAGTTTTTCAATTCAAGACTCCAGGCTATCAGAATGTCAAGTGCATGCATATACCCAAATCCTTTCATGAAGGAAATAAGCCCTACCATTAATCATGAAAGAAATGGGTGTTATTTTTTTTTTAATCAGTTGAGGAAAATAGGTGCTTCAACTTGGACTTGAAGTTGAACTTGAAGATTTTGTCTTGAGCTACAATATGGGATGTGGTTGAAATGGGTGTATTCTTGCATTCTTAGTTCTGTAAATTTACAAAATTTCCGCTTAGTCTCATCTGAATTGCCAGTCTAAAAAAAATAAAAGACCATTCTTGCTTAATTCTCTGCATTGTTTGCTTTTTGGCATGTCAAAAATTGCGTGGTAGGGAATTGAACTGCACTTACTAGTGGAACAATATTGATTTTCATATTTTCTTACAGATGATCTACTTGTTTTAAGCCTGAACATTGAATAAAATTTCTTGACTTGACCATGAAATAAAAACAACCTAATCTTACTTAAAAAGCTCTAAATTCTTCTGTCATTATTTGTTTCATGATCGAGTATCCTCTGATTCAGGTAAGATGCCATAACGGAGTGCCAGATCCTGTCAAACAAGTATGCAGCTCTTCTACACGAAATATTTCATCATTTCCAGCATCTCTCCGATTACAGATCATTTTTCCTGGAGAGGTTGAGTTTCCCTGCTCATTGCTAGATCCTGAAACCGAGGCGAGAATTGAAGCAGATGTGGTTGATCCAAAAAGTATCATTTGCTGAACGCTGTTCAGCTCATGTTTAAGCATGCTAACATGCTTCTCGAGCCTGATGTTTTCTGCCATTACATTACCTAGCTCTAGCTGGACATTCTGGTAGCCATGCTCTATGACATTATTTTTGTTTCTGGCTCTTCTGTTTTGATACCATATTTCAACTTGTCTTGGTGGCAGGCCTATTTGGCGGGCAAGCTTGATCTTGTCTTCTGCTTTCAGCTTCTGATTGGCGTTGAAACTTGTTTCCAGGAGCCTATGTTGGTCTCCATCAAGCCTTTTCTTTCTGGGTTTCAGAGCATGGTTTTCATGGCTCTGTGATTGGTTCTGTAGATGGGAATTCATGTCTTTGGGTGTTTCTAGACAGTGGAGCTTAAGATAGGCATGTCACATGAGGCTATGTGGATAGGAAGGACAATCCTTGAGTCCCTTTTATAGGCTTTTTGGGGACAGTGCTTCTTGTACACGTGTTGGTTTCATTTTCAAGGAACCATCTCGTCTAAAAGCTTAAACTGTTAATCAAGATCTCAAAATATGATTATATTATTCTCTAACACACCTCTTCAAGTGAAAGTTATATGGGCTTGAAACTTGTACAGGTCCACACTACCTTGTGTTTAATTTTCATCAAATAGAATAGGGATGATGAGATTCAAACTCGTGACCATTGTATCAATAAAATTCTGATACCATTTCAAGGAAACATCTTATCTAAAGACTTAAGCTGTTACGTAATATCATTTATATTATTCTCCGACCCCATAAGTGCAAGCACGTATTGGCATTCTGATCAGAGGGTCAAGTTGTTGGTCCCATAATTGCAAGCACGGATTGGATTCTGCTCAGAGGGTCAAGTTTGTGCTCCTGCTCTAGTGGGGAATGGTGTTCTTTAAACAGTAGAGTCTCACTTCCTTTACTTTGTTCAACAGATCAATAGGAACTGCAACTGCTACATAAAGAGATTGTTCTCTTGACTGGTCTATGATAGCCTTGCTGGTATTGACTTATCAAAATTTTCTTCTTCAATAATTCTGCATTTAATGAAATCCTGATAGACTTGGGGCTCGTTTGCCTGCTTTTCAAGCCAAAATTAAAAAAATAATGTTTTTTGGGTTGAAACAGATCAAACTGCGTAGACAAACGGGAACTCAATACTCTATCTGGTCATCCTGTATGAAATGAATTCTTTACAATTTCTAGAAACTGATCCGGCCAACAAAAGTTGTCCTGGCCGTGAGTCAGTCACCTTGTCCATCTTTCCCGAGAGTTTGGGTCTCAGCATCCTATGGCCTATCCTGAGTCTCGGTTCAGCATAAGTACGGGAAAAAATCTCCAAGAAAATGAATTGTTTTTGGTAGTGGAAAATAAGCTAATTTTGAATATGAACTGAAAAATGTTTTATATATATATATATATATATATTATCTTCTTTTTAATGACAAGATAAGTATAATCTAATATCTTTTTTATAACATAATTCTATATAATATCTTCAAGATTTTTTTAGCTATTTTGAGTCCTGCCTCTATATCAGCTGTTGTAATTGCTGTAGCCCGCTAATCTTAATTTATCCTCAAGGGTTTTATGCCTTTTCATGTTGATAAGCTATCTAGTTTTCTGAGGCTCCGGCAGATGCCACCTATTTTTATGATCCACCTGCAGAACATTTTCGTGTGTCTCAGCTTACATCTAGAGTTGCTGTGTCCAGTTTGCAGGGTCCTATACTTCATCGTGCCAAGAAGCTGATTGATGAAGCCTTACCTTGAAATGCTGCTCGATTGAAAAGAAGATTCAAGTGCTTCATGAGCTGTTGGAAACTATTGAGAAACTCAAAACTGAGTATCGAAATTCATGAAGATGATATAAAGAACTTGATAAGTAACTATCTCGTCTAAAAGTTTAAGCCATTAGATGAAGTCTTAAAATATGATTTATATTATTCTCTAACACTCTCCTCAAGTGAAAGCTCCTTTGGGCTTGAAACTTGTACACAGACTCACACTACCTTCTTATTTTTTATCAAATAGAATGAGGATAGTGAGATTTAAACTCGTGACTGTTGGGTCAACAAAATTTTGATATCATGTTAAAGAACTATCTCACCTAAAAATTTAAGTTGTTAGGTAAGATTCTAGAATATGATTTATATTATTCTCTAACACAACAGAAGATCTTGAATATTACAAGATCTGTATAACTGGGCAGGAAATGCTGCTCCTTGGAGGAGAGGTATTCCAGTTCACTTGAAATGCTGGATTCTGCAAAGCAGGAATCTTGGAATGGAAACAAAAATATGAAGAGACATGGGAAAAGGAAAAGGAGTTGAAGACCGGGTTAATGAGGTAGCCTGAAACTAGATTAATTAGGATTGAAAGGAAAAGGCCTGAGAAAAAAAGAAAAAAAATAGAAGTCGTAGATGATCATTAATCCAATGGTAGAATCTACAAAAGAAGAGAAGAAAACAACCTCTTTATTAATTTATCAAAATATCCCTTATTAGTTTTCTTTAAACAAACTCATTGTTTTTTATTGTTTGTTCAACATATGACCATCATCAACTAGCGCTACTGTAGTTCATTCTAACTGCTAGCTGAGTGATTTTCCCTTCATTTTATTAATTCATTGTTCTTCTTCAGCTATTTTCTTTTCCACGCAATTCAGCTCCTCAATCCAGTTGCTCTAACACATAACAAAAATAGTCTGTTATTTGATCTTAACTTTTTATCAAATTCAAATTATATACAGACAGAACTAACATGCTATAAAACTATAAAAGAAGAAAGAGAGAGGAAGCCAGGGATTACAGACACTTATCCTAAGACTAGGAGAATCCTTAGGCTTATCATGAGAGCAAAAATAGAGCACTTTAAATCGTTAAAAAAAAAATGTTTCCCAGCTCATAATAAAAAGGGTTGCCCGGATTAAAAATGCATAGAAGGATATTGAAGTTTTAAAGAGATAAAAGATGGATCTTGCCATTGAAGATGATAGGCTCTGTGCATTGCTATATTTAGAGTTGTTTTAGATCAAGAGGTAGACTCATTGAAAATAAAATATGTACAGAGATTAAGCTCCATGCAAGTGACAAATATATGGGAATCGGGCCTTCTTTATAGGGAAAACTGCAGCAGAGAAAACTAATTTTACCTCAGGTAGAGTTTTTTCTTAACCATTTAAATGAAGTTCCATTGAGTTCTCTGAAGAAAACCAGGCAAGAAGTTCTGAATGTGGGTTTAGATTTGATATAGATATTGTTGAAGCAATAGTCAAAAAACCAAAAAGATCTAAGAGCATCATCGCTATCTAAACATCATTTTTTTTTTATGTTTATCTAAATAAATTTGATCAGGTTAATGGAGGTTAATATTGTTAAGGAACCATTTCACCTAACAACTTAAACTATTAGGTGAGACTCAATAATATGATTTATATTATTCTCTAACAAATATCGTATTCAATTTAAAATGAATTAGAATCTAATTTTTTACTTTTTATTTTATAACTCTAACTCACCAAGTAAGGTTTAATAATCGTTGTAAAAACTAGCTCGAGATGCCTACTATACTCTGTATAAGACTAGATGTTCAACTTATTACCATGATCAACTTAACAGTTTATATAATTTGTGAAGGCATAAACAAGTAATCATAAGGCAACATGGGAGAGAGGGTGTTGTATTTTTATTTTGATGAGTAATCATCACCAAAATGTTACAAAACAAAGTGTATGTGTGGTTGAAGAATCTTCATCTTTATAGAGTTCTAAAGTTAACATAAACTTTTAGAAAGAGAGTTAGTACTCATATGAATTTAACATTAATGTTATAGTACTTACAAAGCATGAATTACAAAACAAGTTGTGGAAAAAAAAGAGAATAAAGCAATTAAAGTATCCAAAAACTTCAATTATTTGACCCTTGAAGAATTCAGTTCTTAGTTATTAGCTAAAGAAATCATATTTTTCTCAATGTATCTTTTATTTTGGCCTCTCCTAGATTTTTATATATGTACTTATTAATTTATTTCACCAAGGCTCAGTAATGGTGGCCTTACTTTCCTATTTTTATTTTTTATTTTTTAAGGGATAAGAGAAGATCCATCATGAAGTGCAAAATGAGAAAGTAGTTGTTGAGGAGGGTTAGGGTTGGTTGATCTATTTTGTCCACTTTGGTCAAAGGATATAAAGGTAGGATTATAGTATCCGACAAGAGTGGTGGTGTTCTTAAGGTTAGAACCCTCATGTCCCCTACTTTGTACCTTTAATTTTGAAGGAACAGGAACAGAATCCTTGATGAGCGAACCACATTGTCTAGGTTGTGTCTGGTAGAAAACTTTTGAAACAATGAGTTCTCCATCTTTCTCTTCTTCATTGTTTCCAAGATGGTATTGGTGCATTATCCAATTTGTTTTCTCTGGCTTCCTTTGATTCCTATAATTAATGTAAAGCACCAGTATCTTTTTATACCCTTTGACTTTTCCAACAGCAACAATTGGCCTAGTCTTGCCTGTTTTGTGCCATCTAGTCTCACCATCTTCTGTGTTTGTGTGTATCTTTCTCCTCTTTCTTGTTCCAGTTGTGTATGCATTTGATGGTCGATGAAAAAAATGGCGAATTAGCCCATCTTTGCTCACTCCTACATGGTGATCACAATAAGCCAACAAGTATTAATTCATACAATATTAATACATGCAAACCCTGAAGATAAATTAGTTTATATTTGGAAATAAATAAAAATTAATTAAATTGAATTTAAACATTAAAGGGTGAAATTGTAAGAGATAAAAATAGGTAGTGACTCAAGTGGTAAAAGAAGTAAAGAGTGGGGTCAAAATAAAAACATATAAGTAAATAGGGTCAATTGTGTAATCAATAAGAAATCAACTATAAATAACCTTTTTTTTTCCATGGATTAAAGCTAAAGCACAAAAGATGATGAGAGAAAAATGAATTTTTCACCAATAATTCATAAGAAAACACCAAAAATTAGCGAAGTTCACATAAAATTATATCGATATATGGGGAGAGCAACATTAAGCAAAGGTTTTAGCAAGAAAACAAGTGAAGAAATTGTAGAAAAAAAGATGTAAAAGGCTAGTTGGAGTAATAAAGGGAGGAGTTAAAAAAAATTGATTGGATATGAACCAAGGTCCATATTATCTTCCAATAAAGAGCCTTAGACTTGATTATGAAGTTAATCTGAATTTGATTAAGATTTGATGCATTAATTTTGAAATTTGTCAATTAGGATTATTGAGTAAATTGGGGACAATGTATTTTTGCATAGAGTTAGAAAAATTAAGATGATATGGATTGCTTTGAATGTGAAATCATATAGAAATATCATGAAAAAATCAATAAGAAGGGTAAGGGGGAAACCAACCATTAGGAAAAGAAATTACGAGGGAATAATTTATGTTTTCTTTGAAAAATTGTTGTCATGAACTAATTCCAATGTCAAAATGGTTGTTCTGGAGAGAAAGTATGGATTAATGATGTTTTAGGATCATTTGTGTGCATTGACGAATCTGGACAAATTCATCTTATTGAATTCCACAAGGAATGAAACCTTGAAAACGATAAACTTTAGGAATGACTTTTGTTTGGTAATTATATAAAAAGGTATTATCTTTCAAACGATACTAACCTTATTTAAATTGGAGCTCTGGAACTCCATATATAGGTAAATTTCCAGGAGAGGTTAAGCTACCACCTCTGTTGGCAGTTTTGGCAAGGTATAAGAACTGAGAAAATTGGATATCTTTAGGGAAAAATTGACTTTTTCTTTCTTCCTTCAGGAGATGTGTATTTATATGTCTTAACATTCATAAGAAGTAAAGTGTGCATAAAGCAAAATTTATAAAATAAATTATGACTAAATAAAGAACAATGATCGTAAGAGATGTAATGGAAAACACAAAGGGAGAGGAAGGAGTTTTTGAAGGAAAATTGTGTTTATTGATTTAATTATGATTGAGAGAAATATTGATTGAACAATGGAATAATATGTTGTGTTTATGAATATAGGGGGAATACGGGAGTTGTACATTAGCAGCAAGGAAACACAAGTCGAGCCTCTACAATAGGTAGATGTTTTATACTTATTCCTTTATTTTTAATGAATATAATTATACCTTTATATGTACTTTTGAATTATATAGCTTATTGTTGAGAAAGGAAAATAGGTTTGAAATGGGGAAGCATTCAGGAAATAGTTATACAATTAAACTTGATTAGCTATCCTAGTTAGGAATAGTTAATGATATCAATGAGTTACATTGATATCGATATTTTCTATAAATGTGAGTAGTCAGTCCTCGTTTGAGATACTAATGATGTTAGTGAAGTTAATTAACATCGTCATGATTGTTCTATAACATGGAAAACTAATATATATATATTAAAGTTGATCAACTATTCCTATAGTGAGATTGTTAATGATATCAATTAAAAACATTGATATCAACACTTTCAAAAATATTAATTAGCTATCCCGAGAAAAGAGGCTAATGATAATAACAGATGTTTGACATCGACAAGTTTTTTTTATATTTAAATAAGAAAATTAATTGACTATTTCGAGGTAGAAATAGTTAATGATGTTAATGGGTTACATTAATAACGGCATCCATGTTGGAGTTATTTAAATCGATCTCAGTGAAGGGGATGAATGATAATAATGAAGCACATTATTATCAACTAAATTATTCATGATTTTGGATTTTAAAAAATGGATGTAGTATGCTTTAAATAAATGAGTAAAGGAAAATTTTCATATATAATTGTAAGTAATAGTTTCATCACTTGTATTGAAATAATCATTTATAATAATTATACTTGTAATATTGTGTTGTTTCTTAGGACCTTTGCATTCACGACACGAGTAATTTTGTTTAGGATTTTTATCTTTTGTTTTTGTTTAAATGATTGTATGTAAATTTGCATTTTGAGAAAAATCATGATGACTTATGATGTAATGATATTGTTATTTTGAATGATTGATTTTTAACTTATAATCATATCCTTATATGTTATATGCATGTATGATTATATGATGGATTATATATATACATACACACACATTCCATAAATTTATATTTTGCAATGATAGATTATATAATAAAAAAAACTTATTTTCAGATTGTATTTCATGATTTTAATCAGATATGGTGATGATGTTGATTAACGAGACTAAAACTAAGAATGGTTGAATTTCTACTGGATAAGAATTGAAAAATCATATAACAGGTTGAAAATTAATAATTTAAACCCATTTAATTTAGAAAAAAAAATCTTTTGAAATTTCAATAATAAAAATTACACCATGTTTTGTTGATAAATTAATGTTAATATATCATTTCTAAAGATGGGTTGTTACATTGCAGTACATGTTATAAAAGAAAGGTTTTCATTAGCATGCATGAGGGAAATGTCATTGTTGGACCTAATTAAGCTATAATATTACCATCATTGGAAAGCTAATCCTTCTAGCTAGGAATTATATATCTTGAATGTCTAAGGTTGGCTGGGGTGGTTATTCACGTCTAAAACATACTAATAAATATACAGAGGTTAGGTAGTGTTAGAGAATAATATAAATTATATTATGGGGTCTCACCTAATAGCTTAAGCTTTTAGATGAGATAGTTTTTTATTTTATTAGAGTCTTATTAACCTAGCGGTCACGGGTTCGAATCTCATCACTCTTATTTTATTCGATAAAATATCATGCATAAGGTAGTGTAGGTCTGTGCAAGTTTCAAGACCAAAGAGCTTTCACTTGAAGGAGTGTATTAGAGAATAATATAAATCATATTATAGGGTCTCATCTAATAGCTTAAACTTTTAGATGAAATAGTTCCTTAACAGGTAGTGGTCGGGTTTCTTCTAGGATCTAATGGCAAATGCTATACCGTAAGGTTTTTGGTTGGTGCTTTAAAGGAGAAGAGTAGGTGAAAGAAGTCATGGCGATCGTCCTCATTGAATCTAAGATCATGAAGAATTTCCTATATTCAACAATGGCAATCTCTGCATTGTTTTTCCCTATAGCCTTGTGGGTTAATTAGTTTCTCAAACAAGGAAAGGCCTCATGATAAATGGGCTCTTATGCTGCATGCAAACTAACACTGATAAAGCATGTAAATCGAATTGGATGGCATTATAAACTAGCTAGCTAAGAAAATATCGTATTAGCATCCCTGGAATATTGTCACCTGGTAACTTTTCTGGGTGTGTATAGCAAATCCCATTCTCTCCATCGATTGTAGGGATGAACTCATCAATCAGAGGGTGAACCTTACAAGTATCAGACTTCAGTACCTTCCCCTCCAAATGCTCGAGCAGCTCTAGATCAGTCGGATCAAACTTCACTCCGGCTGGTAGCCCAGGCAAGTCATGAATTCTTGCCTGCATCCGCAAACATTACATCATAAACCACTATATATATAGTTAAGGTATATATTCCAACCTCGTAAAAACTATCCATGAAGCAAAAAAGGAGAAGGAAAAACCTGGTCTTGGCATCTCATTTGGTGCCCGCATGAAGGGCAACTTCTGATCAAACATTCTTTGTGTTTTTGAGCAAGAACACTTGCATCGCAAGGTGGAGGCCGTGAGCTTCTTTCAATTGTCTGCACATCGTTGCAGACTTCATTGCACCAAGTCATTTTCTCTGTTTCCTCTTATGCCGCCATATTAATTTCACAGTAGAAATTAAGAAGACCTCTCTTTCTTGCTATCCCTCTCCCTCCACCAGTACTGCAACTCCAAAATAAACAAATACTATGTGTGATGTGCGTGTGAGAGAGAGAGATAGACAGACAGAGGGCCTGAAAGAAAAGAAGGAAAAAAGAAGGTTGTCTCTTCTAAAGATGTACGTATTGTCACTTTTCAAGACATGGTTCTTGATCTTAATGGAAGGGAAAGAATTGAATTCTCCTCCTTTTTTGGATGAGAGAACACATGCACAGTGCACGCTACCTCAAAAATCCAAATATAGTTTAATTTCTGAAAATGTAGTGGCAATTTGTTGCGATGAAAGGGAAAAATTAGGTTGCTTGGATCTTAAGTTTGGGTGTGTGCGCTCATGGAAATGAATGGGATGCGTATGAAAACTTGTAGGGCAATAAATGTAGTTTTAGGGTCTTTTTTACTCTCTTTCTGAAGGCGCCATTGTTTTCTTCAAACAAGTTTAAAGATTAAGAAAAAAAAATCAAAGATTAATCATGGCTATTTAGGGTTGAGTGGGGAAGGAGCAATCTGATTTGTGCCACCTCTTGGAGAGGGAGAGATTTCAGCTCCAATGTCGACCTAGAGTGTGAACAAAGCTAATATATATACATATAAATTCCTTAAATATTGTTGAAAAAATTAATTGGAGAAGAAAAGAGATAAATTGGAGTAATTAATTATTAATAAATATATATTATTAACAGTCAATTAATATTATCCAACCAAATATAATTATATTTCTTCGCGTAGACTTCTCATGTAAAGCAAGAAACCTATCTATCACAGTGAATTGACAGCCTCTCTCTCAGCATCCTTGAATTTTTTTTGTGCCCTTACCTACATCTCCACGATGCAAGCACAGTGCTCCATGTTTGCCACTGCCCCTTCTTCCAGAAAAAGAAATTAAAAATGGTGTGTATGGGACTTAAATGAGTCGCCCAAATCTATAGAATTCCATGTTATCGATGATCCCAAGTGTAAAACACTATCTGGAGGTCAATTAGGTAAGGCCAGCTAGTTCATGGACAGGAAGGTTAAATTAATAGAAATCCAAAAAAAAATATCTAGTTGTATATCCATTCATCAATACATTTCCCCTTAATTAATAAAATAAAAGAGAGGTGCATGAGTAGTGAAAATCCAGCAATATATATAACTTCTCCTTTGAATATACTTAGTCCAAGTATCAAGGAATTGAGCTGCCCCACTCTCTTTGTGAGTTTTATTCGATTTAGTTTTATTAATAAAAACAATTAAAAAAAAACAAATTAGATCCGATTTAAACTAATTGGTTTTGATTCAGTTTAGGTTTTTTTTTTTAACCAAGTTTTCTCTTTTTTCATTTAACCAAAATAGAAACAAATTAAAAAATTTGAATTGAATCGGAAGACTAAAAACAATATACCATAATATTTTTTTAAATTTGAACTGGTTTAATTTTAATTTATTATTTTTTACTTAAAAAACCAAAAACCAGACCGAACCGGAAATTTAAAAAAAAAACTAATCAATTTAATCGATTTTTTAAGGGTTTTTTTTATCACCCCGACCTCACTCCATTAAATTAGCAAAGCTGTCTCTTGCTACTTGGAACCTCTCCAAGTGATTTCACCGAGCATTAATTGCAGTGGAGAGAACCTTCGACATGACCTAGCTAGCAGGTAAAATGATATGGTATTACAGAACCTCGGCTCGAGATTTGATCCGAAAAATCACTGAATTGTCGAGTAACTTAGGCCCCGTTTGTTTGCTGGAAAGTGGTTTCCTTTTGGAAAGTGAATTCCGGGGAAAGTGAATTCCTAGAAAGTGAATTCCTGGAAAGTGAATTCCGATGTTTGGCAGTGTTATGGAAAATGAACTGGAAAACACTTTCCAGTGTTTGTTTGTGTTATGGAAAATAAACTGGAAAATAATTTATTAATAAATTAAATTTTTTTTCAAGTTTATCTAATATATATAAAATATAAAATATTTAATCACTTAAAATAAAAAAATGAAATCTAAAAAGTAGAATGATGAATTTTTTTATTATATCCTATAGTCATACATAGCTTATTTTATAAAATATAATAATATATGTCATATCATATTATAGAGAAATAAGCATGTGAAATATTTTTTAAGTAAAACTTATTAATATATATTTTTTTCAATTTTAAAAGCTTAAAATAAGTTTTTTTTTTCATATGAAGAAAGCCAAATTAGTTTATGTTAAGAGTTATATATTTGGGTTTTTTTTTGGTATGAAGTTTTTATTAAAAGATAAATAGATACAAAAATATTTTGATGGGTATTTTGGATAAATATTTTTTTTTATGGGTAAAGGCAATTATCCCTTTAATATCTATCAAATAAACATCAAGAAATAAATATTTATACCTAACATCAAACATAGTCATGCATAAATATTACGTTTCGATGTCATATACATACATATTAGTTCAAATTACAAACATAAATATGCTAGACTGAATTAAACAAGTAAACATACTTGTCAAATAACAAACATAGTCTGAACCCAAATTTATATTAAGAATAAAGACTAAGAAAAAAACATAAAAATGTACACTAAAACTTGTAATTTATATTAAGAATCGACTTTACAAAATATTCTAAATTTTCTGTCAAAATCCAAGAAAACTATAGAGGTGTTATCTTTTGTTCGCAATGTTTTAGCCTCGGTCAACAAAATATTTGCAACCTTCTTGGCTGCATTATCTCCATCTGCAGAATCTCTCTCCTTTGCCTGTATAGATAAAAAAAAAATACAAAATGTCATTATAGCATAAAAAAATCCACAAACTCACATGTAACATGTCATGTTAGTATGAGAAGATGGAAGCAAGTGCATCAACATAAAGGACCTGAGGTGCTTCATAGATCCAAGCTATCTTTGAACAGAACACCATGGTAATGATCCTTCGAAAATCCACAAAATGCTCATGCTCTAACAACTAGCTGGTTAGCTATCTTTGAACAGAACACCATGGTAATGATCCTTCAAAAATCCACAAAATGCTCATGCTCTAACAACTAGCTGGTTCATTTAAGAATTAAAACAAATATTGCCCATATATGACCTTCCACAAAACAGGTACAAGACAATATGAAACCAGTTAATTACATCATTATGCAAATATGAATGTGTTTGAAGTACTAGCTGAATTCTACATCTGCTCTCCTGCACCAGGTAATGAACCAAGATACAGCAAGAGGAGCAATGGTTAAGCTTGTTCCTTATATTATTCTCTTAGTTAAACTTTATGGGCAGCTCATGGTCTATCCATACACCCCATGCCTGGTGTAAGGAGACATAGTCATTACCAAAAGAACCTCTTAATATGTGCTGCTGCATTTTGATATTACAATAGACTTGATTATTTTTAGAAGGGCTGCAAGGTGATTGCAGTTTATTGTTTGAATGCCGATGGCTTTACCATGTTGTTCTTCCACAAGCCCTGTTTTGGAAGAATTGAAGTTTTCAATTATGTAATTACTGGTGTGGAACTTTGGAACTGCATACCCCTAGCATTTTGAGGTGATTTTGTAAGAATGTAAAACGTAGCAGTAACACCAACAATAAAAACAACAATAAACCCACTTAAATTTCTTATAAGACCTCCTTGCACTGCCAAACACCCTCGAAAACACAGATTCAAGTTTGAGCTATCAATTTTTCTTTAAAAAGAATAATACTGCAATTGAGAAGCAGGCAATCCCGCGTTGATATATTAATTAAATAGAATTCAATCAAGCAAAAATTTCACCAGAAACTGTGTATTAAAACCAGTCAACACCCACATTGTAAACTATCCACATAAACGCAGTCCTAATAAACAAATCCCACCATCATAGCAAAATCCAGCAAAATCGCTCTCAATAGCTTCTTTCAATAATACTAGCAAATGGGCTCTCTTTCATAATTTTTATGCTTTTCAAGTCTACCGGTAAAGGGTTCTTTTTTTCACTCAAGAAACTCGTAAAAAAAAATAGCGATACAGATAAGACTAATATAATACAGCAAGATTGTCTTTTTTGACCTTGAAATTGCTCAAACCACCAAAACAAGTTCATGCATGAGTAGAAACCTTGATGAGGTTCCTGTTTGGTTTCCAAGAAAATGTGGTAAAAGATAAGGAAAAAAAATTGAAATTTTACACTGAGAAATAGAAGTTAAAAACTTCGTTTAACTTTCCTGCATTTTCTAGGGAAACAGGCAGAGTTTGAGAATTGAAGCAGACCTGGGAATGATTGCTGGGTGTCGAGAGCAGATATGAGGGACCGAGAGGGAGGCGACGGGAGGCGAGAGACGAGAGGGTGCTTAGGGTTTTTTTAAGTAGAGATGAGGGACTGAGAGGGAGGCGTGAGGAGAAGAGAGGAGGCGAGAGGGTCTGGTTTTGGTGTAGAAAAGGCGCAGAGAGATGAGGGAAATGGGGTGAGGTGCTGGAGAGGGAGGCGATCGGCAGTGGTGAGAGACGAGTGAAAGATGAGGGAAATATGTGGAGAGAGAGAGATGAGGGAAATATGTGCAGAGAGAGAGACGCGGAAAGTGTTTTCCCTTTGTTCAGGAGCGGAAAACACTTTCCGCGTGTGAAAGTGTTTTTGTATGTTGACCGGGAAAGTGATGGAAATCATTTTCCTTTGACTTCTTTTCCAAAGTGTTGCCAAACACTGGAAAGCAAGGAAACTGAATTCCTGAAATTCAGTTTCCTTGAAACAAACAAGGCCTTAGTCCATCAACTCGATCGAGTAAAACACGTAATTTTCACTTGTTTAGAAAACAAAATCCTGTTTTTAACCCTAATGGATGATTTGGACTCAATCGAGTTGCAAGTCAATTCATTGAGTTGTACTAATTTAACTCAATCAATATTAAAACTCTCATACTTCAAATCACAAATTTACCAAATCAATTGGGACAAGTTCAATAACTAAGGGGATAAGACAGGGAAGGAAGATTCTAATAGGACGTGCTAGGTTGTGAATAAAAAATTATATCAATTAAATTAGAATTATGCATTTTAAATCAGAAAAATATATTCTTTTATCTCAAAATTTATGTCAAAAATAACTGACATAATTGCCTATATATATATATATATATATATATATAAACATGGTTTAGAGTACAAAAAAGAATTCTAGTATTTCCAAGACTTGGTTTTATATTCTCATTAAAAGATTAAAAAACTCTCTGCTTGTAGAGAATATCATATAAATTTTAACTTTGTTTATTATTAGTTGGGCTATCAAAAAAAAAATTAAATAGGCTTGTAAAACAATATTGCAATAACATATAATAATTATTTTAAAATAAAAAAAATAATTATTCTCTCAATCAATATCCTCAAGTCTGTTTTCTGTAAGAAAAAACAAAAACACGTACTATAAATTGATTTTCCCCTCCATTGTTGATTTCTACCTGTGCTGCTCTATACTTTGAAGAAATAAGATAAAGTGAACACCTAGATATTATTGAAAGTTTTTTTGACATATTCAAAATGGACAAAGATCTAAAATTTATACAATTGCATAACAGCTGTTACTAATGGAAAGAAAAAGTTTCAATCTTGGCAGCTCTCATGATTTTTCGTGTTACAGTAACCTAACCAAAGTGGACAACACCAGTAAAAAGGTAGCAGAAATAGTTACAATCTACCTGGTATATCTAAATCCGTGGTCTTAATATATCGATTTACTGCGGCATGAGGCAATCTACCTCACCCCGTCGTCCCCATGAAATCAGGCAGCTTGAGGCCATGAATGAAGATTCCCTGGAAGAAGTGTCAAGTCTAAACTCAGAATTCTTAAACTAAACTTGCTTGATCGGAGACGACTTCATTGTAAAAACGAGAGAGTTTCCCGTCACTCTTGTTGGCTTTAGGCTTGCTCCCCATGCTGGCTTCCTGCAACATTTTCACCACCCTCCGCATGGACGGCCGGCCGCCGGGAAGTGAGTTTGTGCAGCGGAGACCAACTTCGAGGACCCTGGAAACTTCATCCCTGTAACGTGAATCGAGCTTGGGGTCAATTACATGTTCCGTGCCACTCTGGTCGAAGATTGTGCAGACCCAGTTGACCAAGTCTTTCTCTCCGAATTCTGGATCTATGGGGGGTCTGCCTGTTACCAGCTCTAATATGACCACCCCAAAACTGTAGATGTCGCTCTTTTCATTCACTCTAAGCGTATATGCATATTCTGCACCAAATCAAGTTCAAACTAATTCAATTACAGCAATGTTAAAGAATCATCTCATCTAAAAATTTAAGCTATTAAATGAGGTCTCTTAATATGATTTATATTATTTTCTAATAGATTTGGAGCTCAAACGAGTAGCTATAGCGAGCAAAAACAAAGCTTAAATCGACCAAACTGAAGCAACCCAACAGACAGAAGAGAAAATACCTGGTGCAATGTAGCCACAGGAACCTGCAATAACAGACATGGATTCTATCCCCTTGTTAGCTCCTTGAACAACCTTGGCAACCCCGAAATCCGCAACTCTAGCACTAAATTCTGCGTCTAGCAGTATGTTGTTCGATTTTACATCGCGGTGAACTATCGGAGGAACGCAATCGTGGTGCAAATAAGATAATCCCTCGGCCGCATCCAGAGCTATCTTGTACCTCGTAGGCCAATCCAACAAGCCTCCCTTGCTACTATGCAACACATCCCCCAGGCTCCCATTTGGCATATATTCATAAACCAAAAGCTTGCAATCTCCGGTATTGCAACAGCACCACAATCTCACAATGTTTTTGTGCCTGATGTTTCCCAAAGTTTCAACCTCTGCTTCGAATTCATCTTTGTTGGAGCTGCGACTTGTATCCTTTTTCTTGCTATCCCCACTTAGTTTCTTCACCGCCACGGTCTCGCCGTTGCTAAGCACAGCTTTGTAGACTTTCCCAGAACCTCCGCTTCCGATCACATTATCTTCTTTGAGAAAATCAAGGATCTCGAATTCACTGAAACCAATCTTATGGAACGATCTCCACTTCGATGCAGTAACAACTCTCTTTGCTTTCTTGAGATTCTGGTACTTGAAGTAGAACCAGGCAACACCAACAACGAACACGATACCGGCAAGTATAAAAATCGACCGAAGAATCCACAAGTAACTCTGCTTCTTCGAATCACCCTCGTGTGGACAAAGATCCTTCAAATCACCACACAAACCTGGATTCCCGACAAAGCTACTCCTATACGTCTCTGTAGCATAAAGTGGAGGGAGCGCCCCGGAGAGCATATTGTTCGACAAGTTCAGCAAATTGAGCTTCAAATCCTGCAATTGTATCGGAATCTTCCCTGAGAAGTAATTCCCAGAAAGATCAAGATAATTAAGCACCGGCAAGCTCCCAATCTCATCTGGGATTGAGCCAGATAACCTATTATTCGCCAAACGAAGGTCATTCAAGCTCTTCCAGCCCTGGATTCCGGCTGGAATCCCACCAGACAATTCATTGTCAACAAGCACAAGCGTGCTCAAGTTACTCAATTTAACCAGACTCCCTGGAATTGGACCCGTAAACAAGTTATCACTAGCCGAAAACTCAATCAACTTGCCCAAAAGACCAATCTCCACAGGTAAATTGCCAGTAAAATGGTTTTTTGAAATCTTCAAAACAGAGAGATTATAAGCAGAGGCAATCCTATTAGAAATTTTCCCAGTAAATGAATTATCTTCAAGCTCAAGCAAGTAAACTCGTGGTAGCCCCCAGAATCCCTCAGGTACAATGCCAGTGAACCCATTATTCCTTAACCGAACCCGGCCTAAACTGTTGCATTTTCCCAGACTTCCTGGGATTTCCCCGGAAAATGAATTGTAAATCAAGATCAGGTCCTCCAACTCACCTTTCGCACACAAGTTCTCGGGTATCGCACCGGAGAACCCGTTGTACGAGACATCTAACCACTTCAATGGTGAGTTAAGCCCGAGCTGACTCGGTAGCTCGCCAGTGAGTTTGTTGTTGAACAGTTTGAGATCAATTAAATTCGGTGACCTTGCTATGCTCTCCGGCAAAGTCCCTTCAAATCTGTTCTCAAACAAGTGCAGCGACTCGAGCTTCAACTGAGTCAACTCATTCGGGATTGTCCCAGTTAACTGGTTCGTTGAGACATCAAATCTTCTTAACAAGGTCAAATTCGAGAAACCCGGGGGCAATTCACCTGATAAAGTGTTATTATAGAGCTCAATTTGCTCAACGCTCTTCAGCCAAGTGAGGGAGCTCGGTATCGACCCCGTAAGTCGATTCAGTGATAGATCGAGATTAGTCAACCGCGATAGCTTGCCTAAACTATCGGGAATCGAGCCCTCGAGACTACAGCCAGCAACCCAGAGGTCTACCAGGTTAGTCAGGTTGCCGAGCTGACTCGGTATCGGACCCGGTTCGAAAGGGTTATAACCCAGTAGAAGATACTGGAGTGTGGAGATGTTGCCAAGCGCACCGGGAACTGTCCCCGTTAGCAAGTTCTCCGCAAGTGAAATCCACTCCAGCTTCTGGAACTCGCCGAACTTCGCCGGAATACCGCCGGAAAAATTGTTCGAGGCCAAATTGAGTGTCTTGAGGTTTCTCAGCTCAGGAAGTGCCTCGGGAAGGGACCCCACCAGAAGATTATCACTCAAATCCAGAACCTCAAGACCCTGACACGCGGCAATGTCAGACGTGAGAGACGAGTTGATGAAATTGTTAAACAGATTAACCGACGTCAGATTGGTCAGGCGGCAAAGAAAGTAAGGGAAGGGTCCCATGAGCCCCCGGCTAGAAAGATTCAGTGAGGTGACTCGTTGATTCGACTCGTCGCAAGTAACACCATCCCACATGCACGGGGTGTCGTCCCTGTCGTTCCAGGAGGAGAGGGCCAGAGAAGGATCGGAGAGGCCGAGCTTGACTTGCTGGAGGAACAGGCCATCTTGGTTAAGCGAGGTTGAAGGTAGGAGGAGAGAGAGAAAGAGAAGGGAGAGGTGAAAAAACATGTTTTTTTAGAGAGAGAAAGGGAGGGAAAGTGGTGGGAAGTGTTTGAGTGTTTGGTTTTTTATGAGATAGGGGTTTGAACTTTGAAGAGTACTGAAGTGGGGCCCGGCCACTATAGTTCTGGATAAAAAATCTAGGTGGTGCGTGGGTAAATTAAAGGACATTGGAAACTTTGGTGAGTCAATGGGAGTCAGTAAAGAGTTGATAAAAGATACAATTTTGGAAGTTTCTATGCTTTCGATTTGGAATTTTAATTAAAGTTGGGTTCTTTTCATTAGGTTTGTAGTTAACCAAGAAACTTTAAGCATCACATGGCCAAATAGTGCTCCAGAATCCCATCAAATCAATTTCTAATACCTGTTTGTTTACTTACTGCAAACTGTTTTTATTTTATTTTATTTTATTTTAAAAAAAACAGTTGAGAAATATAAGGCTGTGTTTGTTTCTCGGAATTCACTTTCCAAACTTTCCTATGTTTTTTTGCCTTCCGGAAAGTTGGTCAACGGAAAACACTTTCCGATCAACAGAAAACACTTTCCAGTCAAAGAAAAATTTGGCTTGGTTTTCAGGAAAGTGTTTTCCGGAAAATTTGGGCGGAAAACACTTTCTGGAAGTTGTGAAAAATTTAGAAATGTCATTATTTGCTGATTATATCAAATTTGATCCTCAAACTTTTGATTGCTATATATAATTTGTTTTTGAATATTTATTTTTCAATTCCATCTCTTAAAATTTAATTTTTATATTAATTTTGGTCCTTATTTTTATAATTGCTATTTGCTTTTTTCTTATCCTTTTTTTATTGAAATTTTTTATCTATCAAATTTGGTCCTCATTTTTTTATTGTTACTTATTTTATTTGAAATAATTTATGAAATGTTAATTATTATTTTAATTTATTCACCTTTCATTTTTTTAAAATTTTTAGATTTGATCTCTATTATTTTTATTATTATTTATTTTATTTGAGATAATTTATGAAATTATATTTTTTTTCAATTTCATTCTCATTCAACTTTTTAATTTGTAAGATTTGTTCCTCATTATTTTAATAAACTTGAAAAAAAATTTAATTTATTAATAAATTATTTTCCAGTTTATTTTTCATAACACAAACAAACACTGGAAAGTGTTTTCCAGTTTATTTTCCATAACACTGTCAAACATCGAAATTCACTTTTCAGGAATTTACTTTCCCCGAAATTCACTTTCCAAAAAGAAATCATTTTCCAGCAAACAAACAGGCCTAAATATATATTTATATAGTTGGTTTCTCTTAGAATAAACATTAATGGCTAGAATCAACTGGTAGAGAAATCATGTTGGTCCTCGGTTTCGAATGAAGCCAAGTAGGTGCTGTTGCTAGCTAGAATTCACAACTCTTTAGAGCATGTATGGTTCTGAAAAGAGAATATTCGATCGCAGGCCAAGATGCACAAGCAATCCGAGCAAACTCTAAAACGAATAAGCATATATATATTACTATATATCTTAGGTTAAGAGTTTATTATTAAAAAATTTATTTTTTTATAATTTCAGTTATTAGAGAATAATATAAATTATATTTATGAATTGGTTTCTTAACATGGTATCAGAGTCTTATTGACGCAACAGTCAAGAGTTCGAATCTCACCATCCTCATTCTATTTGATAAAAATCAAGCACAAATTAATATAGACTTGTGCGAGTTTCAAGCCTAAATATCTTTTACTCAAGATGGTATTTTAGAGAATAATATAAATCATATTAAATTATAAAAAAATAATTCAGACACTCAAATTAATAATAAAAAAAATCTCAGACGAATAGGAGGGAGTACGTACACATCAATTCGGAATCTCTCGTGGGCTTGAAAGTGGGGAGTGTACTGCCATTTTTACTTGCAGAAAAGACATTGCTTGGATAAAAATAAAAACTTTGCTTTTTGCTGTAGATCGTGGCCCTGCTGACGAGCCAATGTGAACGAGGGAAAACAACGAAAAGCTCGCATGCCTTTTTTATATTTCCATGGAAAGTGAAGTCCAAGACACTCTGATGTCTGAACGTTGAAAAAAAGGGTTTTTTTAACGATGATTGATGACACTGCTTTTGTCCTGGTCTCGTGCAGTGAAATAATGCAGGCCGCGGTATCAGCAATCTGCTCCTTAATTTCTCTTTTCAGAAGGAAAATTAGCTTCTTCTTTTTTCAATTTTATCTTCCAGAATCAGACATTAGAGAATCGCAACCATCTCTGCCGTCGTTTGGTTTTTGCGTCTTCCACCGTTTATTTCTTTATTTAATATTATATTTACGTGTATTTTAAAAATACATGAATTTAATTTTAAAAAAAATATATTGATTTAATGATTTTTTAAAATGTTTTGAGACAGTTTATCATCGAAATAAAATATTTATAATACATAAATAGTATGTTTGCGGTGGTTACTTTTTAAAATGTTTTTCACTTGAAAATACATAAAACATTTAAAAATATATATATTTTTATGATATAAACACATAAAAATAATCTAAACAAATCATTTTAAAAAACATAAAAACAAATATAAAAACAAATAAAATCTGGAGTTTAATAATGTAAGAATTATTGAAGCTAGCCAGCTATTGATGATTTTAATATTGACAAGCCCATTATGCAGCTACAAGTTGTTCAAAAGTTGGTTGCTGCGATCGCAACCAACAAGCAAAGAAAAGAGAATTGGATTGCCTTCCCAGCAAAGAAAAGAAATCACCCTTGGATATCAGGCTACTCTTCTTTTTTTTTTTTTCCAATAATTAGTTAGCTCTCGTGCTATCACCACGGATTTTATTAATAGTTTAATTAAAAAAACTTGTGTTTCTAGATCATTTTCATGTGTTGATGTCATAAATAATTTTAAAAAATAAAAAATATTATTTTAATACATTTCTAAATGAAAAACATTTTCAAAAACAATATTAACTATATTCTTAAATAAACATTAAATGTTAATGTTTGCTCTGAGTTGAACCGGGTTTTTTTTGTTGCTATTAACTTCAATAATTAGTTTGTTCTCGAGTTGTCACCTTGGATTTTAATAATAATTTAATTACAAGTATACAATTTTAAATCATAATTTCACGAGTTTTCTATCACTTGTCTATAACATATGATCATATATAAAGATTCAGTTTAAATCATAAATATATTATAAAACCTAAGATGAGACCAGTTTGAGATAAAATATGAGTTATGGATCACGAGAGTTCACCTAAATTTATTTTTTAAAAACAAATGACAATGTTTCGACTAGGAATGTTTTAAAAACAAGAAAAATAAAAGTAGGTCAAGAGTTAGGTTCTGCTCTAAATCAAACCGGGTTCTTGACAGAGCAATTTATTTTTTTAAAATAGAAAAAACATGTATCGATATAAATACACATATATTCGATTCTATGTATCTGTTTGGGAGTGTGGTTGCGGTTGTTTTTTAAAATATTTTTCGTTCAAAAATACATTAAAATTATGTATTTTTATTTTTAAAAAATTATGTTTAACATCAGCACATCAAAATGATCTAAAAATACCAAATTTTATTAATTTAAACTTAAAAATAAAAATAAATTTTTTTTAATTTTTTTCAAAAACACTTTTGAAAAACCTTCCCAAACACCCCCTAAATCAACTCGTTAAGCAGCTGATCTATATTTTATAAAATTATATTTAAGAATAACCTGGTCATTAAAGTGCAGAATAAGTAAACGAACACAAGAAAATTGTCAATCATTTGAATTCTTAATTGTACAATGATATATATATATATATGCTATATTCCTAGCAAAGCTAGGGCTAGAATGGGAAAAAAAGTGGGAAAAATAATGATTGTGAGGACAGTGAGGTTGAACATGTGAATTTGGCGGATGGCTTTAAAAAAGAATGGTTGCAATTGTTGAAAATGATGCTCCTCCTCGTGGTTGAATATAATTTTTATTTTATTTTTTTAATGGACTCATTATTCGTGGAGAGCAAGTGGCACCGTAAGCCAGCCATGATGTCCGAATGCCAGGTCTCCCTCTTTTTGACCTGTGATGCTCGCACTCATGTATCAACACCTGGCACTAGTGAAGTCTCATTTTGATTTAATTTGGAAATTAATCTGCTCGAATTTAACTGATATTGTTGATTTATTTAAACTTAATTGGATCGTTTTTTTAATTCAAAATAATATCATTTTATTTAAATAAGTAAAAAACAATTATCCAAAATAAACTTGTTTTTTTTTAAATAAAATAAAGTTGTTTTAGGGTTAACACATATTGCTGATTATGGGGTGTTTGGGAGAGTTTTTCGAGAGTGATTTTGAAAAAAAAATAAATTTTTTTATTTTTATTTTAAATTAATATTTTTGATGTTTTTAGATTATTTTAATATTATGATATATTTCTAAATAAAAAATATTTTTAAAAACAATCATAATTACACTCTCAAAGTCAATATATATAATATATATAGATAGACTCATAAAATTGCTTCAAAAAATCACCGAATAGATTCGTTAAAAATAGAAAAGAAAACGAATATATCAGTCCATGCTCTGAAGTCTAACTAGTTTCTGAAGGTGGGAATTTCGTATAAAGCAACTTCTAGTCTGAAACGTGACGTGATGATGCTCGGTAACATGGCTCTCAAAGTCCTGTACGATATTCATCGATCAATTTTGATTATATATTATGTTTCTATTTAGAAGCCATTCGTAGAATTTATTTTTAAAAATATTTTTTATTTAAAAATATATTATAATAATATTTTTTATTTTTAAAAAATTATTTTTGACATTAATACATTAAAATAATTTAAAAATATTAAAAAATTTAATTTAAAATAAAAAAATATTGTTTTTCAAAAATATTTTCCAAACAAACTCTCAAACACCCCCGGTATCTTGACCTACACATTAAGGATAACATCCCATGTAGTCCGAATCATTTTATTTCTGGATAATTAAGAGAAAATAGAGATATTTTATGTCTGGTTTCAGCAGAAGAACCAGGTTTTCTTTGTATTAAAGGTGTTTTGCTTTCCCTAGAAGAAAAAAGAAAGAATAGGAATTGTATTCCTGATAAGGTTACAAGCTCAAGAATGTCTCGTTTTCAGGGGAACAGATGTAAGAATTCGAATACCTAGAAATCTTCTACCATTCTCTTTCATTCCCTTCTGCAATTCTTTTTTCGGGCATAAAGAAATTCTATTTCCCTTAAAATATTTTAAAAAATCTAAATTAACGAATAAAATTTTGATTATTGTAAAAATCACAAGTGACCTGCACACGTTTCTTGGTAGCTGCTCCAGTTCGATCATTAAGGTTATTGATCGGATCTGAAATGGCATCTTAGATCTCTCTCTCTCTCTCTCTGTTCATCTCGTTGTGAGTAAATAAAAATGTTTTAAGATGTATTTTTGTGTTGGAATTCGAGATGATGAGTTATGATTGTGTGTTAGTATGAGACACCATGTGATAGTAGAAATATAAAATTAAAGCTTTTAGCATGGTGCTCCACACTAGCAAATTGTGTCTTGGAAGCAAGAGAGGTTACGTTAATGTTTAGTGATGTACCGTCCATTCATTTTAATCCTAAAGTTTCTGAAAATTATAAAATATCTCCTTTAATTTATATATATATATATATTTTAATATTCATTCTCAAGTAAAGATATTTGAATTTGAAACTTGTATAAATCCACACTACTCTGTTATTTAATTTTTTTGCTAAATATAATGAGTGTGGTAAGATTCGAATACATAACCGGTTAGTTGATAAGACTATGATATCATATCAAAGAATTATCTTTTAGGTTAAATGATTTTTTAATACTATATTAAAGATTTATTAATCAAGTGATCATGAGTTTCAATTCATCATTTTTATTCTATTTAATAAAAAAAAACATAAAATCATATGAAATAATACAAATTTGAAGCTCGAAAAAATTTCACTTGAAAATATATATTGAAAAATCATATGAATTATATTTTGAGATATTACATGATAGCTTTAAGTTATTGGGTGAGATAAAAAAAAAATATCCAATTGTTTTGGGTCCATAAAACAAATTTAAAAAGAAAGGTTTATGACATAAAATGAAAATGAATTGAATTGTTTAAAATTTAGTCCATGTTTATTACTATAATTGTAATTGATTTTAAAAGTTATTTTTATTCAAAATTGTATTAATATTTATTAAAAATTATTTTTGATATTAGTATATAAAAATAATAATCTAAAAACACTAAAAAAATATTTTTTTAAATTTTTAAAAATATATTTAATAAATTATTTTAAAAAAAATATTAATAAAACCCGGTTACTAACAATTATTTTTATAAACACCACCTAATAAAAGCTCTTCTTTTTTTCCCCGTGAAAAAAGGCCCTTGTATTTTTAGGAATCCGAGAAAGTTAGTGCGGGCAAGCAGCCATGTTAACAAATATCTCCTACCACTTTCAAACGATCCCTCTCCGATTTCCCTTTCCTCTTTCTTCCATGGTTATAATTCTCTAGCTCATTAAATGCCCACTACAGACAGGCAAGTCATTAATTGAAAGCGTAGCCTTCGTGTTTATCAATGTCTGCATGGGGTGGCTCACTTCATCGTGCCGGCGAAGAAACGCTGATTGAAATATTGACTCGCTGCATCAGTTTCATCGATTTGAAAGACGAAAAACCTCAAAATCGATGAAGACATTACTCCACTGTCACAGTCACTATCCACAAATCACGACCCGTCGCTAAAATCCGATGAAAGGAGCCTGGGTGCGTTTTGTAGAAATAAGAAAGCAAGAAAATACTGAATAATGTTGTGTTTGTATTGACTGTTGAGCTCAGAATTTATAAAAGTATTTGAACTGATTATGCCTACAAATTAGCCATGCAAGGCTTGTGCTATGTGCTGTACAATGTAACAGAATTGCATAACAGAAAAAGAATAACTGAAATGTACAATTTCTTCAACACTCCCCCTCAAGTTGGAGAGTGGATATCTTGCACTCCCAACTTGCGAATCATAGGAACAAATAAATCTTTTTCCAGAGGCTTTGTCAAGATGTCTGCCAGTTGGTGTGCAGAGTTCACATGCTTCGTAACTATCGATCCATCTTGAATTTTATCTCTAATGTAGTGACAATCCATTTCTATGTGTCTTGTTCGTTCATGAAAAACTGGATTGGCTGCAATGTGTAGAGCAGCCCGATTATCACAGTATAACAAAGCAGGCTCTTCGTGGGAGAGACCCAAATCTGTCAACAGAGAACGAAGCCAAGTTAACTCACAGCATGCTCCTGTCATTGCTCGATATTCTGCCTCAGCTGAAGAAAGAGAAACTGTCTTCTGTCGTTTTGATCTCCAAGATATCAAAGAGGGCCCAAGAAAGATACAGTAACCGGTAGTGGATCTCCGAGTAAGTGGGCAACCTGCCCAATCTGAGTCACAATAAGCTCTCAATCTAGCATCATTATTTGAAGAAAAAAATAGACCTTTACCAGGAGCTCCTTTCAAATATCTGATAACTCGAAGTGCTGCTTCCATATGCAATTTCCTAGGCTGATGCATGAATCTACTCAAGACATGCACAGCATATGTTATATCAGGCCTAGAAATAGTCAAGTAAATCAGTCTGCCGACTAGCCTTCTATACTGGCTGGAATTCTTAAGTAAATCACTTTCATCTGATAATTTCAATCCTCTCTCCATAGGGGTATCAATCGGGGCTGATCCCAGCAGTCCTGCATCCGCAATTATTTCTAACGCATACTTACGTTGTGAAATAAAAATTCCACTCTTAGAAGTGGACACCTCAATGCCAAGAAAGTATTTCAAATTACCGAGTTCTTTGATGCGAAAATTACTATGCAGAAACTTCTTAGTTGCATCAATACTAGTAATATCATTTCCAGTAATTAAAATATCATCCACGTATATTAATAGGGCAGTAAATGACTTGCCTTGTTTTCTGGTGAACAAAGAGTAGTCAGCTCGTGACTGTTCAAAACCCGCGGAGCAAATAGCCTCTGAAAACTTGGCAAACCATTGGCGAGAGGCCTGTTTCAAACCGTATAAGGACTTGTGTAGGCGACATACCAGGTCAGTCTCCCCCTGTCGCCGAAGTCCAGGTGGTGGTGACATGTAAATTTCTTCCGTTAAGTCACCATGAAGAAAGGCATTATTGACATCCAACTGATGTATTGGCCATTGGTGAGAAGCAGCCAAAGCAAGTAAGCAGCGGACAGAAATAATTTTGGCAGTGGGAGAAAATGTGTCCTGAAAATCAATGCCTTCCAACTGAGTAAAGCCCTTGGCGACTAACCGAGCTTTGTACCTCTCAATAGAACCATCTGATTGGTGTTTGATTTTAAACACCCAACGGCAACCAATGGGGAACTTGCCAGCCGGAAGAGGGACGAGAGTCCAAGTACCATTTTCCTGGAGAGCTCGCAATTCAGATGCCATTGCTGCTTGCCATTTAGGATTAGAAGCAGCCTCGGAATAGGAGCGTGGTTCAGTGGCTGAGCTAATCTGAGCAGCAAAAAAATGAAGAGCAGGTGTATACCGGTGATAAGATACATAATTAGCCAGTGGATATTTCGTACCTTTAACCGGACCTGGTGACAAGGATGATGATTGGGATGAGGAAACGGTGGAGCAGAGGTAGTCGCGAAGCCGGGCTGGTGGAGCCGTGGATCGGGTGGAACGCCGAATAGGAGCTAAGTCAGGGGATGGTGGTGGAGGTGGGGAAGGTAGAGGTGGATGTTCGAAAGCGGAAGGTGGGAGCGGAGTATTTTCTGGTGGAGGAGAGGAGTCGGGTAATGTGTTTGGTGGGTATGTGAAAGAATCATCGTGTTCATGGGCCGGGATGGGTATTGGGCCAAAATTTGATGATGGGTCGGGTTGGGAGTGTGGAGGAGAAGCAAAAGGGAAAATCATCTCATGAAATATAACATCGCGACTGGTAAAAAATCTTTTATTTGATAAATCATATAATTTATAAGCCTTCTGACCAACAGGATAACCAATAAAAATTGACGGTATGGAACGATTATCAAATTTATGGGAAGGATGGACATTAGTAGCGTAAGTTAAACAACCAAAAACACGTAAATGAGAAAATGAAGGTGGTTTTGAATAAAGAAGTTCGAATGGTGTTTTAAAAGAAAGAACCGGTGAGGGTAGTCTATTTATAATATGTACAGCAGTAAGAGCACACTCTCCCCAAAAATGATTAGGGAGACTAGCCTGAAATTTTAATGCGCGAGCTACTTGTAAAATGTGACGGTGTTTACGTTCCACAACCCTGTTTTGTTGGGGTGTATAAAAACAAGAATGTTGAAAAATAACACCATGATCATTAAAAAAAGTGCGAAGAGAAATAAATTCTCCACCATTGTCACTACGAAATATTTTAATGTGTGTCTCAAATTGGGTAAGAACATAATTAAAGAAATTTTTCAGAAGTGATTGTGCCTCATTTTTGTGACGCATTAAAAAAATCCATGTAAAACGCGAGTAATCGTCAACAATAGTGAGAAAATAAAAAGCACCAGAAATTGAAGAGTGTCGATAACGACCCCAAATATCACAATGTATTAATTCAAAAGGTTTTACAGAAGAAATAAAACTATGACAAAAAGGTAAACGACTCTGCTTAGCTAAAGGACAGATAGGACAAGGTTTAATTGACTGAACTGGAAAATTTAAAAAGTTCTTTGCGATGAAATTTAAACGAGATGATGAGACATGACCTAATCGGTTATGCCAAAGATCGACGGATGAAATGGTGAGGTTGCAAGTCGCTTGAAGTGTTGGTGAGATATTCGGCCCGGGTTTCTTTGGCGCCAGTGCCACCAGATAATAGAGCCCATCATGTTGTTTATCCAAATCAATCATCCTCCTCGTAGCCAGATCCTGCAAAATACACAAATAAGGGAAAAAAGTTATTGAACAGTTCAATCCTTTCGTCAACCGGCTAACCGACATCAAATCTACTTTGAAAGTAGGCACACATAGCACATTTTTCAAATAATAAACGGAATTAAGAGGCAACGATCCTTTTGCAATGATTTCCGCTTTTTCTCCGCTGGGCAACACTACAGGAGGTAAGGAGCAAGCAGTGTCCGTTTTGAACAGTGACCTCAAAGATGAAGTAATGTGATCTGTTGCCCCGCTGTCAATAATCCAACTGCGTGAGATATTTTTTGACAGACCTGGTTTCGCGGCTGTATGTGATTGAGAACTAGATGCCTCATTTTTTATGTCAAGCAATGACAGCAGCTGCTTTATCTGCTCCTCTGAAATCCCCATTTTTGAACTGTTAAATTCTTCTTTGGACTGACTGCATTCGGGTGGCCTGTTATAAAAGGGGCCTGGGCCGGTGGACACATTATTGGAGGCGGGCCTGTTGTGGAAGTCTGCTGGCCTGTTAGAAAATGGGCCTGGGCCCGAAAACCTGGCCCGTGGGTGTCCGGCTGGAAAGCCCTTTAGTAAAAAACAGGTGTGGGCCCAATGGCCCATCTGCCCGCAATGTGTACATTGCGGGCGGCCCTTGGGTCCATTCAGCCCATATCCCCTTCTCTCTTCATTCAGCCCATATCCCCTTCGTCTCTCTTCTTCTCCTCTCTGCGGGCGGCCATGGAAGATGTCTGGAGAAGGGCGCGACCCATATGGTCGTTCGTTCCTTCTCCCTTCGACTGTGGCCGTGGGTCTGCCACTCCAACTCCGAACAGCCATGGCAGCACTTCCACCATGGTTGTCTCCGGCATGGGTTGAGCTGAGGAGGCGCTGCTTCTCCTCCTGAGAAACCGAGGAGTACGCCTGTCGGACTGAAGGGAGGGGGTTCATCAAGAGGATTTGGCCACGAACACCACTGTAAGTGTCGTTTAAACCCATCAAAAATTGCATGAGTTTTTGCTGTTCTTGTTGTCCCGTGGGTATAGAGTCACTGTAGGAACTCAATTCGTCCCATAGTCCCTTCAATCTTGTGTAGTAGAGTGAAACCGAGAGGTGTTCTTGACGTAGATATGAAATTTCTCTTTGAATTTCAAAAATCCTAGGAGCATTACTCTGAGAAAATCTTTCTCGGAGGTCTTCCCAAACTTCAATGGCAGTGTTGTAGTAGATGACACTGTCTGAAATTTCGGGATTAATTGTGTTAATAATCCATGAGTGCACCATATCATTGCACCGAGACCAAGAGGCATAGTTCTCTGGGTCTGTTGAAGGTGATGGTGGGGTGATTGAGCCATCTACGAACCCTAATTTGTTCTTAGAATTCAAGGCCAAAGACATGGCCCTTCTCCAGGTAAAATAATTATTCCCATTTAAGGGTTTTGAGATGAGAATCAGACCGGGGTGGTCTGAATGGTGAGAAAAATAGGGGCTTGAGACATTTGAGGATTTTGGGTTGGAATTGGCAATTTCTTTGCCATGAACAGATTGGGTTTGTTGAGTCATTGTGGCTGGATTTCTGGGTTGATGAGTGAACTGGATTTCTGGGTTTTCTGGGTTGATGAATGAACTGGATTTCTGGGTTTAATAATGAGCTGGAATTCTGGGTAATTTTTGTGTAATTGAATGAGTGATTGTAATTGTGGATGAATTGGATATTGAGAAACAAGATTAAAGTGATTGTAATCTGGGTAATTTTGTGTGATTGAATGGGTGATTGTAATTGTGGATGAACTGAATTTTTGAATGGACTGGATGTTGAGAAACAAGATTTTCGGAAAAAAAATTTCTACTGATTTTGCTCTGATACCATGTAGAAATTAGAAAGCAAGAAAAGACTGAATAATGTTGTGTTTGTATTGACTGTTGAGCTCAGAATTTATACAAGTATTTGAACTGATTATGCCTACAAATTAGCCATGCAAGGCTTGTGCTATGTGCTGTACAATGTAACAGAATTGCATAACAGAAAAAGAATAACTGAAATGTACAATTTCTTCAACACGTTTTAGTGGCCACATAATGCAAATTCAAGTGTGGAGGCTAAGAATTAATTGGAGGAAGATGTCTAAATCAACCAGAAGTAGAATTTGGGTTTAGTGTTTCGCATTTCTGTGGTTTTATCACCGATGAATATTAACCAGGACCTACAACGACAGTGAGTGGTGGATGCGTGGCTGCAATTTCTTCACCTAAATTACTTTGCCTGAGTTGCCTCTGAGCCTCTTTTTGTTAAGAAAGGATTGATGATATCCCATTGTTTACGTGATTGTTTAGGAAACAAATAAGGAGACTTATTCTTTCAACTACATTCACTCCTATTGTAATTCCAATTCCTAATATAGTGTAGCGTAATTATAGGGAAATATTTGTATATAAACTGCAGTGCAATTGTTCAATAAAATACACAGAATTTTTCCCTTCCGCAATTTCACATGGTATCAGAGCTGGTAAACTAACCCTCTCTTTTTTTTTTGTTTTTTTCCCTCTCTTTTCCTTACGATGGAGAGCGAACAGTCTTCCAAAGAAAGCAAGAACGATGCTTTCAATCCTTTTTTCCTCTACCATTCTGATCATCCAGGATTGGTGCTTGTTTCAAAACCCCTCAATGGTGATAACTATTCTACTTGGTGCAGATCTATGACCATCTCCTTGAATGCTAAAAATAAGTTGGGATTTATAGATGGTACAGTACAAATACCATCTGCCAAAAGCAAACCAAATGAGTATGCTTCATGGAAGAGATGTAATGACATGATTTTATCATGGATTCTCAATTCAATAACACCAGAACTTGCTGACAGTGTTATATATTCAACTACGGCCTTGGAAGTTTGGGAGGACCTTCGAGATCGTTTTTCTCAAAGCAATGCGCCCCGTATCTTTCAAATTGAGAGAGACATTGCTTGTATTTCTCAAGCACAAATGACAGTCGCAGCATACTACACAAAGCTGAAAGGATTGTGGGATGAATTGGGCTCCTACAACAGCACTATCTGTTCTTGTGGTGCAGATCATAAGAGGCGGCAACTAATGCAATTTCTTATGGGATTGAATGACTCCTATAAAGCTATTAGAGGACAAATATTATTGATGAATCCCTTACCTGATGTTCGTCGGGCATATTCCTCTATCATTCAAGAGGAGAAACAACGCAGCTTGAATGAAACGCATGAGGCAGCAGAGACTGCAACCATGATGGTTCAACGTAATCCAGTCACAGCATTGACAGTTCAATCCGGACAAGGTGCTACCTCTCGCTCCAACTCTTTTACTCGTAAACCATTGCATTGCTCATATTGTGATAATGATCATCATACACGAGAAACATGCTGGAAACTACATGGCTACCCACCAAGCCATCCCAAACATAAATCAAGCCGTTTCAATCGCCAAAGCAGCCGTCCTCCATACAACAAATCTGCACATCCTTCAACCAATTATGTCAAGGAAGGTCCCACTATGCAAGAGATGCAATCAGTTATGAATGGTCTCTCTGATTTGCAGTTTCAGCAGATACTCTCCATTATGAACAAAAACGGTACAGACCAATCTCCTCAACCTCAGGGCAGTACAGATGCTACTCCTCCAGGTTTGTCTAAATCACCTGAATTGATTCTTGATAGTGGTGCGACTGATCATATCACTTCTTCCCCGAAATTACTTGTCAAGAGTCGACAGAATCATGTCTTACCACCAGTTATTATGTCGAGTGGAGAACAAGCTCCAATTACATCCATCGGGACTTTGCCCTTGAACTCTGTTTTTACACTTATAAATGTGCTGGGTGTACCATCCTTCAAAGTGAATTTAATGTCTATAAGTCGAGTTACAAGAGGTCTCAACTGTTCAGTAACATTTTCCCCCTTTTGGTGTATTTTACAAGACTTGGCAACGAGGACGACGATTGGTTTGGGTAAACAACGAGACGGACTTTACTGCTTGGTTGCTTTAGCGTCACAGACACCGAATTCAAAATACCAATCCACTGCTACCATTGGTACCAACCCATTTTGTTCTCATGTTATCTCCTCCACCGAATTGTGGCATCGCCGTTTAGGACATTTATCTTCCTCTAGATTAAATTTTATGGCCAAAAATTTACTCAATTTCCCTTTCAAAATTAATGATGCTTGCGATATTTGTGCACTTTCCAAACAATGCAGACTCCCATTTTCGGCTAGTGAATTTCTTCTATTAGACCGTTTGAATTAATTCATTGTGACATTTGGGGCCCTTATAAAGTCACTTCTATTTCCGGTGCTAAATATTTTCTGACAATTGTGGATGATTTTTCTCGATTCACATGGGTATTTTTTATGCATCATAAACATGCGACACAAAATCTACTCCAGAACTTTTTCTCTTTTGTCAAAACCCAATTTAATGCATCCATTGCAAATATTCGCGTTGATAATGGGGGTGAATTTTTTTCTATGAGAAATTTTTTTTGACAAAATGGCACATCATATCAACACTCTTGCGTTTCTACACCTCAACAAAATGGGGTAGTCGAGCGTAAACATCGCCATATTCTTGAGTCTGCACGAGCACTTCGTTTCCAAGCTCATCTCCCTTTGCATTTTTGGGCAGAATGTGTTCTTACCGCTGTCCATCTAATTAATCGCTTGCCTACACCACTTCTTTGTCACAAAACCCCCTTTGAGAAACTTTACGGCACGATCCCCACTTACTCACATCTAAAAGTTTTAGGTTGTCTTGCATATGCTACTGAGGTACATGTCACACATAAATTTGCTCCTAGAGCTGCACGCTGTGTTTTCCTTGGTTACCGGTCGGTCAAAACGCTTACAAGCTCTACAACCTTAACACACATAAATTCCTCACTAGCCGTGATGTTGTCTTCCATGAGCATATTTTTCCCTACCAATCATCCCCATCCATTACTGCCAATCCCATACATACACCTACATCTCCAGCCTCACCCCCCGTCCTACCTATTTCCATACCTGAACCTCATTCCGCAGACTTCTCCCAATCTGCTCCACCTCCTCCCGTTGTCCCTCAGCCATCCACCACAGTGATTAATGAGCAGCCCTTACGCCGATCCACTCGCCATCACAGCCCTCCTCATGCCTTACGTGACTACATTTGCAATCACGTGACGTCTCCCAAACCACCGTTGTCTTCCACGCCGAGTTCAACCAAAGGTACACGATATCCTCTTTGTAACTATGTTTCTTATCATCGCTACTCACCACAGCATTGCTCCTTTGTTGCCACCGTTAGCCAGGACATTGAGCCGAACTCATACACTGAAGCTGCTTCCATTCCTGAGTGGCAAGCAGCCATGCAATCTGAATTGGCAGCATTAGAAGCCAATAACACTTGGTCCCTCACTTCTCTCCCTCCCGGGAAAACACCCATTGGATGCCGATGGATTTATAAAATCAAAAGACATTCAGATGGCACCATTGAGCGTCACAAAGCCCGGTTGGTGGCAAAAGGCTACACACAGTTGGAAGGTATTGACTTCTATGATACTTTCTCTCCAACTGCTAAAATGATTACTGTTCGTTGTTTGTTGGCTTTGGCAGCAGCACAACAATGGTCTCTCCACCAATTAGATGTGCACAATGCCTTCCTTCATGGTGATCTTCATGAGGAAATTTATGTGTCCACCTCCTGGTCTTCAGCGACAGGGGGAGAGTTTGGTATGTCGCCTCAACAAGTCGTTGTATGGATTAAAGCAAGCCTCTCGTCAATGGTTTGCAAAATTTACTACAGCTATTCAAGACGCGGGATATGTTCAGTCTAAAGCAGATTATTCATTGTTCACTTGTCGCAATGGTAAATCTTTTACTGCATTGTTGATATATGTTGACGACATCTTGATCACAGGAAATGACCTCAAAGCTATACACACTCTTAAGAGTTTTTTGCACAGTCGCTTTCGAATTAAAGATTTGGGTGATCTGAAATATTTCTTGGGCACTGAGGTCGCTCGATCACAGAAAGGTATTTCCATCTCTCAACGAAAGTACAATTTGGAAATTCTGAAGGATGGTGGAATTTTGGGTGCTAAACCTGTTAATTTTCCTATGGAACAAAGCACGAAACTCTCAGACTCTGGCGACTTGCTTAAAGATCCATCTCAGTATAGGCGACTTGTGGGGCGTTTAATTTACTTGACTATTACGCGACCAGATATTATGTATTCGGTACATGTGTTGAGTCGATTTATGCATGCACCGCGGAAACCACATATGGAAGCTGCCTTACGGGTGTTGCGCTATTTAAAAGGCGCTCCAGGACAGGGTTTGTTTTTCTCTTCTCAAAATGATTTGTCTCTGCGAGCTTTTTGTGACTCAGATTGGGCTGGTTGCCCAATGACTAGAAGATCCACTACAGGATACTGTGTTTTCTTAGGATCCTCACATATTTCTTGGCGAACGAAGAGACAGAAAACAGTATCACTTTCCTCTGCAGAAGCCGAATATCGAGCTATGACGGGCACTTGCTGCGAGCTGTCCTGGTTACGATCATTGTTGAAAGATTTACGGATATTACATTCAAAACCAGCATTATTGCACTGTGACAACAAAGCAACCTTACATATAGCAGCTAATCCAGTTTTCCATGAGAGAACTAGACATATCGAAATGGATTGTCATTTATTCGGGATAAAATACAGGATGGATCAATAACGACCAGATTTGTTGCTTCAGCGGATCAACTTGCGGACGTATTCACTAAGCCATTGGGGAAAGAGATTTTCTCCACCATGATTCGCAAGTTGGGAGTTCTTGATATTCACTCTCCAACTTGAGGGGGAGTGTTAAGAAAGGATTGATGATATCCCATTGTTTACGTGATTGTTTAGGAAACAAATAAGGAGACTTATTCTTTCAACTACATTCACTCCTATTGTAATTCCAATTCCTAATATAGTGTAGCGTAATTATAGGGAAATATTTGTATATAAACTGCAGTGCAATTGTTCAATAAAATACACAGAATTTTTCCCTTCCGCAATTTCACACTTTTAAAGATAAGAGTTTGAAAGTGTTTTTTTATTTATTTAATATGTTTTTTTTATTCTTAATATCAATATATTAAAATAATTTAAAAATATAGTTGTCAGATCTGGTTCAAAGTTCTGGGGGAAAAAATAAATAATTACATTTTTTTTATAAAAAAAATCATCTTTTCAATTCCACTACCAGCCTATGCGAGTCACGTTCTTTACTTGTAAGGGTGTGTTTGACATTGCTTTTGCTTTTGCTTTTGCGATTGAGGTTGAAAAAAATCAGTTTAAAAAAAAGTGCTTTTACTGTGGTTCAAAATAAACAGTGAAGTATTTGGTTAAAACTGTTGTTGAGTTGGAGGTTGAAAAAAAAGCAGTTTTGGATGTTTGGTTACCAAGCTTTTCATATTGCTTGAAAGATGAGATTGTGTTAACGTTAAGATTGCGTTAACTTTATTACGATAATTATTATTATTATTATTATTATTAATGAATTTAATTTGCATATGTCATTTTTTATAGGAATTTGACTACATTAAATTGAATAATCAAATTTAGAGAAAACATGATTTAATGGTTTTACTGAAATAAAAAACAATCAAACTAACGTATATGAGAGAAAGAAAAACAAAATATATGGAAAATAATAGCCTGAAAAATAATAATAAAATTCAAGATGGAAAATTCTAAATAGTAATAAAGAAAAACCCCAATACCTTTCGTGCTTATTTCACATTTTGTTTTAAAAAATAAATTTTTTTATTGTTTTAAAACTGATATTAAAATTATTTTTAAAAAAAATAAAATAATAATATTATAATATATTTTTAAATAAAACATATTTTATAAAACAAAATTCCAAACAGGTATAAAGACCGGCTTTTGGCCGAAATTTGATTTTTTTTTTACATTATAAAGACCGGCGGTTTGGTGTTTAGAGATCAATTTGATGTGCTGATTTCAAAAATGATTTTTAAAAAATAAAAAAAATATCATTTTGATGTATTTCAGCACGATAAGCACTTTGAAATGCAATCGCACTTAAAAAAGCATAAATTTGATTTTTTTTACATTATAAAGACCGACGGTTTGGTGTTTAGAGATCAATTTGATGTGCTAATTTCAAAATTGATTTTTAAAAAATAAAAAAATATCATTTTGATGTATTTCGGCACGATAAGCACTTTGAAACACAATCGCAATCGCACTAAAAAAAACATAAATTTGATTATTTTTTTTACATTATAAAGATCGGCGGTTTGATGTTTTGAGATCAATTTGATGTGCTGATTTCAAAAATGATTTTTAAAAAATAAAAAAACATCATTTTGATGTATTTCGGCACGATAAGCACTTTGAAACGCAATCGCAATCGCACTAAAAATAGCATCAATTTCCAGTTTTTTTTGAATCGCCGTTTTGGTTAAAAAGTGGTGTGGGTCCCTCACAAAAAAGTATTTTTTGGCGTTAACCAAACACCAAATTATGGTGCGATCTGCGAATTGCAGATCGCACCACAATGCCAAACACCCTCTAAATCTGCCATGGAAGTAGAGGACTCCAATAGACAGCTACAAGTGATAGAATTACTGTTTGGACTTGATCAGGCCCATTATCGAGGACTTAGGCCTCGAAAAGCCCATGCAAAACAATGAGCTGTGCCTGTACTGATTCTAGTCAAATATGAGTACACGACTTAGGTCCAATCTATTGAGCTGGACAAAGAAGACCACACTGGGCGGAATGGGCCCATGTGCTTACCTATGAGCACCAAACAGGAAGTGGCCCAGCAGTGAAATGGGCCTATATGATTACTTTTATCAAATTAAAAAAAAAATCCACAAAATTTTCAAGTATGACGGCAGTAGGAAGGAATTTGCATTAGATTAGTGGTCAATCCCAAAACAATGTCGTTTTGGTGTTTTTTTTTTTTAATAAAACAAAGTAAAATCTACTAAAATTAGTCTAATCAATCATGGTTAACTAGGTTATAAGTTGACCTGTGGATCCCTTGCGTTTAACTAAATTTATTTTAAAACTTGTTTGATATTTATTATTCTCGATGTTTTTTAAATTGTTTTTACTTGAAATTAAAAAATATAAAATAATTACAATAGTATATCAAACCGATATATGGGCAATTTGTGCACCATATTTCCTGTTTAAACCTAAGAACATGGCTCGAAATGAGTCTAGGAAGAAGAAATAAGAGTTGAACAGAGCAAATAGCATGCCCCCTCATTTCCTAGATCCTTGCAAATCTTCCTTTGGATTGGAATTGATTGTTGCCTAACAACCTATCACATTGCTATTAAAGAAAAAGTGGACTTCTAACCTAAAAGCATTTCAACCTTCTTCTTTTTCATAATAGTTTATATTTTATTTATTACCGGATGTTTAGTTAAGTGTTTGAGATCGTGTTTATTATTAAAAAAAAAAACAATTGAATGGGCATGGATTGATATTTTCCCATGAGTGTTTTGTAATATGACTAGGTGTATTTTTTTAATCAATATAATATTTTTATTTTTATATTAAAATTATTGAAAACACTTGAAAACATGTTAATATGATAACCTACTATAGTATTAAACAAGTATTTAATTAAAATATAATCTCAAACCAAAAGTTAAACAAACAATTTCGGTCGTATTTGATATTGCATCTCAAAAATGTTTTTGAAAACATTTAAAAAAAACATTTTTAATTTTTACTTTAAATTCAAAAAATAGTGTTTTTAGATTATTTTCATGTATTGATGTTAAAAATAATTAAAAAATATCATTTTGAACAACAAAAACAATGTAAAAAATAATCTCAATTACTCTCCAAAACAGGCAGAAAGCTCTACAATGGAATATCCCATCCTTTTCAAGTAAGATTAGAAAGAAAGCATTTTATAATTTTTATTATTTAAAAAAAGAATAGGTTGTTCTCTACTATGATAAAATAGTAGATTCCACCAAAGTAAATTATTGAAGAGAGCCCAACACCATGATCTTTGGTCATCTGTGGTTCAAATTTTCCATGGTGCTATTGAAGAAACTTTGACAAAATTGGATGTGGCTTGTTTTGCATTCCAAAAATTCAATATTCCTAACCTAAGCCAAAAAAAAAAAAAATAGAAAAAACGAAAGGACAAACACAACTTCATGGCTCCAAAGGAAGGAGAAGGTCGGGCAATTTATTTTATTAGTTGATTAAACAATCAAAACCATCAATCCCATGTATGGAAGTCATATAAATTTCATGGTAAGCCGTGAGTTGAGGCGTTGTAAAGACTAAATGCTTGTTTCACATATCATTTTAATAATAAATTTGAAAAAAAAATATTTTTTTATTTTTAAATATTTTTTTATTTTTAAATTATTTTAATATGGTAATGTTAAAAATAAAAAATTATTATTTTGTTATATTTTTTTAACAAAAATCACTTCGAATAGTAACCTCAAACCACACTTTCAAACGGGTTCTAAGTGTTTGTTTAACACTGTATTTTAAAAGTGCTTTAGAACAAAAATAATATTTTTTAAACTTTTTCTTTATAATTTATTTTTTAAAAGAATAATTGGATTGTTGAAAAATACTATATATTAGCAAGTATAAATATAAGACTTGATTTGTTGTTTTTATCATGAATATTGCTATGAGTAATGTTATCTTAAATAATTTTTAAAAATACCAATAAGAGGTTTGGTTGAATACAAATTATAATTTTGTATTTAGCAAATATCATTTAGGTTTTCATTAGACCGTTAGATACATGCTTGCCGGTAAAGTATTTGAGTTTGACCAAGTAAATTCTTTAAATAATTCAAAATCAAATCTAACAGGAGTAACACCTTGAGTTATTAGATTATAGAATCAACCCTCTAGGTCTAATTTATTAATTATATTAATATTAATTGGTTTTTGGAATTTTAGAGAAGAACATGTCTATCTCCCACCATTGATTGTCCATCTTTAATGATGAAAAGAAAGATTATCATGATGACAACGAAGAGTGGCATCCACGCACTCAAATTGGTGGTGGAAGAACTTTTGGACACAATTTTTTTTTCTTCTTAACAAGTAATTTAGACACTAGTTGCGATAGTTTTTATCATAAGATTTCTTTTAAATATATTTGTTTTTTAAAATATATCAAAATATTTTTTTATAATTTAATATATGAGGGAAGCATTTGGGAACGCAGTTGGCTATGAATGTTTTTTTTTTTCAGTTTAAAATTATTATTTTATATAATTTTAGATCATTTTAATATTATAATATCAATTTTTTTTAAAAAAAATTAAATGCAACATGCGAGTATAAAAAATGTGTATGATGTTCATTATATATGTATATATTATTGGTTTAAATATAAATGAAAATTAGCAATTTATGTTTTAAAATTAAAAAGAAAAGTTTTCAACCATTTTCAAAGATAAATTTATCCTTAGTTGAAAACTCCAACCATCTAGGGAGCACGAGTGGATTTAAGGATCATAGGTAGAGAGTGATAAAGTGAGATTAGAAGTTAGATAGATAGGTGATCTAGAGTGGGACAAGAATCCTAGAATTAGATGAAATTAAGTGATTTAAGAACTATTTTTTTGTGAAAAATTTGTGTATTTGTCGAGATAAAAATGAAGATGCCTGACATAAAGTTAGGCCAAACAAATGCATGGAGTTTGAATTTGGACAACAACCTCGATTATTTGGTTGAATTAACTGAGACAATATCAAGACAAGATTGATAAACTTGAGTTAGTTTGAGAAGTACTTGAAAAATGTTTTTAAAAAATCAGATTTTTTTTACTTTAAATTAAATTATTTTGTTGAGATGATATCAATTTTTTTTTGAAAAATAAAAATATTATTTTAATATATTTATAAGTGAAGAAAACACTTTAAAAAATAACCACAATCATACTCCCAATACCTTCTTATTTGACAATGCGTTTCGAAAACACTTATGAAAAAATTTGATTTTTTTATATTTTTTATTTTAAATTAAAAAATTGGTGTTTTTAGATCATTTTAATATGCTAATGTCAAAAATAATTTTTAAAAAATAATAAAATAATTTTGATGCATTTCTAAAAAAAAAAAAAACACTTTAAAAAATAACCCTAACCACATTTTCAAGCATTCATTTAGTTTAAAAAAATCATCAGGATTAGTTGTGAGTTTAACTAAAGTTAGTTTAAATGAAAGACAAACTTTAACAATGGCAATTTAAATGTTCAAATCAAATAATATTTCTTAATTTTATTGCTCTGGAAAAATCCACTGAAACAAGTACTATTTTAAAGAGATAAAAAGAAATTTAAAACATGAAAATAAGACAAAAATAAAAATAATATCAAAACAACAATCCTTCCAAAAATCATGGAGTTGACATTAAAAAGGTATCTCATGAGTACTGAATTGAAACATTTTAAGACTAGAGGAGCTAAACGCTACTTTATCACCCACTAATAAAAGTATAAAACTTGGAAAACAAAAGGGGGAGAGAGAGAGAGAGAGAGAGAGAGAGAGAGAGAGAGAGATTTCAACTCTCTCCTCCCCTCTCAGAGACACAATCTACAACAAAAAAGTCCACAATTTGTGAATCAATCTAAAACAATTCCATTCTCTCTTTTCTTTTGATTTCAAAAAATCAAAAAGTAGTCTCTATTGTCATCTGACAAATACCAAATTTTATTATTATTACCACCTCAAAATCAAATAAAAAGATTAAAGAAAAAAAAAATGAAAGAAGCAATTAGAGAGAGAAACACAGCAATAGTATCACTTGTTCAATCATTAAATCAAACCTTGAAACAATCTTCCTACTACTATTATTTTTGGTTACTACTTTATTTTCATTTTCAACAACACAAAAAACAACAATCTTTATTATTAATCTTTATCATTAATTGCTCTTTATTCTCTCATCAAATCAAAATCCTACCCTCACATCGAAATCACAACACTCACCAAAAACAAAAACATCATCACCACCATTGATTCTTCTCCTGGAGAGAGATATTTTACCTAATAATTCATCTTTTAGTGAGAGAAAGCTTGGAGCTTTATCCATGAATCAGTCTGTCAAGTTTCATTTTTTGGGACTTGGTTAAGTTTAAATTGGTGGGTTTGGATCTATTCATTGATTTCTGAAATGGGTTTGTTTTAAAAGCTGGTATTTCTGTTAAAGTTGGAAGCTTTTTGGTGATCTTGACTAATGGAGGAAGCTGCTGCTGATGGTGGTGGCGTGGAGGTGGAAGCGAAGAATAAGACACCAGGAGAGGGTGAAAGTAAGTCCAAGAGGAAAATGAAATCTGCTTCCCAGCTTGAGATTTTGGAGAAAATCTATTCAGGTTTGTTCGTTTCAAGTTCTGAACTCTTGCATTTTTTGTTTATGGTTTTGCTGTGAATTTGTGATTTTAATTGTGTTTTCGGAGAAATTATGATTTTTCGGAAGCTTAAATTCTGTGGTAGTTTGTGAAGTGTCGAGCTTTAATGGGGTCTGTGTAATTTGTTTCATTTATGCTGCTTTTTTAGGATAAATTTATGTTTTTCTTTTGTTCATCTGTACAGGTTGGGTTTGCTTTTTTTCCTTTTTAGTTATCGTTTTGTACACACTTGTCTTCAACTATTTTTGGTGGTTTATTCTGATCCTGGAACTGAAATGTAAAACCTGTTTGTGAAATGCTAAGAATTGTACCTATTTTGCTCTGTTATTTTTGCAGAATTTGTTTGTATATAGTAATGGCGTGTTTTTATTATTCTTTTTTATAATTAATTTTGTTGTTGGTTGGTGTAAATTTGTGGTTTTCTTATTAGTGGATACATACCCACCAGAAGCAGTAAGGGCTGAGCTTTCAGTACAATTAGGACTGTCTGATCGGCAGTTGCAGATGTGGTTCTGCCATAGGCGTTTGAAGGACAGGAAGGCGCCTTCGGTGAAGCGCCCATGTATGGAGTCACCATCATCGGCAGGGATGGGAGTGGTGGCTGAGGTGGGAAATGAACATGGGTCAGGGTCAAGTCCATTTGTGCTCGGTGTGGATCCACGACGAGCAGTTGGAAGACCCACTGGGGTGGCTGTTCCAAGAATTAGTGCTGATGTGCAAACAATGAATAGATATTATGAGCCACAGCAGTCTATTGCAGAGCTTAGAGCGATAGCATTTGTGGAAGCTCAGTTGGGGGAGCCTTTGAGAGAGGATGGTCCGATTCTTGGGATGGAGTTTGACCCTTTGCCACCGGATGCATTTGGTGCACCTATAGGTACTGTTGGATTGAGTTTTGTTGTCTGCATTCTGCACCATTTTATTCTATGATCACATGTTGAAATTTAAAGCCGTACAAAAAATTTATCAAATCACTGAATGTGCTTTAATCGTCATCATTGCAGATTGTTTTTGTTGGATTAGTACTTTTGGTCTGCGCTTGATATGTGATTATTGAATTTGAGCCTACTAGATAACTTTAATCAAATTATGATTATTTGTGTGATATATTGGCCCTGAAGAAATTATTAGTACAATAAAACATGTTAGAAATGGTTGTGATTTTTGGAGTATGAATGCACGAAATCTTAATTTGCTTGAAGTATTCATTAGAGATGATGGTAGAAGTAGTTGTATAAAAAAAATAATGGATTTTTATTGAAATTAAAAGGCCAACAGACAATTCCACAAGGCCCTGCTTTTAATTTAATTTTTTCTGGTTTCTTTCTCTGGTTTTTTTATGCACTTCATGTGTCTATTTGTGGCAGAAGTGATGTTGCCAAAACTTAGTGCTCTATAATTGTTTTTGAATAAACGAGGGTATGTGGAGATCAGCATGCTTTAGTAGATTTAAGATTGAAACCTTTATTTAGGCTATAGTTTTCTTTACCAATGGCTTCCATCTTCCACATCCCAGGTCAATGATTTTCTCACAAGACAGTAGAGGAATTTCAGAGTTGGTACCTTTTCAGGGTGTCTTTGATTGGGGAATGAAAGGTTCCTGTGAAACTTTTTATTGCTGAGTTGTGAGTTAAAGGCATTTGACATGAAAAAGAAGAAGAAAAAAAAGTCTTTTGCAATCTGAAAACGAAAATAATAATAATAAAAAAAGACAGAAAAGAATGCATATGTACTGCACAAACTCAAAATCCAAGTGTCATAGCCCATGGGCATGGATAATAGCTTGACAATCCAAACTTTTCCCAGCTGTTCCCCGACATCTTTCTTTTAACTTTTCCAAGATGTGGTCATCTTGGGAAGGGCAATGGAGAATTATTTTATCAGGCTCTTATTGAGAGACTGTAGGTGGTTAAGGTGACATTTTTCAGTGCTTTAGCTAGGACTTGTAGAGTTGTTTCCATGAAATGAGACAGGACTTCTCAAAGAATGATGTTTTACTACCTGCAGCAGAATTTTGTTCTGAGCTGATGTCATGCATGCTTCTAGTCATAAGATTGTTTACTTTCCTGGACTTATGAGTAAGAGATGTAATTTCTATGAACTTAGGGATCAACTATCCAGAGTTAACACTTTCAGAAATGCAGGTCATGCTAGCATTTTGGGATATATAGCATGTGAAATGTTCCAATAAATGTTAAGCGCACCTCTTTTGTGCATCCAGTTTTGATCTTTCTTTTTTTACAATATTAATCATGCTACCGTGTAGCTCAAACTCGAAGGTACATGCTGTGTTTTTTTGCTGCTTTATGTGCTACTATATGATGGTATTTCCGAGAATACTAAGTTTGAACATCTGATGAGCTTTTTATATGGTTCTAGAATCAGCGACAACAGGGCAGCAGAAACAACCTGTAAGGGTTTTTGAGGCCAACCTATATGAGCGACCTGATGTAAAACCCATCAAGGTGAAGATGCCCATCCCTTTACTCACTGAAGATTAAAACTATTTTTCTCTTATGACTTGGTTTCTTTTGTTTTGGTGTTTATCTGTTGGTAATGTCATTTTCTTTTGGTGAATTGTAGAATTTATATTTTGTCCCATTTATGCTCTTGAATTTTGATGGGCAATAGATACGTTCTTGTGTTTTGTTTTTCAGAGTTCTACAAGGACTCTGCATGAATACCAATTCCTTCCACAGCAGCCAACTGTTAGAGCAGAGGCATATGAAAGAGCTTCCCCATCATGCCAGTATGGCTCACCTGCTGATGGTCATAATGTGAAGACTGGATCAATATCTGCCACCCTGCCATTCATGCATGCAAACGAACAAGTGTCCTCTGAATATGGTTTATCAAATCAAGTGCCCAGTCTAAGTCTGATGCCTCAAGAAAGCAGGCAGGGCCATCGCTTTCCATCTACTACAGAGTATGAAACTGTACTACAAAAATGCTCCTTTACAAATATTGGTATGGATGTGCAATCTGGTGCTTACCCGGTTATTGCATTGGACAATCCTTATATGTCATCTGACAGGAGAGTCACCCATGATGAGGATGCTTTGCGAATGGAGAGGAAACACAAGGTATTAAGTGAAGCATTTCATAAGTTTTGAACTGTAGACCGGTAAACAATGCACTTTATTGACTTTTTGCAGAGTGAGGAGGCAAGAATAGCACGCGAAGTCGAAGCCCATGAAAAAAGGATTAGAAAGGAGCTTGAAAAGCAAGATATTCTAAGGCGAAGGGTCTGGGTCTTACCATACAAGAGTTTCCTTTTTAAAACCTGTAATTTCATACTGATAGTGTTATGTAACTTGTATTGTACTTTCAGAGAGAAGAGCAAATGAGGAAAGAAATGGAAAAGCATGACCGTGAGAGGCGGAAGGAAGAAGAGAGGTTGTTGCGTGAAAAGCAGCGAGAGGTGGAGAGATACCAGAGGGAGCAAAGGCGTGAACTGGAGCGCAGGGAAAAGTACCTGCAGAAGGAGTCTATCAGAGTAGGTTCAAAAACTGTATTTAAGACTGTCCTGTTATGTTTGCCTATGAGGATAAATTGCAACTTTTTTGTTCATTTATGCACTCAGGTTGAGAAAATGAGACAAAAAGAAGAATTGCGTAGAGAAAAGGAGGCTGCAAGGCAAAAAGCTGCTACTGAGAGGGCAAGAGCACGGAGGATGGCAAAAGAGTCACTAGAGCTTATTGATGATGAACGCTTGGAACTCATGGAGGTGGCTGCCTCCAGCAAGGGATTGCCTTCGATTATTCCTCTGGACTTTGAAACTTTGCAAAATCTAGATTTATTTCGAGGTTGGTAATGTTAGATTTGATCAAACAAACATTTGCAATACTCGTGCAAATTATTGATTCAGAGCCTTGGAAGATTTTACTGGTGCACAATTTTTATATATATATATATATATATATATATATTATATTATATTAAAAGGCACATGCATTTGTTTAGATTTATTGTGGGTCGATTTTCATTCCACTTGCTGCTTTAACTTTTTATATTGCTTTTCAGATAAGCTGACTGAGTTCCCTCCCAAATCCGTGCTATTAAAGAGGCCTTTTCTTATTCAACCTTGGAATGATTCTGAGGAGAATGTAGGAAATCTTCTTATGGTGAGTTTCTGTAGTTTTTCCTATTTTCTGTTACGCTCTTCTTGACTTGGAAAGATGGGAATAGTTGAGACTGGAATGCAACAAAAGACTTTCTTCCATTAGTGTCATGCTTTTGTTTCAGATATCAATCCTTTGCCTGTCATTTATATTTTTGTTAGAGTAGGCACAAAAATCATTTTCTTTACATGTGTTTTTTTTGCTGCTTCTTTGAGCATAAGTGTGATTTTCTCTTTCAATGTTTCCCAATGTCATTGTATTTTGGTTCAAGGAGGCATGATGATCATTTTTTTGCTACATTTTATTTCTCCTGCATAGCTGTAAATCATTTTTGATAAATGGGGTACAATGAGTTTTCAAGTAATTGTTTTGAAAATACCATTTGATTTATTAATGCCTTAGTTAATAAATGTGAGGTGGGTGGGGTTAATGAATTAAAAAAAGGAGATAGAATGAGTTTTCATTATAAGTTAGTATCTATTTTATCTTATTATCAATACATTGTATATTTCAATCCCTCAACACAAAGCCCATCTTTTCAACCAAAAATCTTACCTCTTCTATATATAGTTGAACCTTGATTGTATTGTTTCTTGTGGGTGTTACTACTATGCTGTCCCTTTTTAACCAAGAACATCCATGCCAATTTTTTCAATAAATTCCATTATAGAGTGCATGTTCATTTATTTTGGACAGGAGTTTATTTCTTGGCAGTAAATGCAGCATTCCACAAGATTAAGAATTCCTAATACATAGGCATATCTTCTTTTTTTAAGCTTTTGAAGTAAACTGTAAATTTATAGGTTTGGAGGTTCTTAATCACATTTGCGGATATTCTCGGGATATGGCCATTCACTTTGGATGAGTTTGTCCAAGCTTTTCATGATTATGTAAGTATCCGTGACAAATGATGCTGGGTTATCTTACTTTTTGTGGAATTCAGATGTGTTTCCTGCTCCCTGTACTTTCAGGATCCAAGGCTATTGAGTGAAATACATGTTGCCCTATTAAAATCCATCATTAAAGACATTGAAGATGTTGCTAGGACACCTTCAACTGGGCTGGGGCAAAATCAAAACGGTGCAGCTAATCCTGGTGGTGGACATCCTCAGATTGTTGAAGGGGTAAGTCTTCTTTGTTGCCTGTTTCAGTGGCAATTTTATTACCTCACATATGTTCCTTGTGTCCTTCCTAAACTATTTTGGGCTTCTATGCAGGCATATGCATGGGGTTTTGATTTACGTAGCTGGCAGAGACACTTAAATCCATTAACTTGGCCTGAAATATTGCGGCAATTCGGTCTTTCTGCAGGTTTTGGGCCACAACTGAAGAAAAGGAATGTTGATCAGGCATATCTCCGAGATGATAATGAGGTGGTTGCCTTTTTCTTTTGGTCATTTGTTTTTTATTTTATTCGCAGTAACTGTTCTCCTATAGTTTGATGATTGTTCATTGCGGATGGGTTATGCAAGCTTGGACTGTTTTCCAAGTTTGATTGTTGCTTGACTCTAAAGATGAGCATTTATCATAGTTTTGTACTACTTATATCAGATTTGTTGTTGTCTAGAATGCTATGGTCCTTGTAGGGTGACTTATTTACCAAACATCTTATACTAAGGTTTACTTCTGCTTCAGTATTTATTATATTGTGAAACAGGTGCATCTTATTGTCTGTTCCATTGGTCCTTAGGGTTTCTATTATTCAATATGGGGGTATACATACCGGCACTCAACCTGATTTTCATTTCTGTTTTGTTTTTAAATTCTCTCGAGTTTGTGGTTGGTTAGCTCAACTTCTGTTATTTGACTTGTTGGTCAAATATACTTGCTTGACCACAGGGGATCTTGCATCTGGTAGTTTAAGATTTGCTGTCACTTTTGATTGACGTGATAATTGTTTGATAAATGTAAATATAAAGCAGCTTGCAATATCGATTTTTTATGCTGCGTGTGCATGGCATAGTTTCCTGTCCAAATGAGTTCCGGTTTTTAGGCCAAGCTTGAGGAATTTCAATTTATCTACTTAGGAAGCTTGGAGGGACACAATCTCATAATGATTTGGATTGTTAAGAAGTTCTGTATTTTTTTTCCTGAAGTCATTATGTTGCCAAAATAAAAAAGAAAAAAAGCATGTCTAATAATTGTGCAGAAAATCTCTCACAATAATACCTGGAGATATTGCATGCATTTCAGGGCACTTCTCATTCCTATTGCTATCTTTTTTACTTCCTTCGGTTTTCCTCATAGTTTTGTTTTTTCCTGTCATTAAAATCCAGGGTAATGATGGTGAAGATGTAATTACTAATTTACGGAATGGGGCAGCTGTTGAAAATGCTGTTTCCATAATGCAAGAAAGGGGATTTTCTAATCCACGCAGATCTAGGCATCGCTTGACTCCTGGTACTGTTAAATTTGCAGCATTCCATGTTCTCTCTCTTGAGGGGAGCAAGGGTTTGACCATATTAGAAGTAGCAGACAAGATTCAGGTACTTTTATAATGGCAACTCTTTATATTCGCCCCTCTATTGCATAAACTTGCCTTATCTATTCACTTCCCCCCCTTTTTTTATGTTTGGTAAGAAATCTGGGCTGAGGGATCTTACAACAAGCAAGACACCTGAAGCGTCAATTGCTGCTGCTTTGTCAAGGGATTCTAAACTATTTGAGAGGACAGCTCCATCAACATATTGTGTACGTCAGGCATATAGGAAGGACCCAGCTGATGCCAATGCAATACTTTCTGCTGCCAAAGAAAGAATTAGGACATTTAAAAGTGGTATTGTTGATGGAGAAGATGCTGATGATGCTGAAAGAGATGAAGATTCTGAAAGTGACGTGGCAGAGGATCCTGAGATTGATGATTTAGGTACTGGATTGAATTCTAAGAAAGAGGCTCATGACTCTCCTGAAACTAATGAATTTAATGGGAAAACACTCCCGGGGAATGGAACGGAGAGTGGTGGTGCTCTCAAAACTCCACAAGTCTGCCTTGAGAATGTCAGAGCGGGTTTGAATTCCCAACATTCTGAAGAGACTAATGAGTTAAAGGGTCCTGGTTCTTCTATAGATGGATCTGTAGATGTTGCTGAAATCTGCACCATTCCTGATCAAGATGTAGGTATTGATGTAAGCAACCCGGGTGAGCCATGGGTTCAAGGGCTTGTAGAAGGGGAATACTCTGATCTGAGTGTCGAGGAGCGTCTTAATGCGCTTGTTGCATTGATTGGTGTGGCAATTGAAGGAAACTCCATTCGTGTTGCTCTTGAGGTATAATTTCCTTTTGTTTCTAATGAAATCTTAAATAATGCTATATGCTTGTCTCTAATATCACATGAGACTTGTTCAGGAACGCTTAGAAGCAGCAAATTCTCTAAAGAAGCAAATGTGGGCAGAAGCACAACTTGATAAACGTCGTATGAAGGAAGAGTTTGTCATGAGGACACAATATTCATCATCTATAGGGAACAAGATGGAACCTAACCTAACAGTTTCTGCTACAGACCCAATGGTAAGTGTCGATGACAGAAGTATCGGGATGCCTGTGAATGCATTTGTTCAGCAAGAACAATTAAGTGACCGGCAGAGTGACATGAATTATCTGAATAATATGCCATTTGAAGGAAACATGCAAATGCAAGATTTATCTTCCGGTCCAGATAATCTGCCATATCAGCAAGCAGGACATATTGCTGAAAAATCACGTTCACAGTTGAAATCTGTTATTGGTCACAGGGCAGAAGAGATGTATGTATATAGATCATTGCCCCTTGGTCAGGATCGCAGGCGTAACCGATACTGGCAGTTCACCACATCTACTTCCCGCAATGATCCTGGCTGTGGCAGGATCTTTGTTGAGTTACATGATGGTTGCTGGAGGCTTATTGATTCTGAAGAGGTATTTTACCCTTTGAACCCATATGCCTCACAAGTCTCTATGTACAAATCAGGCCACATGTGCACATGTAGGCATGGTGTTGATTTTCCATGCATGTGGAATATGTGAATTTATACTTGAGATTGTGTTGGCAATACTGTGCTCTTTGTGCAAGAATTTACAGTAGTAAAAAGGGCAAGTTATGGCTGCCACATGCAGAATGGTGTTCTGCAGAACTAATAAAATTTATAAGTTCCCTTGTTCAAGATCATTTTAAACTTTTTTCACCATGAAACAATGGCTAGTGCTCTATAAGTTCTCTGCCTACAAATGCATTTTTCATTTGTTTGTTTTCATCAATTTATATGATATTCATGCAGGGTTTTGATACACTGCTGTCATCTTTGGATGTACGTGGGGTTAGGGAATCTCATTTGCATGCAATCCTGCAAAAGATTGAGCTGCCTTTCAAGGAAACTATCAGGAGGAGAATGCTACGTGCTAACACTGAAGGACAAATCAAAGATCTAATCAAAGCTGAAGCTGTTGAAGTGGCTGCTGGCCCTGAATCTGGCACTGGTATGGATAGTCCACGCAGCACTGTGTGTGTTCCAGATTCTGATATGTCTGAGACCTCAACATCTTTCACAATTGAGCTTGGAAGGAATGAAATTGAAAAAAATCATACCTTGAAGAGATTTCAAGACTTTGAGAAGTGGATGTGGAAAGAATGCTTCAAATCTCCGGTCTTGTGTGCCATGAAGTATGAGAAGAAAAGATGCACACAACTGCTTGGTGTTTGTGATTACTGCCATGACACTTACTTTTTTGAAGACAACCATTGTCCTTCTTGCCACAAGACGCTTGAAGCCTCTCAGACTGGCTTGAATTTTTCTGAACATGTGGCTTATTGTGAAAGGAAGCTAAAGATGGACCCTGACAGTGCTTTGTGCAGCTTATCTTTTCCACCAAGGATCAGATTGTTAAAATTGCTACTAGCTTTGATAGAGGCAAGTGCCCTCAAAGTCATGGTTTGAATTAGACATCCTCCTTGCCACCTATCAGTACAATGACTCGAAGTGTGGCAAGAAAGTCCACAGTTTAAATAACAGCCATTATTTACAGAATCAGAGTACCTCATTATAGTTATTCAGTGCTATAGTACTGTTGTTGGTGATCCGTGATTGCTAATGCTATCGTGATTGAAACCCACAATTTAAAACTATGGCTATGTTACATCTTTATTATTGCTTTCTTAAATTTTGTGTGCTTTGGGTTGGCAGGTTTCGGTTCTGCCAGAAGCTCTCCAACCTGTTTGGACCAATGGCCACCGGAAATCTTGGGGTATGAAGCTGCAGTCCTCATCATGTGTTGACGACCTACTTCAGGTTTATGTTTGGCCTTGTTTGTGGCATGAATTTTTGTGTTCTCCTGTCTACTTGGATTATGAAGATATGAACCTGGGATATTGGAACTGCTGCTTAGCATTTGAGATGATACTTACATATCCTATGATGATGATTATGTTTTCATGTTGAAATAAGCGCAACTGGCCAATAGTCAACAGAGGAACTTCATCCCCCCCTGTTTTTCCTGAAAATTTTGGTGTCAAACGATGAGTATAAGGGTGCATGACAGCAGATTAAAAAGCAATGATAGTGGTAGTCCATAAATATTCACAGCAAGAATAAATGCCTGCAATATTGGTATCAATTTGTTGGATAAGGTCTGAATGTAACATCAAAATGAAGGTGAAATTTGAATGTTGATTCATTATCTGTTCACATGTTGAGTGGAAGTTAACTGAAACTAGTGTTTATTGCTTTTAGAGCATTTCTAATCTACTTCCGTTAACATGTAATGCTACAACACTACATTTACTTTGGTGGTTTTTCACTTTTAACTTTTTTTGACAAAATTTTATACTGAGTTAATTACTTCTTTTCTCGTTTTATAGTCTCGTTAAAATTAATTTGAAGAACTTATTATGCAAATGTACATTTCTCTTCCTCAGATTCTGACACTGTTGGAGGTCGGCATGAAGAGGGATTATTTGTCCTCAAATTATGAAACCAGCAGTGAACTTTTGAGCTCATCTGACCCATCAGGATGTACTGTTCATGATGCTTTCAATACAGAAACTGCTCCTGTTCTTCCATGGTTACCACAAACAACGGCTGCTGTTGCTCTAAGGGTCATTGAATTTGATGCATCCATCTCATACATGCTGCATCATAAACTGGATTCTCGGAAGGACAGGAGCGCTGGGAATTTTATTGTGAGTACACCATTTCAGAAATTTTGTGCTTGATGATATGATAAACAAAAACGATTTGCATGTTTCATTAGGTTTAGTCATTTGAGAAGAAAAAAAGAGCATGTCTTTTTTAGCTATAGACTGATGTCATGAAGCCATGCTTCCAATGAGTTGTCTCTTGGTCATTAAATGTGCATCTTGAAGAAGTAGAAACCTGAGATTAGTAACCCTAATACTAAAAGCAAGGGATGTGGGATATTTTATGTCTATCTCTGTCCCTCCAATCAAACATGTTTCTCTCCTTTCTGCATCTGTCCTCCTATCCCGGAACACTAACCAAATACAACCTTAAATTCTCTTGAAGCAACATAGCTGTTAAGTGGTTTCAGATGTAAAACAAGGCACAAAAGTGATGGGCAGAGAACCACTATTAATTATCCCTTGTTGTAAAAAGCTCAGAGGAAAGTGGTAATTATGATATTTCATTTTTAGCCTATAGAGGGTGTTAATGATGGAACTACTGGATTTTGTGAAGGTTTGTTCTTGTGCAATGAACTCTTACGCCTATGCTGGCCCAGAACATAATCTCTCATTTGAAAATTCTAAGTTCACTAGTATTATATTCCTGACTCTTTTTCTATACGTTTTCTTAGAAGCTGCCATCAAAGTATGCTGTTGTGAAGAACACCCCAGATAATGAAACCACTGAAACCCCAAGTCAAGCTGGGTTACTTCCAGAAGATGATTGGGTTGATGTAGGGGCTGGGTTAGCTGGATTGGGCCTTGAACAAGGGATCGGGGGCAGGGGTCGAGGTCGCACTCGTGGTGGGAGATCACAAACAAGGATCATAGGTTCCAGATCTGAATCCAGCAAGAAAAGTGCTTCCAGAAGTAGTGATAGGTTAGACAAGGTATTGTCATGGACAGTGCGACCTCGTGGCCGTGGAGGACGTAAACGTGGACGTCGCAGCATTAGAAGTAGGCAAAAAGCAGTCAAGAAAGCAGCTGAGATCATTCCTGGGAGAAAGATCCCCAAAGAAACTATGTATGAACAGTCTACAAGACACTTGGGAAGGCAAGCCCGGAATGCTGATGAAACAAGGTTCCACACGGAGGATGCTGAAAATCCCAGCAGCTCTGAAAGATCCGAGTACAATGATGAAAATGAAAATATTCCTGTATCAGGAGATGAATATGATGAGCAGGTAAAAAATGACTATGCAGGTGGTTTTAATGGCAAATCTCATGCCTTGCTGGAGGGAAGTGATTATAATATTGACAGCGACGAAGAAGAAGAAGATGGTGATGCCATGAATGAAGATGAAGATGAGCTTGGGAACTTGGATGTTGAGGAAGACATCAACAGGGACTCCGATGAGGATGGAATCAGGGATGGAGGACAAAATGGGGACCAACATGGTATCGAATCTTCATCTTCAGATTTCAGTGACTAGAGAAATATAACCTTAAAAGTGTAGAATATTGCTGATGCAGGAGAAATAGTCAATTCCTTGATTTGTATTCTTTACTGAAATCTGCTGCACACTTTAATTGAAGTTCATGTAATTATAGAGGAAGTAGTAACTGTGCATAGCTCAAAACACCATCACTGTACTGGAAATCAAAATATCAATGATTTGTTCATTGGTCTAAGAAATTTTCCTCCAAGTTTAGACCATTTGCTATCAAAGTTCAATACAGACTTAACATTATCATCATAATAAAAAAAATCAACAAAAAAATTGAAATTTTAAGATTCATTGAGATGTAATAATCAAAAGAGAATCCTCAAAAATAAATCTAAGAGAACATTTAAAATATATAAGTAATTAGTAAATCTAGATTTTAAATAATACCTTCAGCTTTTTGAATGAAGAATTTTGATCAGTATCTTAATAGTTTTCTTAACTCTCAAGCTCTAATCATTAGTACCACGGATAAGATCAACTCATATTATATATATTAACAAAAAAAAACTAGTTGATAAATTAAAAAAAAGAAGTAAAAACAACCATTTCAATATTATTGATGTTTTTGAAGAAAGAGTAATAATTCTTATACGATGAACTTGTTCTTGAGGTTCATCCAAACCATGCTGAACAGGTTTCATAGTAAAATACATCTCTTGTTTGTGCCGGTTACGGATCATGTTAGTATTTTGGAAAGGTTTAGAGACGTAAAGGCTAAAAGAATATTAAGAGGGTGTTTGTTTACACAATTTATTTATTTATTGTTTTAAATTATTATTTTTAGTAATTTTATATTATTTTGATGTGCTGATATAAATTTATTTTATAGCCATTGGCATTAGGCTTTCCCGTGCCATTGGGATTCTTAGCAGGATTAACCATTCCATTGCCAGGTAGCTTCATACACTTGCAACCTTCATCATCTACTAACCATGTCTTATTCTTTTAGTAATTCACTCCCATTCATCATCTCTGCAGAAAATTGAAAAGAAGAGAAGGATTCACCACCAAAAAACTGGTGCCAAGTTTTATTGCTGTAATCAAGAAGTTCAATACACCCTTTAACATTCCCGTTTGTTTTAGCGTTTTCAACCATGGTTTCCAAAAAAAATACAATTTTTTTATTTTATTTTAAATGAATATGATTTAGTGTTTTTAGATCATTTTGATGTACTGATGTTAAAAATGATTTTTAAAAAATAAAAAAAATATCATTTTGATATATTTCGGCACGAAACACTTTTTGAAAAGCTATGAAAAGCTACAACAACAGCTCTCCCAAACACCCTCTAAGGCCCTTGACATTGACCGCATCTGCTTCTATAATGCCTTTCCAGAAAAGCGAAGGCAGTGTGCTTTTTTTCAAAAATATCACTGAATTCTGCATAAGAGCTCATTGTATTGTGCAATTCAGTAATTTGGTCACCGAATTCCTATTCCATTATATAGTCAGCATCACATTTGGCGACTTATATTATCACTTTCTGTGACTACATTACCGAATTCAGTAGCTCAATTACAAACTTATATAATGCACCAAGTGTTTTGCAGAATTCAGTGGAAGTTTTGCCATAAAAGAAATACTTAATTGAGCGAAAAAGAGAAGGCAAAAATAACAAGTCATGTGTCAAGAAATGACAATCCAAATGCTACATTCTGTTCAGCAATTCCTAAAATGCCTATTAACAAAAAGCGTTCCATTTCTGTGGAGGGGCATCCCTTTCTCATACTGATCTCAAGGTCCCATGAGAGATTTCATTCCTGCCTTCTGCTCTGAAGTTAGCCTTGTTGGAAACTTGATGCTGAACTTGATTCTCAAATTCCCTCTCTTTGTGGGGTCTTTTGGGATTGGCATCCCTTCCTTTGGAACAACCTCCTCATAGTTTGGATGAATCACGGTGTTGATGGGAATGGTCAAATTCCTTCCATCTAAGGTTGTGAGATAGACAGTGTAACCTGTCAGGGCTTCACACAAGGATATCTTCTGTGTGAGGATCAAGTCATTACCGTCGCGACTGAACACGGGGTGGGGTTTTTCGTCAATAATGAAGACTAGATCTGCTGGTATAACATGTTGCTGTTCATTCCCTTTCTCAGGGAAGGTGATCTTGGTGCCTTTCTTCCAACCTGGCTTTATGTCAATGGTTAGAATCTCCTCCACTGGCACGAGCTTGCTGCAAAAGAAGAAAAGTACAAGTTCAGTGAAATGAACTAGCAAGTAGCTAGTAGAGCTCTGAACAAAAAACATCATTGAAAAAGCTTCAAAGGCTTTCACTAGATTGCAAAATGATCTGCCAGCTAATCCCACAGATCTCTGGCAACATTAAAAGAACATTTATTATGCTACAAGCAAAGGAAGGAAGTGATATCTCAGAAAATAAAATGCACTTGATTCTTTAATCTATCAAGTAAATCCCATTAGGCAATGAAATGTTGAAAACAAAATGGCAAGTTGATGCTCAATTTGACTAAAAATAAATAAATAGAAGTCCCTTAGAGAAATTCTAACTGAAAGGAACCACACTTCAGATGCAAACTAAGGAGAAAGGCAATTAACATGAAAGGCAATTCTTAATACCCACCCTCTAGCATCAAAAGTCTCCCTAGATATCTTCATTCTCCTGCTTGCTCCCTTGTAAAGCTCTTCAAGGCTACAACGCAGCTTATTCTCAATTGGTGGAGCTTTTCTAGGAGCACTTTGATGCATTGACCCTCCACTTTCACCATAAGAATTAAAGATATCATCACCAAACATTCCACCTGGGAACCTTGCCCCTCTCATGCCTCCACTACCACCTCCCATCCCACCAAAAGGACTTGAAAACCCGAAAAATTCAGCAAAAATGTCATCTGCATTTCGGGGATTGAACCTATATGATGCGGGGCCATCTCCAGCAGAAAAGAATGAAGCTCCACCAGCACCAGGTGGTGGTACTTGACCCTTTAAACCCTCTTCACCATATTGGTCATATACCGCTCTTTTCTGTGAGTCACTAAGAACCTGGATGATAAAACATTAAGTTTCAAAACAAAAACAATCAAACAATAAATCTTTACAATGAATTTCGATTTTGACCAGTCAAGAACTGCATTGGAGACAATTCCTTGCGCCTTTAAAGACTCAAACTCTGGACTTATTATTTTACAAGAAACAGTTAATTCCTCATGATAACTATAATAAACACAACAGAACTTCAAATCCCAGAAGTTTAAGCACGAGATCACAGTAAAGATGCAGACATTTTTATATAATCATGAACAAAAACAATCAATCTCCACAAATTTCAGAGAAATCATGCATCCTTAGCGTTGCTTATAATCGGGTAGTCTACAGATCCAATACACAGAACCCACAAGGTTTTATGATGATTAATGTCATTAAAGATTGAAACTTTGAAGTTGTGACTTACAATAGACAGATAATCCTGAAACAACAGGCTAAGGTGAGAACCCGATACAGGGGAAAAAATCACAAAAATCCAATAAAAGACGTTTTTTTTTCTTCATTTTAATCTAAACATTAGCCAAAAAATCAAAATCCACAAATTTCAGCACGATTATCAAATTTAACAAAAACCGGATCACAGAATATATAATGTCATACACACACACACATCTAAGCAAGAAATAGAGCAATCAAAGCCCACAAATCTCAGCAAGGTTATTCAATTTTAAAACAAACCCATATCACGAAATCTAATCATAAAGCATTTGGCATCATGGGTAGGTACATACATCATAGGCTTCAGAGATTTGCTTGAACTGAGCCTCAGCTTCTTTTTTGTTGTTTGGGTTCTTATCAGGATGCCATTTCATGGCTAATTTCCTATAAGCTTTCTTCAAATCATCATCTTTTGCGGTCTTATCAACTTGCAATACCTTGTAGTAATCCGCTCCCATGGCGTTGCTGCCTCCTCCTCTCCTTCTCTTCTTCACTTTGCGTATCTTGTTTTCCTACTTCAAAAACTTTTTGGGGTGCTTTGCTCGCTCGCTTTTGTTCTGTTTTTTTATTTTATTATGGCGATGTGATGACGGTGGAGGTAGAGTAGTAATATTTGGGGATTTGTGGTATTTAGGAGTGGGGTTAATGCTAATTTTGTACTTCTATTCTTTATTGTCCCTTGCTTTGTCTTCCCTTGTTACATCCGTCCTTAAACTTTTAATATTTTTTTCTAGTTTGATCGTTGGGTCAATACCTTTGAATCGACTTGATTGCCTTTTGCTGTATTCCTGTGCAAAGTTACTAAATTCAGCTCGATCTAAGGTACAAGTTATGTGTTGTGCATGTTAATTTAGATTTCCAGTGACTGATGTTTCAGGATCTGGCCGGCAGGAAATTTTCCGACGAGCCAGACCTCTTGCTGTCAAGAAAGAAAGGATTCAACACCAATCAAAGCAAAGCAGTTTTCATCGAAACCATTCTTAAGATGTTGGCCAAACCTCCATTAAACTGTTGAATATGTCAAGTGTTGACACTGTCAAATTGCATTATTAATAAGTCCTATTTTCCAGGACACTAGACTAAGTCTTTAACTAATTCCCTATTTGTTACCACGTAAATTGTGGGTTGTTATGATTTCATTTTATCTCTTTGTAAGGCTTATATAAGCCACCTGTTGCCTTTGAATTGAATAAGACAGTGCATTATCAGATTACTATTGCAAGACTGATTTATGCTTACATGTGGTATCAGAGCAGGTTATAGATTCTGCTTGTAAGAGAGTGAAAGAGTGAGAGAAGAGAAACTGCAGTTTCTCAAAGAGTTTAAACACGAGAGTTCTAGAGAGTTCTTAGAGAGAGTTCAAACACAGAGAGTTTACAGAGAGTTACAATCAAACACAGAGTTTTAGAGAGTTCAAACACAGAGAGTTTACAGCCAAACACAGAGAGTTCAACACATCACTGAAAGCAATCAGATGGCAGCCGAGAATAGCTTTGTTCAACCTGCAATTCCCAGGTTTGATGGTCATTACGATCATTGGTCCATGCTTATGGAAAATTTTCTGCGTTCAAAAGAATACTGGAGCTTGGTGGAGAAGGGCATCTCTGTTGCAGTAGAAGGAACCGAGATCACTGAAGCACAACGTCAATCCATTGCAGACCAGAAGCTGAAAGACCTGAAAGTCAAGAATTATTTGTTTCAGGCAATAGATCGAACTATTATGGAAACAATTCTTAATAGAGAAACATCAAAACACATCTGGGATTCCATGAAGCAGAAGTATCAGGGATCTACAAAAGTTAAGCGAGCACAACTTCAAGCTCTTCGCAAAGAGTTTGAAATTTTATAGATGAAAGAAGGGGAGAGTGTTGATGCATATTTTGCTCGAACACTCATCATAGCCAATAAGATGAAGATTCATGGTGAAAATATCAAACAAGTCATGATTATTGAGAAAATATTGCGATCAATGACTACAAGGTTTGATTATGTAGTGTGTTCGGTTGAGGAATCCAACAACTTGGACACTCTAACAATTGATGAACTACAAAGCAGCCTACTGGTGCATGAGCAGAGGATGAATGGGCATGTAAGAGATGAACAGGCTCTAAAAGTAACCTATGATAACAGATATGGTGGTGGCAATGATAACAGATATGGTGGTGGCAGACGAGGCAGTCAAGGGCGTGGAGCATTTCGGGGAAGAGGCAGGGGAAGAACTAATCCAGGATTCAACAAATCATTTATAGAATGCTATAAATGCCATCAATTAGGGCACTTTCAATATGAGTGTCCAAAGTGGGAGAAAGAAGCAAATTATGCTGAGCTTGAGGAGAAAGAAGAATTATTGTTAATGTCATATGTGGAGTTTAATCAATTCAATCAAGAAGATACCTGGTTTCTTGACTCAGGATGCAGCAATCACATGTGTGCACACAAACAGTGGTTTTCAGACCTTGATGAGGACTTTCAACAGTCTGTAAAACTGGGAAATGATTCCAGAATGATGGTGCTGGGAAAAGGGACAATACGACTGCAGCTTGCTGGATTTACTCAGGTAATCACAGATGTTTTCTATATACCTGAGTTAAGAAATAATTTATTAAGCATTGGACAAATGCAAGAAAAAGGAGTGGCTATTCTAATTCAGCATGGGGTTTGCAAAATTTATCATCCTTCAAGAGGGCTTATTCTACAGACAACAATGTCTGCAAATAGGATGTTTAAGGTGCATGCAAAGGTAAAACCAAAAACTGAGAATTGTTTTCAAGCAACCATTGAAGACAATACTCAGCTTTGGCATTGCAGATATGGTCATCTTAGTTTTAATGGACTAAGAATACTACAGAATAAACAAATGGTCAGAGGCTTACCACAACTAAAAGACTCATCCAAAGTCTGCACCGATTGTTTGGTGGGAAAGCAACACAGGGAGGCAATTCCAAAGAGAAGCTTCTGGAGAGCATCTTGAAGACTCCAATTAGTCCATGCTGATATTTGTGGTCCTATCACACCTGTTTCAAACAGTAAGAAGAGGTATTTCATAAGCTTTATTGATGACTATAGTCGCAAAATATGGATATATTTACTTGCTGAAAAATCTTAAGCATTTACTGTATTCAAAAATTATAAGAACCTGGTTGAAAATGAAGCAGGAACTTTCATCTGCTGTCTACGCACAGACAGAGGTGGCGAGTTCACTTCTATTGAGTTCAATAATTTTTGCACAAATCATGGCATCAGCAGGCAGCTCACTGCAGCTTACACTCCCCAACAGAATGGGGGTGGCAGAGCGCAAGAACAGAACAATTATGAATATGGTCAGAAGCATGCTATTGGAGAAACAGGTTCCAAAGGAATTTTGGCCAGAAGCCTTGAACTGGACAACACATGTTCTTAATAGAAGTCCTACATTGGCAGTGAAGGACATGACACCCGAAGAGGCTTGGAGTGGTGTTAAACCTAATGTCAACTATTTTCTGGTCTTTGGATGCAATGGACATGTTCATGTGTCAGACAAATTAAGACAGAAGCTTGATGACAAGAGCTTCCCGTGTGTGCTGCTAGGTATGAGTGATGAGTCTAAAGCCTATCGTCTATATGATCCACAGTCCAGGAAGATTGTAATAAGCAGGGACGTTATATTTGAAGAAACTGAGTGTTGGGATTGGTCTGTGACAGACCCATCTACACCCGACATACTTGAATGGGAAGAATGCCATAAAAATAATGAAGAAGAAGGAGCAGAGGCTGGCTTACCCGTGGGTTGCAGTAGCTCTCGACGAAACCCATCTGTGGGTAACCCTCTTGGCGCTGCGACAGACGAAGAAGGACGCAGATCGGAGGATTTAGGTGCTGAAACAGAGGAAGAAAGACAAAGATCAGGCGACCCACTTGATGAAATTGAAAGAAACAGATCCACCTTTATACACTCACCTGAGAACCGATGGAAGTCTGCCGTACACTCATCAGAAGGACCATCAGAAGGGAGGCGTGGATCTTCCACCGAAACTTCATCGGGAAACAGAAGAGTGGTGGGTGGTGGAGCATCAGATGAGAGACTTTGGCTCTCGGCAGAAGGAGAGAGGCGTGACCTCTCTGGCAATCGCTCCCCCTCAGAGGAGAGACATGGGTTCTCCGGAGAAGGAGAGAGGCGTGGACTCTCCATGGAGCGTCCATTGGAGAGACGATGAAGACGGATGCCGTTCTGGATGGAGAGCTATGTGAGTGGGGGGGAATTCTCGGGCTTGGGAAATGACAATGCTTTCTCGGGCAGTGAAGGAGATGAGGTGGATGGTGGAGATTTGCGTGAAAGAGATGAGGTGGATGGTGGAGATTTGCATGAAAATAATGAGGTGGATGGTGGAGATTTGCGTGAAGGAGATGAGGTGGCTGGTGGAGATTTACTTTTATTTTCTTCTTTTGCAGATCCCCTCACTTTTGAAGATGCTGCACGAAGCCAAAAATGGAGAGATGCAATGGACACGGAGATCGCGGTAATTGAAAAAAACGAAACTTGGGAGCTGGCAGATTTACCTGCTGGAAATAAAAGGATCGGAGTGAAATGGATTTATAAAACTAAATTCAATGAAAATAGGGTTGTCGACAAGTGTAAAGTCAGACTGGTAGCAAAGGGGCATGCACAACAACATGGCATTGACTATACTGAGGTCTTTGCACCGGTGGCTCGATGGGATACAATACGCATGGTGATTGCGTTAGCTGCTCGAAATGGTTGGACTATATACCAGCTTGATGTCAAAAGCGCTTTTCTGCACGGCGAATTGAATGAAGCTGTATTCATTGAACAACCACGGGGTTATGAGAAGAAAGGAGAAGAGCACAAGGTGTACAGGTTAAAAAAGGCCTTATACGGGCTTAAACAAGCTCCACGTGCATGGTATAGTTGGATTGAGACGTACTTTGTCAAAGAAGGATTTGAAAGGTGTAGCTGCGAACACACTCTGTTTATAAAAACAGGAGATGGAGGTACAATTCTGATCGTTAGCCTATATGTGGATGATTTGATTTTTACTGGCAATAATGAAAGCTTGTTTGATAAATTCAAGACTTCTATGCAACTTGAATTTGATATGACTGATTTGGGCAAGATGAAATATTTTCTGGGTGTGGAGGTTCTTCAAAATTCTGATGGCATTTATATTTGTCAAAAGAAATATGCAAAAGAAATTCTGGAGAAATTTGGAATGGCAAACAGTAATAGTGTGAAGAATCCTATTGTTCCTGGTGTTAAATTAATGAAGGATGCGGACGGAACAAAAGTTGATGATACTATGTATAAGCAATTGGTCGGGAGTCTTATGTATCTAACTGCAACAAGGCCAGATTTGATGTATGTTGTGTATCTCATTAGTAGGTTCATGGCTAATCCAACTGAAATACATTTGCAAGCTGCAAAAAGGGTGTTAAGGTACCTGAAGGACACTGTGGATTTGGGTATTTTTTATCAGAAGGAGGGTAATAAAGAGTTGGTGGCCTATACTGATAGTGACTATGCAGGAGATATGGATGACAGAAAAAGTACATCTGGTTATGTGTTTTTACTCAGCGAAGGAGCAGTGTCGTGGTCTTCCAAGAAACAGCCAGTTGTAACTTTATCCACTACCGAAGCAGAATTTGTAGCAGCTACATCATGCGCATGTCAAGGAGTATGGATGAGAAGAGTATTAGAAAAACTTGGCAATTCTCAAAACAAGTGCACTACTATTTTATGCGACAACAACTCTACAATTAAGTTGTCAAAAAATCCGGTTATGCATGGACGCAGCAAACATATTGATGTCAGGTTCCACTTCCTGCGTGATTTGACCAAAGATGGAATTGTTGAGTTGAAGCATTGTGGCACATAAGATCAAGTTGCAGATATTATGACAAAACCACTCAAGCTGGAAGCATTTTTGAAGTTGCGCAAAGCATTGGGAGTATGTGAGGTACCAGGACTAAACTGAAAGTATACATTCAGTTTAGGGGAGGCATTGTTGAATATGTCAAGTGTTGACACTGTCAAATTGCATTATTAATAAGTCCTATTTTCCATGACACTAGACTAAGTCTTTAACTAATTCCCTATTTGTTACCACGTAAATTGTGGGTTGTTATGATTTCATTTTATCTCTTTGTAAGGCTTATATAAGCCACCTGTTGCCTTTGAATTGAATAAGACAGTGCATTATCAGATTACTATTGCAAGACTGATTTATGCTTACATAAACATCTCAGAAAGATGGCTCACCTCCTATATATATATAATACAACTTAAAAGTCTGAAATGATGAAATACTAATACAACCAATACTAGGGCTTCCTTCCCAGAGGATATGTGAGATCTCAAGCACCAAAGATTCTCTATGATAGTTGGGATGGATCACATCGTTGATCGGAAGAGTTAAACTCCTGCCGTCCAAGGTTGTCAGATGGACAGTGTGGCCTGTAAAGGCTTCAGTTATGGAAATCCTCCGAGTGACGATCAAGTCATTTCCATGACGAGTAAACTCGGAGTGGGGTTTTTCATCGACGGTGAAGACAACATCAGCGGGTGTTACATTCGGCCGTTTGTTCCCTTTCTCTTCGAAAGTGATCTTCGTGCCCTTCTTCCAACCAGGCTTCGTTTCAATGGTTAGAATCTCCTCCATTTTCCTGGTCGAGTTGTGCTCGATCCCACAAAAAACATAGAAAGAGCACAAGAAACATCATTAATAAATCTCTTTAGCCTTTCAGAAGACCGTAAAATGATAAATGATAATCGCTATCTCACACAAATCTTCGACAATCAAGCCCAGGACAAGTTGACCAGAGTCAACATGCTTGATCAAAACTACAGAACCATGAAGCAGGACCAGTTGACCATAAAACAGGACCAAAACAGTGATGTTTAGGACACTTAGTGCCCGTTTGGCATTGCGATCCCACCGGCTTTTGACTGAAATTTGAATTATTTTTTTTTGCATTTTAACAACTGGTGGTTTGGTGTTTTTAGATCATTTTGATGTGCTGATTTTAAAAATAATTTTAAAAAAATAAAAAATCATCATTTTGATGTATTTCAGCATGATAAACACTTTGAAAAGCTACCGCAATCGTACATACCCGTTTCGATCAGTCACTTGTCTGGTTATTTTGACCCTCTTGGTAGCCCCTTGATAAAGCTCTTCAAGACTACAAGGCAGGGTGTGCTTAATTGGAGGATCTTTTCCCGCAGCACTAACGTCGACACTTCTTTCAAAACGTCTAGAGATACCGTCGCCGTCGCCGTGTATGTCGCCGGAGAGCCCTGCTCCTCTCCTGTTTTGAGTTGTGATATTATGCCCGAAGAATTCAGAAAAGATATCATCAGTTTTTGCGCTACTCCGACTAGTCATGTTGTTCATAGAAGTTGGATGAGAGAGAGCTGTTCGACCTCTGTGGACTGCAACTGCTCTACTTAAAGCAAAAGTGATCGTCCTGCGTGGGTTGCATATTTTACGTTGTGGAAAAAATGAAGGACAGTGATTCGCTTAGAAATAAAAGACAACTTCTTGCTTAAGTTGTTCCAAAAAAAATAGAAAAATCTTTCTGCTTTAAGCTATGCTTTTACTGAATTTTTTTTATATTTATTTTTAATAGTATTTTATCAAAATAATTTTTTAATTTAAAGTAAAAAATAAAAAAAAATCAAGTATAAATTTTAAAGTTAATATTACTGATTTTCAAGAGTGATTCTATGATATATATATATATATATAATTGTTATTTTTTTATAAAATCAAGTAATCAACACAACAATTTTATTTTTTTATAATATATATTTTTTATAATTTTTTTTAATATATATATATATATATATAATTTGTCCAATTGTTCCGATGTGGGCTGGACAAATTGTTCCGATGTGGGACAATATAATGTGTCCCACATCGGACAAATAAAAGTAAAACACTCTCAATTCTTCTCTTCATTAAATACTTTTACAGTTTCACTCCAAATCTTCACTCTTCTTGTCCCACATCGGACAACTACATTTTTTTCTCAACTTTTCTTCATTAAATACTCGTCTCCACTCCCATCTCCAGAGTCCAGCTTCCGCTCTTCAGCCGGAACGGAACGCCCGGGTCAGAACCGAGGCGTTCCCGGCCGGAATTGGGCTGGAATTTCCGGATCTGACCGGAATTAAAACCGGGATAAAAATGACCCCGTTTTGTTCTGGTTTTGTGAACGGAACGGAATTTTTCGTCCGTTCCGGCCGGAACGGAACGGATTTAATAACTTTGATTCATGGAGGTTGTTTTTTAAAATATTTTTTTATTTAGAAATATATTAAAATATTATTTTTTTTTCAAAAATTATTTTTTACATTAGTACATTCAAATATTTAAAAATACTAAAAATTTTAATTTAAAATAAAAAATATTTTTTAAAAAGCATTTTAAAAAAAAATCATAAAAAACTTTAAAAAATCATGCATCTTATAATCAAATATACATTTAAAAAAAAAGAAGCAAGTCATAATTTTTAAAATAAACTTTAAGAGATAGTTTTCAATAAAATATAATTTTTTATTCAGAAATGTATCAAAATAATATATATTTTTTTAAGAATTATTTTTTACATCAGCACGTCAAAATATCTAAGAACATAAAAAAAAATTTAATTTAAAAAAAAGTTTTGAAAAAAAAAACATAAAAAACTTTTAAAAAATTCAAGCATCTTATTATAAAATGTACATTTAAAAAAAAAGAGGCAAGTCATGATTTTTAACTATATCTTAAGAGATAGTTTTTAATAAAATATTTTATCTGTTACGAACCCTAAGAAATATCAAGAAAGCTATTGGTTAGTAGTTCTAAATTTTATTGAATCCAGGTGCAAAAGAGTTTATTGTGTTAAATTTTTTTAAAAAGAATCATACACCCCAAATAATCTTTCAATAAAAAAATTAGCACAAAAGACCAAAAAACTCCAAATCAAAAGCTTAAATTTTATAAACTCAAGGGTATAAAAATAATTATATTGTAGTAATTCACAATAATAATTATTGTGGTGTAGAAGCTACAATATTTTCTTCATGTGATTTAGGTATTTTTTTTAATTGATCATGAATCAATCATTAAATGGATCTAGATTTTTAATTGGTTTGTCCAATTGAGCCGATAAAACTTGATAAAAACTAGTATCGACAGGCGTGACCCCGTTTAGCACCGCGGTTGTACCGCTGATTGCCCAAAATTCAAAAGTTTTTTTTTTCATTTTAAATAAATATATTTTGATGTTTTTAGATCATTTTGATGTGTTGATGTCAAAAATAATTTTTTTTTAAAAAAAACATCATTTTGATGTATTTCAGCACGAAAAATACTTTAAAAAACTACAGTAACAGCTTTCCCAAACATCTCATTGAATCATTGAGATTTTGTGCATGAATGACACCACAGAATCAATAATTCATCTTAGATTTGCGTGAATAAAATTTTTAGAACCACTTTCTTGGCGTACGAGAACTTGAGAAGAGTATATTCTCTGGGGCCCAAATCTAAGATAAGTGAATGTCAGGAATATAAATGCTCTTTACCTCTTCATAAGGTTGAGAAAAGGGTGGTTTTTGTTTGTCATTGTCATATTTTTTTGGTTTACAAAAATACTTTTTTATTATAGTTTTTTTTAAAGTATACACACATTTATTTAAAGTTATTTTGAAATGAGTTTTAAATGTAAAACAAAAGAAAAACACATCTTTATAAATAAAAAAAAAACAAGTTATTTTATCTCTTATAAAACTAAGATTTGAAACATGAGATCCAATATGAAAATTAGAAATTATTTGACTAGCTAAAACAATCTATGTAGTTAAATAAAAAATATCACAACATCAAACAGTTTCTGTGATTAATATTATAATCCGGGATGCTTTTCAATTGTTCTCGAAAGGTGATATAAAGTAAACAGTAGGGTTAGCACAGCTGACCTTAATCATGTCTTCTTCTTGTAGGAATCCGCTCATATTCACCTTCTTTGCATGAAGTTGATGGCAGCTGTTCAGAACTAAAGAGAAAGAAAACAGGGATGCACAACAATCAACAAGAGCTTATTTTAATTGAAATTGTAACTGGCAAGTTCTTCAGTACAAGTTCAAGCACATCGATGATGGCATGCTTGCTCTAAAACAGAAACTAGGGAGCTATTTATCGAAAAGAACCGATCCAAATACCACGTTCTATGTAATTTGTATTTACAAAACTGCTCCATTTCTGTGGACATGTGTTGTGTATTAAATATTGGCATTGATGTTCTCAGCCCAAGAGGTTTTTTATCCCTGCCTTCTGCTCTGCAGTTAACCTTGTTGGAAACTTGATGTTGAACTTGATCTTCAAATTTCCTCTCCTTGTTGGGTCCTTTTGGATTGGCATCCCTTCCCTTGGGACAACCTCCTCATAGTTTGGATGAATCATGGTGTTGATCGGAATGGTCAAATTCCTCCCATCTAAGGTGGTAAGATGGACAGTGTAACCTGTCAAGGCTTCAGCTAAGGAAATCTTCTGTGTGACAACCAAGTCGTTTCCATCACGAGTAAACACGGGGTGAGGTTTTTCATCAACAACGAATACTAGATCGGCTGGTATTGTATTCGGCTGCTCATTCCCTTTCTCAGGGAAGGTGATCTTTGTGCCTTTCTTCCAACCTGGCTTTATGTCAATGGTTAGAATCTCCTCCACTTGTATGGTCTTGCTGCACAAGAAGAAAAGTGCAAGTTTAGTGAAATGATCTAGCAACTAATGCTCTGCGCATAAAATCATCGTCAAAAACGCTCCAAGGCTTTTACTAGATTGTGAATTGATATGGCAACTAATATCATGATTCGCTAACAACAGAGATGCAAAATTCTTGTGTTGTGAACTTGGACAGCAAGTAAAATCTGTGAAAACGACATGCATTTATTCTTTGATCTAGCCAGCACCTCCCATCAGGCCATTACATGTGAAAAATCAAAAGAGAAAACTTGATGCTAAATTTGAAAGGCAGAACCCCTAGCAGAATTTCACACAAACTAAAAGGAACCATACTTCAGAAACAAACCTAGAGCAATTTAATTAATGTAAGGAGATATAAACTTACCCACTTGAATCAACAATGTCCCTAGATATCTTCATTCTTTTGGTAGCCCCCTTGTAAAGCTCCTCAAGACTACAAAGCAGCCTTTTCTCAATTGGAGGAGATTTCCTAGGAGCACTTTGATGCATTGACCCTCCACCTCCTTCACCAAAAGAACTAAAGATATTATCACCAAGCATCCCATTTGGGAACCTTGTCCCTCTCATGCCTCCATTGCCACCTCCCATCCCTCCAAATGGACCTGAAAACCCGAAAAAATCTGCAAAAATATCATCAGCGTTGCGGGGATTGAACCGAAATGTTGTAGGCCCATCTCCTGTGGAGAAGAATGAAGCTCCACCAGGACCAGGACCAGGACCAGGACCAGCACCAGCACCAGCACCAGGACCAGCACCAGCACCAGGTGGTGGTACCTGCCCCTTTAGACCCTCTTCACCATATTGGTCATACACTGCTCTTTTTTGTGTATCACTGAGGACCTGCATAAAAAACACTGAATTTCACTACAAAATCAATCAAATAACAAATCTTCACTAATAATTCCAATTTTACAGAGAATTCCCCATGACATCAATGACCGAGAATCCCAGCTAATACTCCAAAATTTCTATGTTGATAAACGCCATCAAAGATTGAAACTTTGGTGTTGTTGACTTATAAGAACCAGATAATTATAATGATAATATAACAATCACAATAAACTAGAAATCCCAGAAATTTAACCATGAAATCCCAATAAAGATAGAAACTTTATTTAATCCAACTAAATGAAAGCCATCAAATTCAAATATTTTCTAATATGAAACAGAGAATTCCTCGAGATAACAGTAATAAAAACACAACAAACTACAAATCCAAGAGTTTTAAATATGAAATCCCATTAAGGAAAACATTTTTCGATAAATTAATCAAAGTTCACATATTTCAGCAAGATAATCCAATTTAACAACAAACCCAGATCACAAAATCTAGCCTTGAACTGTTAAAGGTAGGCAGGTACATACCTCATAAGCTTCAGAAATTTGCTTGAACTTTGCTTCAGCATCTTTTTTGTTATTTGGGTTCTTATCAGGATGCCACTTCATGGCTAATTTCCTATAAGCTTTTTTCAAATCATCATCTGTAGCAGTCTTATCAACTTGTAATATCTTGTAGTAATCCACTCCCATGGTGTTACTGCTGCCTCCTCTCTTTCTCTTCTTCACTCTGCTTATCCTTGTTTCTCTAATTCAAGCAATAGCAGAAATTGCTTCTTCTTTCTTTTTTGGTTTTGATTATTCGAGAAACATGTAGAATGTTCCAGAAACAACCACTCTATTCTATTTTAAGTGATTGTTTAAAAGTTGATCACGTTTTTTTTTAAATATATTTTGTTTAAAAATATATTAAAATAATATTATCACATTAAAATAATTTAAAGATAAATAAAAAAATTTAACTAAAAACAAAAATAAATTTTTTTAATTTTTTTTAAAATATAGTGTCAAATAACCTCTAAAACTCTTTTAATTTACACTCAAGAGTGTTTTGAAATATAGTGTCATTGGTTGTGTTGATTTTTTTTATATAATTTTTTTTATAGTTTGTTGAAAATCAAATTAGATGTGAAATTAGATTAAATTAAATTTTATGTATAATTTGAATTTTATTAATAATAATTAAATTAGATTAGATTGAATTAATAATTTTAACTATTTTTCTTTTAAATTAAAATTGCATGGTAAATCTTTTTAGTGAATAATTTGTTTATATTTTATATTGTAAATAATGCGTTTAGTTGTCTACTCTCTTTTCATTGCTCCATTAAATTTTCTTCCTTTGAAAGAGATATTGTAGAGTAAATAAATAAATGAAAAACAAAACTTGCCCTTCTACATGTTAATTGTCAAATCATGGCACAAAAAATAGGCAACCCGGTGAGTAATTTAAGATAACATATCAAATTAGTTGTTATCACATGACCATGGCACTTTGAAAACCATAAGATTATGCAAGTTGTCGTGTCCATTTGGTATTACGATCCCATCGATTTTTGGCCGAAATTTGAAAAAAAAAATTCTCATTTTAAATGAATATATTTTGGTGTTTTTAGATCATTTTAATGTGCTGATTTCAAAAATGATTTTTAAAAAATAAAAAAACATTATTTTGATGTATTTCAACACAATAAACATTTTAAAAAGTTACCGCAACCACACTCACAAACAAGCTCGTCGTGCTATGGATAACAAAAAGCATCCACCACTCTTCATTTCTCAATAAAGAAAAATTGTTTTCATCGAATATAAAAGTAGTTATCTATTAAATATAATATAAATAAATATCTAAAATATCATTATTAGGTAGGAGAAGGTAACGTAAATGTATAATTTAAAATAAAATAAAATAAAAAGGTTTTTTTATCAAGTAGAGAAAAATTGTCATCCAACTCAAAGCCCAAACAAGCCTAAAAGGGTGTTTATTTTAGCTTTTTTAACCATGGTTTCTAAAAAAGTTGCAATTTTTTTTTCATTTTAAAGACCGACGGTTTAGTGTTTTTAGATCATTTTGATGTGCTGATGTCAAAAATGATTTTTAAAAAATAAAAAAATGTCATTTTAATGTATTTCAGCACGAAACACGTTTTGAAAAGCTATGAAAAGCTACAGCAATAGCTCTCCCAAACACCCTTTCCTTTAAATGGTGATAAAATAGAGGATGGGAACGGAAAGGAAAGAGATAATTTAGACTTATTTTTTATTTTTCAAAAATATACCTTCTAGCACCAGAAACTTTTGAATTTATTAATGAAAGTGCATTGAATACGTGTCATTAACATTTATAAAGAAAATCAATTTAAAATATCAAAATCTGTATAAATATTTAAAATGAGAGTATAAGCTTCAATGAACCACAAATCAAATAATTCAGGGGGGGAACCCAGTAAACCCACATCAGTAAGAATGAAATCTTGAATTACAAAAAGTTTTCTTATCATTATTTATCAGTAAAGTATCAAATTCCAAAGTTCGAAATGATCATAAACAAGATAGCAGACAGTTAGAGGAATTACAGAGTTGATCTGGGCTTTAAAAAAGATTACAAAAAGTTCTCATGGAGGAGGGAAAATGCAATTAGCAAACAGAGAAAATAGAGATCAGCAGCAGCAGCAGAAGCATTAACAAGGGATTTCATCGATGAACCATCTCAGTATCCTAACAGGAAGCCGCACAATATCCACTGCAAAATTGGCCAGAGCTGCACAGCATACACAACATGGGCACATGCAACTCAGTATTGTCCTACATTCCATCAAAAAAATGTCAATCACACACACGAAAATGAAAATTATTTACCATAACAAAAGATATTATCATCTGGGTTTTCTTCAAATCAATCTTAAGTCAAAACCACCTACTTTTTTTCCCAGAAAATTGACACCAACACATTATATTTTTCTTGACAGAGTGCAAACACGTAGGGTTCATGAACAGGAATGGAATCAAGTTCTTGAAATCGTAATCAAGAAAGAAAAAAGAAGAAGATAAAATGAATGGGCTCACCCAATGAGCCATATTACTGTTCCAACAATGGACAAAACTAACGCAAGCAATGCAAAGGGAAGCCCTAACAAAAACCCTAATGGCTTGCAATCTCCCATTGTCTTTCTCTCTTGTTCTTCAATTCCAATTCACGTAGATCGTACAGCAGGGAGCAGTTATACGCGATATGTGTTTCAGTTTCGAAGTGACTATGAAGAGATGCCTAAACCTACTGAGAAAGCGGAACTCCTGGAATATAACTACCTTCCCGGGTGGTTTTCGTATATTGACTGAGTTACCATGCGTGGAACTGTGATATTTCGCCTTGGTTATGGTTTTTAGGTGCGTGATGTGAGGGGTATTCTGGAGATTGTGTTTACTGGATCTTCATTGTAGTTTCTTCCTGTTCACCACTCCCTTTGCAACTAGGGTTGGAGGACTTTGTCTGTCATTTTCAAAATGAAACTTGAACGATATTTTCCGAAAATGAATTCTCATCCGAGTAAGGTAATAGGTTTAAATATAGCTGTGAGAATCGACCTCGTGTTCGGCTCGTGGATCGGATAATCAACAGGTTAACCGAGACTATAATCTAAAAAAAATATGTTTTTTAATAAAAAAAAATAATAATATTAAGAATAAAACTTGACCGGTCAATTGTTTATATAAAAAAAGAAAAAAGTAGAATGTTCATGAATCCTCGTGAGATGGTTTGCTTTTAGCATATATAATTAATGACTCGTGATCCAACGTGGGTTGGATGAAATTTTTGATGAATGAAAAACATAAATCAATTGTTATTGATATGTTTTCTAGCTGGAAAAAAAAGGTTACGTAGAGATTGTCATGGTGTGATGTAGTTGTCTTACTAGATTTAAAACAATTAAAAATATTAATACCATATCTTTTATAAAAATATTAAGACCATAATGTATTAGATTTACATTGATTTACTCCAATCGACTCGGATATATTTGGATCAATTCAAGTTAATATGTCAATCTCAAACTAAAGTCATAAGATTTTGATAACTATATAAAAAACAAATAAAAATAATAATTATTAAGCTCAATTATCAATGAACCCATTATTAATTATTATATGAAATTGAAAATAAAATTCAATTAGAAATATAAGTTGAGTCAAACTAAATGAACTCGTCAAACTTGAGGTATGAGACCGTGAAAATGTATAAAAAAAATTGAAACAAGTTGTGAAACTCAATTCTAAATCAACCTAATATATAAGTTTTTTTAAAAAAAAAAAAAAGAACATGAAAAACTACTTGAATCAATCCAAGTTAACCACCCTCATTCATGACTCGAGTTATAAGACTGAAATAATCTCATGAAAATCAAATCAAAAATAAAAATAGTAGTCTAATTCCAGATTAACTTAATATCAATTTAAGACTGAAATAATCTCATGATGTTGATGTTTTACTGTTTCAGACACTATAGATTGTGAGGTAATGCATTGTGGATTGTTACAGTGCACAAATTATTATACCCTTAATGAACCTGTTTGATTTTATATGGTCTGGAGGCGTATTTGGTTTTTAAAGTTTTGTGTAAACTGTGTGTGTATTGGGTGTGTTTTTGGGCAGAGGGGGTGAGCCGAAAGGTTGTTTTTTTCTCATGTCAGTTTGGGTAAAGGAGATGGGGTTTTCTGGCCTATTTTCGATTCGTTTGGTGTCGGCATGCGGTGGTTTTCTCGGTAGGCTTCGCAGGTTCGGTTGGTGCCTCGAAGGTATTTTTTTGCCACTGTTTTTTTGTGTGGATTTTGGGTTCGCTTGATGTGGTTTGTATGGGTCGATCAACTTTATTTTGGTTTATTTGCTTTTGTTTGGCTTCTTTTCTTTTGGTTTTGTGGTTTGTGTGTGTTGGGTTTTGGATAATTGGTTTAATTGAGTTAATATTGGTTGGGTTTGTTGTTTCTGTGTGGTGGGTGCTGGGCAATTGGTTTGACCGAGTTAGAATTGCTTGGGTTTTATGATTTGTGTGTGGTGGGTGCTGGGTAATTGGTTTAATTGGGTTGATATTGGTTGGGTTTGTTGTTTTTGTGTGGTGGGTGCTGGGCAATTGGTTTGATTGAGTTGGAATTGCTTGGGTTTTGTAATTTTGGTGTGCTGGGTAATTGGTTTAATTAGGTTGATATTGGTTGGATTTGTTGTTTTTGTGTGATGGGTGTTGGCAATTGGTTTGATTGGGTTGGAATTGCTTGGGTTTTATGATTTTGGTGTGCTGGGTGATGGGTAATTGGGTTGGTATTGGTTGAGTTTGTTGTTTTTGTGTGGTGGGTGCTAGGAAATTGGTTTAATTGGGTTGAAATTGCTTGGGTTTTGTGATTTGTGTGTGCTGGGTAATTGGTTTAATTGGGTTGATATTGATTTGGTTTGTTGTTTTTGTGTGGTGGGTGCTGGGCACTTGGTTTAACTGGGTTGGAATTGCTTGGGTTTTGTGATTTGTGTGTGCTGGGTGTTGGGTAATTGGTTGGTATTGGTTGAGTTTGTTGTTTTTGTGTGGTGGGTGTTGGGCAATTGGTTTGATTGGGTTTGAATTGCTTGGGTTTTGTGATTTGTGTGTGCTGGGTGTTGGGTAATTGGTTGGTATCGGTTGAGTTTGTTGTTTTTGTGTAGTGGGTGTTGGGCAATTGGTTTGATTGAGTTGTAATTATTTGGGTTTTGTGATTTGTTTGTGATGGGTGCTGGGTAATTGGTTTAATTGGGTTGATATTAGTTGAGTTTGTTGTTTTTGTGTGTAGGTGCTAGAAAATTAGTTTGATTGAGTTAGAATTGTTTGGGTTTTGTGATTTGTGTGTGCTGGGTAATTGGTTTAATTGGGTTGATATTAGTTGAGTTTGTTGTTTTTGTTTGGTAGGTGCTAGACAATTGGTTTGATTGGGTTAGAATTGTTTGGGTTTTGTGATTTGTGTGTGCTGGGTAATTGATTTAATTGGGTTGGTATTGGCTAGGTTTGTTGTTTTTGTGTGGTCAATGCTGGGCAATTGATTTGATTGGGTTGAAATTGTTTGTGTTTTGTAATTTTGGTGTGCTGGGTTATTGGTTTAATTGGGTTGATATTGGTTGAGTTTGTTGTTTTTGTATGGTGGGTTCTGATCAATTAGTTTGATTGGGTTGGAATTGCTTGGATTTTGTAATTTGGTTATGCTGGATATTGGGTAATTAGTTTAATTGGGTTAGTATTTGTTGGGTTTATTGTTTTTGTGTGGTGGGTGTTGGGCAATTGGTTTGATTGGGTTGGAATCATGGTTGTCAAAATCACGATTTTGACACGAATCGGAAGTTGTTTTTGAACTTGGATCATAAAATCGGAACCGTACTTAAAATTTATCGTATAAAAACCGTAAAATCACAACTAAAATCGTGTAGGTAGAAAAATCATAAAATCATAAGTAAAATATTTTCGAATACAATATAATATAATTATCGCCATAAAATTTTATTAGTTAAAGTTTATACATGATTTAAAAAAAAATAGATAACAATTATATCATTATATTAGCATATAAAAAATACTGATTTTTTGTTTTTTTTATTTTAAAACAGGAGAGGGGGCAGGCTAGCCCTAGGCTAGCCTGGGGAGATAGAAAGGGAGGGGAGAGGGGGGGCTAGCCTTGGGGGGTGGGCGGGACAGGTGCTAGCCTGGGGGCTGGACAGGTGCTAGGGCTGTAGAGTGTAGGCAGAGCACATGATGAATTTTGAGGATCGTAAAATCAGATCGATCCGGTCTGATTTTACGAGTTTGACTGATTTGATCAAAATCGATTTTTCTGCTCGAGTTGGCAAGGTTTGATGAGTTCACTCGCGATTTTAACAACAGAGGTTGGAATTGCGTGGGTTTTGTGATTTTGGTGTACTGGGTTTTGGGTAATTGGTTTTGTTGAGTTGGTATTGGTTGGGTTTGTTGTTTTTGTGCGGTGGGTGTTGGGCAATTGGTTTGATTGAGTTGAAATTGCTTGGGTTTTGTAATTTTGGTGTGGTGGATGTTGGGTAATCGATTTAATTGAGGTGGTATTGGTTGAGTTTGTTATTTTTGTGTGGTGGGTGCTGAACAATTGGTTTGGTTGAGTTGGAATTGCTTGGGTTTTGTAATTTTACTGTTTCAAAATAAATCATTTGTGATGGTTCTCCAATGCTTATGCTTTATCATTTGCAATGATCCGAAAGTAGTATAGTTTGTGTTCTTTTATGATGTTCTATAACACAGAGGCTAGATTCTGAAAGAAATGATTTGCTTGCAGCAAACTCCAACTTAAGATTTACTCCAGTTTGTTTCCTGATCTGTAACTTTTTGTTAATTATATAATATAAGTTTATCGTTGTGGATTTAATGATATAAAATTATATGCATAAGCATGCCCGCGGCAGCGCGCGGGCAATGTGGCTAGTATATATAATTAGGCTAGCCCAAGGTTTGAAGGCTAAGTGAAGTGGTTTCTTTGAATTGAACAAACAGGTACAAGAGCATGTGGGCTTATAATGGGTTCAATTTCAGGTTTGTAAAGCCTAGAGATAAGTAATGTTTGATAGTGGACTTTTCTATTTCGCAAGTCCATGGGAAACATGGTTGACATGTCGTTTGCTTCCCCAAACCATTTTGAGTAAATTATTATTTAGTTCCTCAGTTTCAAAGACAATTATAACTTAGTTCTTCGTGTTTACAAACCGAGAGCTTATTGGCTCCTTAACTCTTATTAACCATTGTTCAGTCAAGACATTTTGATGTCTTTGTGAATCTCCACTATGTTGGTTTCTCTCTTAATATTTATTTTTTCAAATGGTACTTGTTGGGATTTATATGAAAACATTAAATATTGTAACTTTTAACAAAAAAATTGTAAATCGGAATAAAGAGATTAAGCTATAGGTTTTCAAACAACAAGGATGCGGTTATAATTATATTCAAATCTTAGACATTAAAAATAATTATTACTCCATCTTTTCTTCAAAATGATTGTTAATTTGGAAATAACAGGGAAATAAAAATTATAGTTGTCAAACTTGGTTTAGTCTAAAACAACGATCTAGATTTGTCGTGTCGAGGTTTCAATTCAAACAAAAAAACATTGACCACACTAAACAAGATTGACTTGATGAGTTGAATCGTGAACCAATTGACTCTGTCAAAACATGTTTGGGTCAACATCAATTTTTTTTAATAATAAAATAATATTGTTTTGACAAGAAAATACTCATAGAAGACAACTCGATGATCTATGGATTGATTCATATTTTTTTTTCTTTGTAATTTGTCTGTGCCATTCCTATATACCATTAGTATTGGTTGTACGAAGGCATCGTCCTGATACATTAAACAAATAAAATTTTATTTTTTCATGAAGTAATTTTATTTTTTTAATCATTTATTATGATTTAATTCCATGTATATATTATCTAAATCTATCATTATGGTATAAATAATGATGCAGTATTAATCAACATTTTAAAATCCAACTTCTTACAATCAAAGTTTGAATTTAAAAGAATGGTGTGATGTGGACAAAATATCTTTAATGGATAACTTATCTAAATTTTTAGTTTGAATCTAGAGCTTTCATTTAATGAGAATTCTAACTTTATAAATAAAAACCAAAAAGAAGAAGAAGAAGAAATTATTGGATGGTCTTTTTTATAATAGTATTTTTTTTTAATAAATATACTCAATCAATACATTTTTTATTTTTTAGAAATATTTTTAATATTAACCTAATAAAACGATTCTGTAACAAATAAAAAAAATAAATTTTTACATGTCTTGATTTAACTACACTCCCAAACGGCATATCCCAAACCGGAATAAAGAGATTAAGTTATAGGTTTTCAAACAACAAGGACAAGGTTATATTTTGATTCAAACCTTAGAGATTAAAAAATATTGATCACATCAAACGTAATTGACTTGACGGGTTGAATTGTGAGGCAATTGACTTTATCAAAACATATTTGGTTCAACATCAATGATTTTTTTAATAATAAAATAATATTATTTTCAAAAGAAAATAATCGATATGACACAAGTGGATGATCTATGGATTGATCCATATATTTTTTTTCTTTGTAATTTGTCTGTGCCATTCCTATATATCATTAGTATTGGTTGTACGAAGACATCGTCCTACTATGTTAAACAAATAAAATTTTATTTTTTCACGAAATATTTTTAGTTTTTTTAATCATTTATTATGATTTAATTCCATTTATGTATTATCTAAATCTATCTTTATGGTATAAATAGCTATTAATCAACATTTTAAAATCCAACTTCTTACAATTCAAAGTTTGAATTTAAAAGAATGGTGTGATGTGGACAAAATATCTTATATCAGTTAACTTATCTAAATTTTTAGTTTTGAATCTATAGCTTTCATTTAATGAGAATTCTAACAATATAAATAAAAACCAAAAAGAAGAAGAAATTATTGGATGGTCTTTTTTATAATAGTACTTTTTTTTATAAATATATTAAATTAATATATTTTTAAAAAAATATTTTTATATTAACTTAATAACCGTAACAAATAAAAATAAATAAATAAATTTTGACATGTCTTGATTTAACTACACTCCCAAACGCGGTACATCCTTACATTCCCAAACAGTATATTCTTACAATGATGACCTGCAAAATCATTCACAGAGAATCCCACAGGATTTAAGTGGTCTAATTTCTACCAGAAAGGGAAAGAATCATTGCATGGACAAGTCTAAATTAAAGTGGCATTCGTATCCCAGCAAGAAGACAAGTCGAGAAGTATGGCATTGTATACATACATACATATATTATACGTATATTTATACATGTATATGTACACAAGCGTGTGTGTGTGTGCATGCTTGACGAATGTCCACACGCGTAAATCTCACGTTAAGACAAAATGCTCTCTACCACAGAACTCTTGGATTCGAAAGATCTCAGTGAATGACAAGTAGCTCTTCTCCACACGTACCTATTATTCAAGTATATATTTGGTAATATATATATTTGTTTTTAATAAATATGGATTTAGAACACATTTATTGCTTTAATGATTTGATATCAAGAATAAAAAATATTAAAAACTATTTGAATGTATTTCCACACAAAATATTTTAAAAAATAATCAGTATCGAAATATTAAATAATATTTTAATACATTCTAGGTAATAAATAGTGATATAAATGTCTGATTCATACCACGAAGGACATATCAATAGCAGATATGTCAGATGTCTTGTCCATATTCATAGTCTATCAACGCCTTCACAGCACAGAGACACACGAACATACCCCACATAACTGGCCACGAGGGCTACACTTAATAAATAGTCGCCACTCCTCGGAAAAGTATAGATGGACTTGCGATTTACCAGTTGAGTTTTATTAAAATATTATTGTTTTTTTTAAATAAATAAATAAATTTATTGATATTGATTTGGTTGACTTTAAATATAACTGAAATTATAATAATCTCAACCGATTTCACTAAAATAATATTTTATTCAATTCAATTAAAAAAGTCTTCAGAACTATGTCCCAAGATCCCTTTTAGATTTACCCGACATCAAGTACAGATGCTTCACTGTTTTCATCGTACAGGTATTCCTGAAACAGTTTTTGTGAAAGGACATAATTTTTATTTATTTTTTAAAAAAATCTTAAAATAATATTATTTTAACAAAAGAATAAAAAAGGAATCTTTCACTGACTTAGATTTAGAAGAGGTCCGGGTGCGGAAGTCATAAGCTGACAGCGCTTCCAAGTTCGGACCAGTGACAGGTCCTAGAACACCAAACCAGTTGCATGGAGCAAGAGAACAAAGATTCTTCTGAAACTGTGTCATAATTACTGACCGGGAAAACAAGAGCGGAGGGAAAATTTACTGACGAGCCGGGCCGGGAAGGGGGACCTCAGACAGGACTAGGGTTTTGGATTCTTCTAGAGTGTTTGATAGAAAGGTGGGGGACCTCCATCGGAAAGGGACACGTTGATAGAGAAAGTTGGATTCCTAATTACAACAAGCTACATCAATTATTGTTATTTCTGGGACCCCATCCTGTAACATATAAATATATGTATGTTCTTGTCTATGATATATGACCTTAATTTATCATCAAATCAATGTTCCATTTATGATAGCGGGATCTTTTTTAATAAAAAAAATATATATTATTTTTATTTTTTAATTCTTGGTACAAGTACGTAAAACTATCGAAAACGACTTAAAAGTTAATTAAATACTTTTTAAAATAAAAAAACAAATTCTGACAGATTGTATATATCTAAGTCTCCCTCCGATGTATCAATCTAGCTAAACATGATTGAACCACGTACAGTTTACTTTGACATTGGCAAGATATATAGATTCCAAGTTCATAATCAGACAATTTGCTCCATAGTTTATGGGTCCAACTATTGAATATTTAGTTTAGTAGCGTTCACTTTTTGAATATCCAGGAAAGAAGAAATAAATTTTAAATTTTAGTTCTGCTTTTCCAAGTGGCCATTTATGGCAATACCGTAATAAAAACGTATTTGGCTGGGAAAACGGTAATAAAAAATTTAAAATAAATAATCTTGTGTGTATAAAAATCCAGAAGAAGAAATGGTTAGGGCTCAAAGCCATGAATTGCCAGGGAAAAAGGGTAGCAATGAAATTACAATACAGAGTAAATTAAAGCTTTTGGCCATTGAGAATCAATTCCTTTTCTATGATGACAGTGACAAATTAATTCTTGGAGAATGAGAGTGAAATTTCATTGACGTGGACCGACCGACTTTAGAGAATATCTTATAAATGTGGCCGCTCATTTTCTTCAAATAATTGAATGAATTTTTCTAGCAATCACTTCAGCGTTCTGACAAAAAGAAAATTCGACGTTATCTAATGTATATCACTATCGGCCATTTGTGGAGTCTCTTGTTTTGTTTTGTTTTCAAAAATGTCATTTTCTTGTTATTTTACGGATTAATTTAATTATTCAAGCCTTTTCTAGGCATCTTCTTGTTGATGCATACCATAGGGTATTTATTGTACATGTCAAATTATATTATTTTCTTAAAAATAATATTATTTTATTTTTATTTATAATCATAGAAATTTATTTAGATTAATTCATCGTGACTGGACTCATAATTCTCATGAAACTTTGTCTAGAAAGCTTATAATCTTACACTATTTTAACAGTTATTTTCATACTTTCACTGCGTTGTCAAAGATTCTCTTGCTTCATCTTGGAATTTCTCGTTGCTTGAAGACGGTGGAGGCATATTTTTATAGGTTTTTTTTTTTATCAAATGTAAGTATGAATAAAAAATTAAAGAATAATATAAACTGCGAACAGCAAAGTCAAAGAATCTTTTATTGTGGAGGTGGTGAGGTGTAGGGTTAGCGAGCTTCACGGGTAGTGATTGTACAACTGGACACGAAGAAGAGGTCAAAGACATTTGTGAAATCAAAAATTAATGCTTCGATCTTATCCAATTCATAACATGACCCACGATCGATGTAGACTATTTATGAAACTTTGTTAGGGTTTAATACAATTTATCTACGTATACTATGCGTATTGGTCCTCTGTAGTGTACCAGTATTTGTAATATTTGTTTAACCAAAAGCACTTCTTTCTTTATTATGTTCATAGATCAATAAATCGAGAATTTGAAGGATGCACCCCGAAACTCCCCCGTCGTTGTAAGATTTCTGCCTACAATTGCCAAGTATTAGAAAGATAGAACAGCAAATGATCCAAAATCTCCTGTTTTACCGCAAAAATGAACATTTTGATTACTCTATTGGTAAAATCGATCTCTAGTCCCAAAGAGTTGTGACGTGATAATAAATAATTTGAGTTTTGCATTGCAAATCTCAAATTCAAGTCATGATATGTGTATTTTATGAAATCCTGAAACAATCAGAATTTTACTAATTTTTCTAGACCTACAAAGCGTGTATAGAAGATGAGATTTTCTCGTATAAAAAAAATCAACGACTAGAACAAAAAATCACACATAGAAACTTGATTTTGTTTTTAAACAGAGCTTAAATGACAAGGAAATGAATGCACGATATCAACTAGATATGTTTCAGACGATCAATCCGATCGACATTGATGGTAATATGCAAGCTTTCAGTTAAATCACACCACACAAAGATAGAAGCTCTCCTCCTCGCCAAAAGCATAACAAAGATGGCAGCTCTTGATTTCTCATGGCTCAACACATTTTATCGAACACCTGGCGCCATCCAACATTGATTGCTCAGCCTGAATTCTATGGTGACAAGAGACACCAAAAACGCCATGTGATAGATAATGACACCTGTCTGACCTCTCTTTGTAATCCCCCGAAAGAAAAAGAAAAAGAAAAAGAAGAAACAGTTTAGGAGCTTGTATTTAATGCATTTGCGTTATATATCTTAGGTTGATTCATGTTGTTGAAATATTTTTTTATTTAATAACTTAGATACTCGTGGTTTTTGGGTCGTTGTGATGTGATGGAAACTTCTCCATGAGTGTGATGTTTTTCTATGATTTTCAGTGCGTTCTTATTTAAAAAATATCAAATGTTTTTTTAATGATTTTAATATATTAATGTTAAAAAAATTCAACACATTTTTAAATAAAAAATATTTAAAAAAAATATTATACAGTGCGACACGTTTGAAGGTAGATCTATTTCTCATTCCCCCTTGTATTTATTAAAACTCGCTAGCCTATCAATGCCCAATTTATATATAAAGGTTTTGTGGAAATTTCTATCAGACCTTCTCTTGGCCTAAAAAGCGGTTTAGGACAGTTTTTGAAATTACATTTCTAAATTTTTTTTTATTTTAAATGAATATGTTTTGATGTTTTTAGATTATTTTGATGTGCTGATGTCAAAAATAATTTTTAAAAAATAAAATAAAAATCATTTTGATATATTTCAGCACGAAAAACACTTTGAAAAGCTACAGCATCAGCTGTCCCAAACAGGCCCCAAATCTGTCCAACTGGACTTTAAATATATATATGTTAAGCTATTTATATAATTTGTTCAAAGGCAAATTTCTATTTAATAGTGAATTATGAATTATTATTATTATTATTAAAAAAAAGAATTGAATATTGTATTCAAGAAATATATACGAACCATGGAATTCAAAAGAAATGATTAGGATTTTCTTTCTTCAGTGGTTAAATAGTTTACAACTTGGTTTTATTTTTAGTCATCCACGGCAAATCAATTCGCGTATCTGCTGGGACATGTATAGGGATCAGCCATTTCTTCCTAACTACTTCACAGGGTCCGCAGTCCACGTAGATATTGTTTGAAAGTTTGGTTTAAGTTATTTTTTAAAATGATTTTTATTTAAAAAAATATATATATTTTAAAACTTATTTTTTATATTAATACATAAAAAATAATTTAAAAATCTCATTTCTTTTTAATTTAAGATAAAATATAAAAATAGTTTTTTTAATTTTTTTCAAAAACGATTTTTCCCGATACCCTAGAAATGCTTCATTAGTGTTTGTCAAGGCACTGAAAGAACACGTAAAGAGCCCCCAAAACGCCGCATGCCACCTCATCACGGTTTACATGGTAATATCCAATGAGGCTGAAGTCTAGAAAGGTCAATTACCCACTAATCCCCATATATCCCTTTCTTTTTCACGACACCATTAATTAGGGCACACAGCACCTTTAGCTTGCTCATCACGAGCACTTCACAGATTTTCAGGTCTTCAGAAAAAGGCAAAACAAATTTAAAAAATTACGTTATTATGCCGCCATGCTCAAACAAACAACGACATAAAAACAAACGATTGTCCAGAGATCTCAGAGCAAGTTGTGGCTGAGATCCAATCTCTCTCCACTTACACTGCAAGAAAGGGCGACAAATATACCACATTAACTAACACGTCAACTACTATACTCATTGCCTCCTTCCTCTTCATCTCCCTCCGAGCCACCGGTGAAACAAAGAAAATCGATCGATCCCATTTCTCCGATCAATATTTTCTGATGCAACTCTCCTCTGATTCTTTTTTTCCATGCAATAATTAAATATATGTCTATGTACGTATAGTTGCACCATATATACGGTATATCTTGGTTTTTGAGATATCTATATAGTGTGCGCGGGCTTGTTATATAGTTTGTTTTCGGGGGTCATTTCTGATCGAGTTCTTATTTATCTGGAATTAATGCTAGCTGTATCACCCTTGAGAAACACAGCAGTCGCCAAAGATGAGAGCCAGGAACAAATGGAGAGTTATTCTACCATTTTCAATGGAGAGTTCCCTGACTTCTCCGATGGGAACCTGCTCGAAAGCATCGATTTCGATGATCTTTTTGTTAGTATTGATGATGAACAAGTGTTACCAAATTTGGAGATGGATCCTGAAATCCTTGCTGAATTCTCTGTTAGTGGGAGCGGAGGTGAGGAATCGGATGTAAACACATCGGTGTCAAATGAGAAAGTGGAGGATGATATTCATGATAGAAAAGATGAGGAAGATAGGTTTTCAGGTTCAGGTTTGGACTCGAGTATTTTGAGCAAGAGGGACGAGTCCGTGGTTGCTAATCCGGTACTGCCAAACAAATATGGTGAAAAGGGAAGAAAATCATCAGCTCATGCCAAGAACAACAGTAATCAAGGGAGGAAGAAGGTGAAGGTAAATTGGCTGAAGCTTTTATTTAATCGATCCGGTTTTTTTCCTTTCTCGAGTCTCTTCGATTCGTTAAAAATAAACAAAAAATAATCAAGCTCTAGATTTTGTCTGGCCATGCGAACTTCTCATGGGGCCAAAGTGGTCATCACGAGAATCATTGGAAACTGATCAATTATTGTCCATGGGATCAGAAGAGCTCTCATATTTTTTTCTTTTTATGATATGATCATGATGAAGAGAGAGTAATTTTCTTGAACTGCGTGTAGGTGGATTGGACACCAGAGCTGCACAGGAGGTTCGTGCAAGCAGTGGAGCAGCTAGGGTTGGATAAGGCAGTGCCTTCGAGGATTTTAGAACTCATGGGAATTGACTGTCTCACTCGCCATAATATTGCTAGCCATCTTCAAGTACATACTTAAATCTTCCTTCTGCTCTAATTACTACTTTTTCTTCGTTATGCTCATGCTTATGCCTATATTTAGCTAGCAAATTTTGACTCCCCGGCTTTAATCTATTTAAGATGCGTTTTCTTTCAAGATAAGAAATGTTCAATCATAACAAGCCAGTAGAAAATTTGATTGCTTCATTCACTTTATAATTACTTTGATTTTGCGTAATTTGGTGTAGCATATACTCCGTTTATAGCGAAGGAAATTAATGGGCTTGATCAATTGAAACTATAATATTTAACGAATGTATAAAAAAATGTTTTGGAGCTATGCTGTTGTATATATTGGATGGTTAATTTTGATATATATGATTAAAGGAATTAATTTGTGCAGAAATATCGATCACACCGGAAACATTTGCAAGCGCGCGAGGCTGAGGCGGCAAACTGGAGCCAAAGACGGCAAATGTATGGAGCCGCGGCAGCCGGTGGAGGTGGCAAGAGAGACATTAGCGCATGGCATGCATTCACCATGGGGTTCCCTCCCATAACTCGTCCCATGCACCACCACTTTAGACCGTTACATGTATGGGGGCATCCTTCCATGGACCAATCCCATATGTGGCCTAAACATCTAGCTCATTCACCTTCACCGCCGAGGCCGCTGCCGCCACCTCCTTCATGGCACCCACCACCACCACCACCACCAGATCCTTCATATTGGCACCACCACCACCCTCACGTAAGGGTAAGCCCCAGTTACTCCCTTCTTCTTTCAATTCAACCAATCAAAAGAAAACGAAAAAAACGAAAAGCAATTCCATAGCCTTCAATTCTTTCTAATCTGGCCTTGTCGATCACTTTTTTGTAGCAGGTTCCAAATGGAATAACCCCAGGAACACCTTGCTTTCCACAGCCACTGGCTACTGTAAGCAATCATTCCTGGCCTTTTGGATTCTTTAAATCAGTTTGTATCTTCATCTTTCGATTCATATACAACATATCTTATGGATATAAGTGTTAAAGAATAATATAAATCATATTCTGGGGCCTCACCTACAAGCTTGAGCTTTTTAGGTGAGATGGTTCCTTAACATGGTATCAGAGCCTTATTGACCCAGCGGTCATGAGTTCGAATCTCACCATCCCCATTCTATTTGATAAAAATCAAACACAAGGCAGTATTGGCCTATGTGCAAGTTTCAAGCCCAAAGAGTTTTCACTTGAGGGTGTGTGTTAGAGAATAATATAAATCATATTCTGGAGCCTCACCTACAAGCTTGAGCTTTTAGGTGAGATAGTTCCTTAACAATAAACAGCTCACTTATTGATAAACTACATATCTATCGCAGAGATTTCCAGCACCTCCTGTCCCCGGTATCCCGCCCTATGCCATGTACAAAGTAGACCCCGGCATTGGCCTCCAAACCGCCGGACATTCAGGCCCCAGCCCTCTCGTTGACTTTCAACCGGTGAGTAGTACTCTCCCTCTTCTTCTCAACATATATACGTTAATCAACTTGTTCATCTAATTGATCACGGCAACATGTTTTAATCTGCAACAGTCAAAAGAGAGTGTAGATGCAGTAATTGGAGATGTTTTATCAAAGCCATGGCTGCCACTGCCTCTTGGACTGAAAGCTCCGGCTACTGATAGCGTGCTGGTGGAGCTGCAGAAGCAAGGAGTTCCAAAGATACCGCCAACATTTGCTTGAACCCTAGAAATCACAGCCTTCCTGTAGAAGCTTGTTCCAAAAAATAGCCCTAAATTCGACGACATTTCCTGCGTTAGATGTGCACATATATCTCATGATCGAGCTCTTCTTCTTAAGTTTTCCCCTCCCTTCTTCCTCCCTTCCTTCCTTCACGAAGTTAAACTGAGTGTTGCTTCTTGTCTTGTTCTAGAAAGGCCAAGCCTTGTTCATTAATTAACTAATTACCAGGAAATTAAGCCGGTAGTTTTTGTAATTAATATTGCTTTTATATATGAATATATGAGTCTAATCACTAGAGCACATCCTTTCCAAAGTTTTTCATTCAATCCAAAAAACTAATTCAAGTAAATCCAATCTAGTTGATAACTATGTTCATGCTTCACACTATGTTTTAAGAGTTTTTTTTATAAAAAAAATACTATTATTTTGTTTTTTGAATTATTTATTGTGTGTGTTTTCAAATTATTTTGATGTTTTTATGTCAAAAATAATTTTTAAAAAAATATTATTTTATTATATTTCTAATAAAATTTATATTGAAAAACAATATCAACCATACTTCCAAACCGACCTTATATCTATCAATTTCTAAGATATTATTTAATTACTGAACTATTTTGAAAAAAAATTAAGATAATTGAAATAAAAGAAACATGTACTTTGTCATTTCTATTTTTAAATGATTGAAGTTTATTATAAAATTGTTATTTTAAATATATATTTTTTATATCGTTTACTTGCCTTTTCTATTTTTAATATATATTTCTATTTTAAATAAATATTATATTTTCATTTACTTGCCAATTGCAATAATTCTTTTTTTTCAATAGCTGCAAATAAATTCCAAATCTTTCTGTTGAGTTCTCCATCTACCTAGGTTAAACGAATGAGAAAATAACACGTTTGTTTAGAAGCTATCAGCCTATTTTTGATTGAGTCCCTAAAGAAAATAAATTTCAATTGGGTCTCTCATCTATTTGACTTTACCCAATCAACCTTAAAAAAAAACCTTCAAAGAAGAATAAAAAATCAATTAAATTGTAAATAAAAAAATTGATATTGATAAAAAAAGTATTAGAAAAACAAAAAACAAAATAAACAAACAACAAAGATCGGGGGCATGCCATGCTTGTGCTCATGGGATTCAATTATAAATATTATTTATTTGAGGACCCAATTAACATTGTGGTGACGAAGTAATATATTTTATTTACTATGTACACAAGTAATTTATTTTGAATAAAATACGAATTTCTTTCGAGAAAAATAAGCGGTGAATTTGACGCGAGCGCATTGCCGCGTAGAGGAACTCGTTCGAGAGACAGAAGTGGACGAGCATTAAATTTTGCGGTCCCGTTCGTATCGAGACAATCAGATTCAGTAACTAATCGACTGCAGCCACGTATGGACCACACACGTCCGACGCGTGGTAAGAAGAGTAGACGTGGACAGATTTTGATTCTCTGTTTCATGGCCCACTGTATAGCGGTAATATCAATAATTTAAATTTGAACACGCATTACAAGGGTGTCCAAAAATAAGAATGTTGAAGATTTAGTAAATTTCTTATTTGGTCCCTGAAGTGTTTTAATCCTTACAATTAGCTTCCATAGTTTAAACTTCCTCATCCAATTGCTTCCCAAGAGTTTCATGTACAATATATAAGACTTATTAAATACAATTCATTCTTATATTTATAAAATGAAACAATCAATATAATATAGGAAAAATTATATATCATAGTAATATGATTTATAATTAAATATATTATTATTTTTATAATTATAAAATAGAACAATTAGCTGAATCATAATTGTATATAGAATTGATATAAATTTAAATGAGGGAAAAATTGTATTTCTCACAACACAAGTTTCTTACAGTAGTAATCAAAGCGTTTTAAAAATCTTAGAATAATCAGTTTTTTAATAATAGAGAAATTATTAGAGTAATATTTGAAAATTAAGATTAAAAATATTTATAATTAGGCCTTAGAAAGGATTTTCAAATCAAATTTATGCATTCACAACAATTGTTTTCCTTGCAGCCTATTTTTAAGACCTACCGTGTGATGATACAATTGCACAAATGTAAACAATGTAGATGAAAGTATAAATCTGGAGGAGCTAAAATATTGTCTGGCCACAAGAGCGCCGCACGCTGGTGTTCTGACACCAATCAGTGGCCGGAAAGTCCACCATTGAAGAGGAAGGTGACATGGCACGTCAATCCCCCATAAAGTACCCGAACATAGCTTTCTAAACGTCATGTCGTCTGTCAACTCACGAAGGATGAGAAATTGTGGAGTTGATTGGGTCTACCACCCTGCCCAATCAATCAATCTAGTGAGAAGTATACATGAAAATAGGTCTGAAATTGAAATGGTTCTGTGTAAAAAGGTTTGCTCAAGTTTTTAATTTATTGAGTTTAGATTTTTAAATCAATAGGAGTTTCTCTTGAACATATTAAATTAATATAAGGAATACGCTTTAAAATTATTATTTATTATTAATTGTTTTACAATTAGGTGAAATAATATTTTCAGGTTAAAATTCATGTATTAAATTTGATAAATTCATTGTGGCATTGTGAATGTTAGAGGATAATATAAATCATATTATCCTCTAACATTCACAATGCCACAATGAAGGCCTCATCTATAAACTTAAGGTTTTAGGTAAGTTGATTCTTTAACATGATATCAGAGCCTTGTTGACCCAGCAGTCACGAGTTCGAATCTCACCACCCCTATTTTATTTGATAAAAATCAAGCAGAGGGTGATGTGGGCCTGTGCAAGTTTCAAGCCCAAAGAACTTTCATATTCTAGGGCCTCACCTATAAGCTTAAATTTTTAGGTGAGTTGATTCTTTAACAGTGAAAATATAAGAGGAGATGCTAATTAAAGTACATTGATTTTTGCCAGCAATTAGTACATGAAAGCACTAAGACATTAGTAGTAGAGATGTAATTAGGACATTGAGAAAATGGCTAAAATAAAGTAAGAGATTTGCCTAAACTCTTGAAATATACCAAGGCCTCGCGACCAACCGCGTCCAAAATAGCATGATTGAGATTGTTTTTGAAAATATTTTTTGTTTAGAAATATATCAAAATATTTAAACAGATTCTAATTTTAGTGATGGAGATCACCATCAGTAATTGCATTCGTGAAACACAACTTACAAAACAAACACGGAATTAACTAATAGAGAAACCAATTACATTCTAGTCATTAGAAGCTGTTCTTCTAAATATTTTTCGGAAAACTTGAATTGATCTGGTTCCAGAGGAGCATTATTAATCACCAGCAGCATCATGATATGGCTAGTTTTGCTGTGCACTTGAAAAGGAAGTTGCTTGCTTGCTTGCCATTGCCGAGACAGGGAAGAAGATATTGGCAATGCAGAGTTCCAAAAACGATGTCACTTTGCAGATTGCACAGAGCCTCGCAAGGAAATAATGACATCGTTATTTACAAGTGCTGCTGAAAAGAAATGACATATTTTATGATTGGAAAATTTACAGACCAAGCCCGGCAGCAGATGATTGAAAAAGATGATGAAATCCATCAAAGAAATCATGTCTGTAGAAGGTCATGACATGTTACTCAAGCGAGTTTCATGCTATTCGAAGCATGCATGCATGCATGAAAAAACCTTGCTCAAAAGATGTTTTCACTTTTTTTTGGCAGCAATATGATTATTAATTGTCTAATCTGTTTGAGAGTGATTAAGTTTGTTTTTTAAAATGATATTTTTTTATTTTTTAAAAATTATTTTTAATATCAGCACATGAAAAAAATTCAAAATTTTAATTTAAAGCTAAATATAAAAATAAAAAATAAAAATTCATTTTTTTTAAATATTTCTGAAATGCTAAGGGTAGAAAAGGGCCTTTGCAGTGAAAATAATCTTGAATGTTATGTTAAAAACGAAGAACACAGTCGAAACCTTTCAGTACAAAACCCATAATAGTCTTCGAAAAGCCTTTGGCCCAACTTCTTACGAAACCATAATTTACTTGGGAAAATTAAAAGCATTATTTTAGATTTGAGTTAAATATAAAAATAAATCATCGACAATATAAAAAAAGTTCAATTATAGTTTTTAAATGATGGACATAAAAAAAACTAAAATAAATATATAAAATAACCTCTCTCTAATTTCTCAAAGATATAGTCAATTCTTTTTTTAAAAATAGGGGACGTGTTGTTTGCTTTATGGATATTCCAACGATCAAGAGTAACTATAAAATTATGAGTTTGTTTTTTTTTCTATTTAAAATCCATTTTAACCCAAGCATAATTATATAACATTATAGATATTAAATATTTTAATGCTATTTCTTTCTTATTTAATAATATTCATTAAAAATTATAAATCATGTAAGCAAATACATGCTGATATGAAATTGTAATTAAAAGTTAAAAAAATTACAAATTATTAAAAAAATACTAAAATTTCTATAATAGTGAAAATAATTGAAATTATAGTATTAAATTTAGATGTGTTTAAGATATATCTTGAAAAATATACTATCTAATGGGAATTGACTAAAAACACCTGGGTTATTAAATAATTAATTTTATTAAAAAAACAATATTTTCTTCTTTAATGTTTACCTTGTTGGGTGTATAACAGGTTTCATCAGGTCAACACAAGTAATTGAAAATCCAATCCAATTGGAGCAACAAGCCAACAAGTCAATGTCTTGTTGTATTTAACAAGAAACACAACCCGACCCAGGCTCTGAGTTCGGGTCAAACCGCGCATGCAGGACGGGTTTAACAACTGCAATTTTATTTGAGAGCCTAATTGTGAAATTAATGTAAGTTTGGGGACTCATTTTGACATTACTCACTAATTTAATTCAAGTCGCTCCAGCATGAACACTCTCAGAAGCTGAAAGCTAACAGTGTCCCTCTCTCGTTCTTCCTTCTACGCATCACTTCTGCAAATCTAATAATTAATTAATTAAAAGAATTATGGCGCCGGAAACGAACAAGACGAGTGACAGCGGAGGTGCAACCAAAAACGATGCGCCGGTGAAGGCGCCGCCGTCGAAGAAGAAAGAGGAGAAGAAAGACGATGATTTAGTAAGTTTCACTTTAATTTCTCACTCTAGGGTTTTATTCATTGAAGATTGAGAGCAGCCTTGGTACTTCTTTTTTTGATTTGAGCGGGTTTTTGCTGTGTAGTCAGAGGAGGACTTGGCATTGAAGCAGCAATTGGAGTTGTACGTGGAAAGAGTTCAAGATCCTGAACCTGGAATACAAAAGCTTGCTCTTGAGAGTTTGAGGTGGTGACTGATTCATTCAAAGCTTGCAACTTTAGAGTTTTTATATAGGAATGCAATTGGTTTCTTATGGGAATTGCACTGAGAGTTTGGCTGTGTTTATTACCTTTGTAAAGGGTATGTGATTTCTCTTGGAATTTAGGGCTTGATTTTTTGGATTTACAAATGTAGACTTCAACATGAAAGTCATTTAGAAGATGGGTCGTGACTGCCAATGTTTATGAGATGGAACTTTGGAAGGGGTATGTGTGCTCTTGGATTGAGCTCCCCTCAAGTTAGGGGTAACATGGTCGATCATGTTGGTTAAATCCAAACCACTGATTTTGAAATCAATAGTTAGGGATTCATTTCACCAAGTTAGTGGGTGGTTTGAATCATTTTGAAATTTGTGATTATTTTTTTCTATAGAAAAACCCAAGCCATTGATTTCAAAATTAATAATTTTGATTGACTTAACTTGAGAGGAGCCAAATCTGTGTACTCTTGGCTACACTTAATGAATGGCTGGATGGCTTATTTTTTTTCGTTAATTATTGTACTGATTAAAACAATGTCTTGACAGCCACAAATGCTATAATGGTTGTGAATATGTTTTTTGGTCTATCATGGCTTTTCAAGAGTGAAAACAAATCTCAGCTGCTTGTTTTGTGTATCAAAATATTGAGAATGTCTTGAATGGCTTCATGTGGTGTTGTGTTAAAAGTGTAATGATTTTACTACCAGAGCAACTTGCAGGGAACAAATTTTGAATAGAGTATGGTTATTGACAATGCATTTTTTTCCTGTTCAGACAGGAAATCCGGAGCTCAACGAGTTCAATGACTTCAGTTCCAAAGCCATTGAAGTTCCTTCGACCACATTATGGAACCTTAAAAGCACATTATGAAAAAATGGCTGAAGCTGATCTAAAGGTATATTGTGAAGTTGGATGTTGTTCCTTGATATCAATCACAGTAGTTCAGGCTTTAATTGGTTTTTTTATGCAGAAATTCATGGCAGATATACTCTCAGTTTTGGCGCTGACCATGTCTGCAGAGGGAGAACGGGTATGCCTACATGTTTTATTTAAGTTTGTTCTATCTTATTTTCCAGTGACTGGCATGCTATGCAAGGGTGTTCTTAGCCTGCATCTTTGCTCTTGTCACCCCTATATCTCCCCCTTCTTTCCTATCAATGTTTGTTTTATTTATCACATATTTTCTCTTGCATATATACCTGGTGCATGATTCTAAATGTTTATATTTATTCTGCACATGTTAATCTGAAGCTCTAGTAGTTCCTTCACCTGCACGTGTTTTTCATTTGATGACTCTTTCAGGAAAGCTTAAAATACAGATTGTTGGGTTCAGAGGGTGATATTGGTTCATGGGGCCATGAGTATGTAAGGTGAGATCATCTCATTGAGAACATGTTTCATACAAGTAGGATACAGAATGGAGCTGAACAGGCTTTTTATTGTGATGAAGGCTTGGATTATGTGCTGGCTATGTGTTGCTGTGGTATTGTTTTTGCCCTGGGCCTGCAAGTTTAAGTTCTTCTAATCACAATATATTTTTAAAAAAGGTCACTGCTACACAGAACAATTTTTTGGCTGCAATGTATTGAGCGCAGCTGCAAGTGCTTTATAACTAGTTGTGATAAGTTTCTAGAATTGGGATGTTCTCTCATTTTAAGAGGATGTCTTGTTCTGTTTGTTGCAGTTAATCATTTTATCCCTTCAATAAAATTTCTTCCTTGATCATTAAAAAAACAAGCTCTACATTTTGACCAGCCTTTTCTCTTTTTCTACAGCTTTAAAAATTTGTGCATGCATTTTGTGTCGCAATAGGTTCTTAGGTCTTGGTTGCGCGATTATCTTTTCTGTGATGTATTGTTGATTGAATGAGTTTTGCATTTCTGTTTTTTAATTGATTCGGAACCTATTGGAGTAACTGGGCAGAGAGGTTCGTTTAGCATTTAATACTTATAAAGAGACACTCTCACATGCACATACATATATTTATGTGTATGAGTCAATCTTAACATCATGATTGTTTTGTCGGCAGGAATTTGGCTGGAGAAATTGCTCAAGAGTATACAAAGAGACGGGTTAGAAATTTATCCTCAAGTAATACTATTGAAGATTGAAATGACCTGACAAGTTTTGAAATGACCTGTTAAGCAAACTTGTCAGGCAATGAAAATGTTCTTCTATCTGATGTGTACTGTCAGTTTGAAGTATCCATCAAAAGTGTGTTTACAGTTTAAAGCATCACTTTGCTATCTGGAGAATTGCATTCAAACAGCCAAATATTTCTGTATAATTTTTAATTAATACTCACTTATTCTTTTGTTTGTTCTGCTAGCATTAAGCTTTTCATCGCTTCCACTTTGACTGTTGTGTTTATAGATTGGTGCCTGGGATCATGATGCTCACTGGTGTTTTGTATTGAACAGTGAAAAATCTGTCATGAACTCTCATATATGTTCCCTGTGTTCTTAATTCCGATTATTTCTGTGCTGCTTACAGAGTGAAGAGGCCTCAATTGATGATTTGATTGAGCTTGTACAACAGATTGTTGCATTTCACATGAAGGTATGCCTTGAAATCATATTTTGAGATAAGTTCCCTTAAATGGAACATTGATGCAGGATTGAGTCCTGATGTACACCAGAAGTACCAATCTAGTTCTGCAAATATGCAAATGCTGTGTACCGTATCCCCATACCAATAACTGTGCTTTTTATATCTAATCATTTTTATGGTTTCGCAGCACAATGCTGAACCTGAAGCTGTGGACCTTTTAATGGAGGTAAAGTGCAATATGATTTCTTCAATCTTCTTAGTATTCTTTATCAATATTCTTTTCTTCCGCTGAACTTTGAATATTTTGTTTTGACTAAATCCAGGTTGAAGACCTTGATATTTTAAGTAAGTATGTGGACAAAACAAATTTCAAGAGGACTTGTCTCTACCTCACCAGCGCAGCAAAGTGAGTGTACTACAATCATGATTACTAGGACTTAGTTAGTGATCAATAGATTTCAAAGAATAAATCTTTCCACATTTATGTTTTTATAAAATCTTACAACATAACGCGTCTTATAGTTGCTTATCATTACTTAATTGCTCAAATCTTCAACATAAATGCCATCTATGCACCATATAACTACCAATTGTTTTATCAAGTAACAACTTTAGACTATTTATCATAGTGAATGATGAAGAATTAACTCAATTAAGAGAATGGCTCTTGTGGAACAAAATTTTGTAGAAGTCTTCACTTCCAATAATTCTTCTTGAGTGAAAGAGAAAAGGAAGATTATTACACACACACACACACACACATTATAAAATGGTGTTCAAAGGACAATGTCTTCAGCCCTGCTCCATGTTGAATTGTAGATCATGTGTGTATGGTGTTGACATTTCAAATTGCAATATTTTGCAGATACCTTCCTGGACCAGATGATTTGGTAGTTCTTAAAATAGCGTATGAGATATATATCAAATTTATGGAGTATGCAAGTGCACTTCAAATTGCATTATTCCTCGATGACTTGCAGGTTTGCTTCTTGTTTGATTTCATTGACTTGAGTAACCTTATGTGCGAGTGATTTGTGTCTGATGCAAATAAATTGAATCTATCATGCATAAAAAGTAACTGTGGTTTAATTCCTGACAATATTATATGATGGCAGTATATCAAGCAGGTTTATACTTCTTGTGATGATGTGCTGCAAAAGAAACAATTTTCTTACATCATTGCTCGGCATGTAAGTTTTATAAATGTGTATTGGATTAGTTTTGTTGCAATTATTGATACGTTCGTGCTCAGTGGTCAACTGTTATTTCATTTTTTTCAGGGTACTGCTTTTAAACTTGATGATGATATTGCTTCAGATGATATAGTCAGAGAAGTATTGGAGGAAATAATCAACAACACCAAATTAAGTGAGGGTTACCTTACCCTTGCTCGTGATATTGAGGTCATGGAGCCCAAATCCCCTGAAGATATCTACAAGGTTTGAACTTTTGATTCTATATGATGCTGGAATGAGATTTACTATCCGAATGTTTTATATTTCAATACAAGTATATAATTCAATCATATTTGTCTTTTTTATGCCAACTTCATGGTTTGCTTGCTTTTTTTTTGTTAGGCACACTTGCTTGATGGCCGGGCTAGTGCTGGTGCTAGTGTTGATTCAGCCAGACAGAATTTAGCTGCTACATTTGTTAATGCATTTGTAAATGCAGGTTTTGGACAGGTTAATATCTTTATTTTTATTTTTGCATGCAAATGCTCGAAGTTGGTTATACTGACATTTGTTACTTATGTTTGTAACAGGATAAGCTAATGACACCTCCAACAGACTCTTCAAGTGGTGGTTCAGGAAATTGGCTTTTCAAGAATAAAGAACATGGGAAGACCAGTGCTGCAGCAAGCCTGGTATACTTTTGTTCCTTACATGATTTACCGTGAATTTCAACCTGCCTGCAAAAATCTCACTGATGTTACCTGTAATTTACAGGGTATGATTTTAATGTGGGATGTTGACTCTGGGCTTGCTCAGCTTGATAAGTATTTCCATAGCAATGACAACCATGTGATTTCTGGTGCCCTACTAGGGGTTGGAATTGTCAATTGTGGTATCAGAAATGACTGTGATCCTGTGAGTTCTTTTAATTTTTGTGCCAGAGTAACATAATTTGTTACCAATAATTTACAAATCATCTATTTCTCTCTGACTTGATTTCTTTTCTCAGGCCTTGGCACTACTAGATGATTTTGTTGATAAAGAAGACCCATCTATCCGAATTGGTGCAATAACGGGGCTAGGAATTGCATATGCTGGTACTCAGAATGAGCAGGTGAGCTTTCTTTTCCTGATAAATTTGTAGCCCATGGCAATTATTATCTCAGTAGATAAACAGTTTTCCCATTAATCTGTGTGCTTTAGAAAATTCAACTCCCTGATGTTGTCTGTGTTTTTATTAGTCATCTTTTACTCAGTTTACTGATCCAACTGTTCACTAAATTATCATTCCTGTTAGTGATGTTTAAAATATTTGTTTAGTTAAATGTATACTGGAGTTTGAGAAGTTATTATTAGAGGGAAAGATTGTGATGTTATATGATTAGAGGCGTACAAGTGTGTTGTCATTTGATTTCTTGTATGTTTTTTGACAGATATGCAAGAAATTGTCCCTGGTACTTAATGATGCAAAAGCTCCACTTGATGTAATAGCATTTGCTGCAATCTCATTGGGCTTGGTTTGTGTGGGTTCCTGCAATGAAGTGGTTGCACAGGCTATTATATTGTCGTTGATGGAGAGGAGCGAGTCAGACTTGCAGGACCCCCTTACTCGATTTTTGCCACTTGGCCTTGGTCTTCTATATCTTGGGAAGCAGGTAATGACAACTTGAGGAGGCTATTATGGAATCAAATATTTAGTTTTGTATTCCATGTATTGTTATGTCAAGTATTGTTGCAACATTTTGCATGGGGTTCATTTATTGTGCACTAATGTTTTTGTCAAATGAATCTGGGACACTTGTAATTTTTCGATTATGATTTTTTTATTCTTGTTCAATAGGAAAGTGTGGAGGCCACAGCAGAAGTGTCAAAGACATTTAATGAGAAAATAAGAAAGTATTGTGATATGACTCTGCTTTCCTGTGCCTATGCAGGCACTGGGAATGTTCTTAAGGTAATCAATTAATCTATTTGATTCATTTAATGCTACTGATATATTAAGTCATTTTTCTTAGTAGCTAGCTCCTTTTCTCATAGGTTCAAAACCTTCTTGGTCATTGTGCTGAAATCCTTGAGAAAGGCGAAACTCACCAGGGACCAGCTGTGCTTGGGATTGCTATGATAGCAATGGCTGAGGAGTTGGGCCTTGAAATGGCAATTCGCTCATTGGAACATCTGTTACAATATGGACAGCAGAATATCCGTAGAGCAGTTCCTTTGGCCCTTGGACTCCTCTGTATATCAAACCCTAAGGTATAAAAAGTCTTTTTGTAGTGATTTAAAAGTTTGCCTATTTTGCACAACACTATGATGATTTAACTGACTGTTGAATAATTACCAGGGCTGTGTAAGCAAACTAAGTAAATTCTTTTATAATTCTAGTTATGAATGGAGAAATTCTTGCAATCAATCTACATAGATGAAAAAACCATGAAAGTGAGATAATAATCAATTAATTGCTTTTTTCCTTTTCACTTGTTCATTTGGCTTTCAGTCTATTTGTCCATAGATTGAGGGAAACAAAACACCAACATAGTTTTTATTGTGGTTCTTTTCCTTTTTTTTCTTTTCTTTTTTCAAATAGTTTTTCTTGTGATTATTTGTCTAAACTTCTACTCTTTAAATTGTTTCTGAGAATTCAAAACAAGTGTTGTTTGCTGATGGTTTTTATTTAATTTCACTTGTCTATATATGTGCCAGGTTAATGTTATGGACACATTAAGTAGACTTAGCCATGATACAGATTCAGAAGTTGCAATGGTAAGATCACACTTTGGTTCATGGTTCAAATTTTATTCTGTTGCTTACCCTCTAAAAGTCGCTTTGTTTTTTTCAAATGCTGCAGGCTGCGGTTATTTCCTTAGGTTTGATAGGTGCCGGAACTAACAATGCTCGCATAGCCGGAATGCTCCGCAATCTTTCCAGCTATTATTACAAAGAAACCAGCCTTCATTTCTGTGTAATGCTTATTCTAAATGTGTCTTTAGTTTTCTAATTGTGCTGCTGGGTTTCATCCAAGATTAGTCGACTGATTTCACTTGGCCCATGCAGGTGCGAATTGCCCAAGGCCTGGTACACTTGGGGAAGGGCTTATTGACCCTCAATCCTTATCATTCTGATCGCTTCTTACTATCACCGTAAGAAATCTCCTTCAGTGGAAATTGGCTTTCCCGGAATCGTTTGACGGGACTGACTACGAGTGTTCTTTTCTTTTTTGAATTATTATTTTATTTTCTCTCTACAGGACTGCACTTGCTGGTCTAATAACAATGCTACATGCCTGTCTTGATATGAAAGAGATCATTTTGAGGAAATATCACTATGTCCTCTACTTCCTTGTTTTAGCGATGCAGGTTTGTTAGAATTTGGACACATCAACCTATACTATCTGTTTCCTTTTTACCTCGTGAATCATCGGCTTCTCACTGCCAATTTGTTCTTCTCTGTGGCCACAGCCAAGAATGTTGTTGACAGTTGACGAGAATCTGAAGCCTTTACCTGTACCGGTTCGAGTGGGACAGGCAGTTGATGTTGTTGGTCAAGCAGGAAGACCCAAGACCATTACTGGTTTCCAGACCCACTCAACCCCGGTTCTTCTAGCTGCTGGTGATCGGGCTGAACTGGCAACTGAGAAGTGAGAATTTTTCTCCAAATTTACCATTAACTTTTCTATTATTGGTTGATAGTACTCTAACAATTACTTCTTCTGCAGGTATATTCCTCTTACGCCCATTCTTGAAGGGTTTGTCATTTTGAAGGAGAACCCAGATTACAGAGAAGATCAGTAGTTGCTCACTGAGACTTCTATAGAGCTTATTCAATCAAATACGAAATTGTGCTAGATCAGCAATTTCTCCCCACCTTGTTACCATACATGGATAATGATGACATTGTAGCGATTTACTCGTCTGGGAGAATATATTGGAGTTTCCCTTGTGTTTTTGCAGTGCTTTTCAATGAGGTTTGTTGCAAGTTCCAAATGCTTGTATTAGAAAAGTGTGTTCTTCACTTGGGATGGTTCAGAGAAAGAACCGAGTCCCTGAGCCGGGTTTGGATCGGGTTAAATTTTATTACATATTTAGCACTTCATTTTTTATTTTATATAGAAATGAACTGCATAAACTCTATACTGAAGTGAGATCTACCATTTTAGTTTCTCAAAAACCATTCAACAATGTTTTGCTTCAGCCTTTGTAGCTCATAACTTTCCAGTGTTAGCTTCAAAATTCTCAAGAAAAAGCTAATTTTGGTTCAGGCATGGCAGAGATTTGATCGATGCAAACCCTGTGGGAAAGTTGATATGCACGGTGTTGTCATTCAGGGATATCGTGTTTAAGGGCCTGTTTGGGAGTGCGATTGCAGTAACTTTTCAAAGTGTTTATCGTGTCGAAATACATCAAAATTATGTTTTTTTTATTTTTTAAAAATTATTTTTGAAATCAGCACATTAAAATGATCTAAAAACACCAAACTGCCGGTCTTTAAAATGTAAAAAAAAATAAAATAAATTCAAATTTTGACCAAAAACCGGTGGGATCGCAATGCCAAACGGAAACGGACACTAAATGGTCCAGTGTTGCCAAAACATCCATTATTTCATGAGTTTAGAAACAGACATTACAATAATACCTAAATTCTTAAAATTAAATTTACTAAAAAAACAACTAGAAGTATTAGGAACTGGATTGGAAATATATGATATGGTGCAATTGCACTTTCTTACAAGGATTATAACATATATATATATTTTAAAAATAAATTCACCTAATAAAATTTATAAAAACATTTTAATTTATTTATAATTTTACTAGGTTTTCTTATGACATATAATGTATATACTTTTTATATTTTTTTATTGTTATTATTATTAAAAGAAATAAATCACAATAAATTCATTCATTGACTGGATGGTGGAAAGGTACAAGCCCATGTTGACCCATCATCAAAATCATTGAATTATGGGCTTGACACATGTTTAATAGTGGGCTACTTTAATAAGCCCGTTCGTATTTAAGGCCCACATACTTTATGTTTTTTCCCTCTCCCTTTCCTCCTGTAGGGTTTAAGCTAAAACCACTCAGTCCCTCCCCTTCTCTGTCTCGGGTTTTATCTCGCTCCAACGACAAACTGAGCCAGATCTCTCCCTTTCGCCTATCAATAATTTTGAAATTGTAAAACTTTTTTAAAATGAAAGTGAAAGTAATTTCACGTTCTACTGATGAATTCACTCGAGAACGTGGCCAGGATCTTCAAGTAAGATTTTTCTCTCTAAAAATCTCCAATTTTTGTATTAACATATTAAATTTAGAAGAACCAACCTCTTAAATATCGCTAATTTTGTATTAATTGACCTCTTGTAAAGAGACCCTTCATTTTTCTGTCTGGAATTTTACTTATTGAATGTTAAAGGAAGCTCCTTTCTTCGTTTTTCCTTTTCTTTTCTGCTTATTTTTTGTGCTAATTTGGATTAGAGAGTGTTTCACAATTTCGATCCAAACTTAAGAACACAAGAGAAAGCAGTGGAGTATCAGAGGGCACTTAATGCTGCCAAATTGGATAAGGTATTTTTTTTTTTTATTGAGTTGAGTTATTTTGTTGTCTATTTGGCGTTTTTGTTGTTTAAAATGGTTAATTGGGATTATAATTGCTATTGAAGATATTTGCAAGGCCGTTTATTGGCGCAATGGATGGGCATATTGATGCAGTTTCGTGTATGGCTAAAAACCCAAATTACTTAAAAGGGATTTTTTCTGGTTCTATGGATGGAGGTATGTTGATTTGTTTAGCATTTCTCAGTTGATTATGTGATTGAGTTTAGCATTTAAGTTTGTTGCTTAGTATATCTTTTTTTAACATTTCATTTTTTTGCTTTAAATTAGTTTAATATTTCTGATTTTTCATTGTTTTTGTGATGTTAACAGATATTCGCCTTTGGGATATAGCTAACAGGTAATCTCATGCTGCATTCTTCAGTTTAAAGTTTATACTTCTCAGATCAATTATAAGCTGTGTTTAAGTTTCTTTAATGTTGGATATTACATGCATATATTGAGGTCAGCACAGGAAGAGAAAGAACTGGTGGTACTAGTGAGAGTGTTATAGCATTTTTTTTCTTCTTGTCTTGTTTCCATATGTATTGTAGGCCATTACATGTTACAGTTATAGAATAGAAGTGATCTGTCGAAGCAATAACTGTGCAGATTAGCTTTTTAAGATGAGTAGGATACTACCATTTTGATGTTTATCTACTTGTGACCACTTTTGTGGGGTTTGGAAATGTAATAGAAGTGATCAGGTTAGGGCCACAGGTGAATTTGTTGTGCTTATCAATTGTTTGATCATGATGCTAGGATACATTTTAAAGATCCCAGGACCAAGAAAATGTATTTAAAAAAAAGAAAAAGAAAATTCCTAGATCAGGTCTTGCAATTTTTATACGTGTATTTTCAGTGGATCGTATTTTGATTGGTTGATGTTCTGTGTGTGTGATGGTGTTTGACTTATGGGATCTGAATCAACAGGAGAACAGTCTGTCGATTTCCTGGTCACCAAGGTGCTGTAAAAGGTTTGACTGCCTCTACAGATGGGAGAACTCTTGTATCTTGTGGAACTGATTGCACGTAAGACAATTTATTTCGTTAAGATGGGAAATAAGCTTTTGAAGCTGAATGCTTTGTGGTATCTTGATGTATCTTTCATTTCCACCTAGAATTTAGTTCACGTTTCACTAATCTGTGAGCTTGTTGCTTCAGTGTCAGGCTTTGGAATGTTCCTGTAGCTACTATCATGGAATCAGGCAATTTGTCTGATTGTTCATCCGAGGTAATGCTTTTTCGATATAGCTGTTATTGTATGTTGATTAAGTTTTCTCTTCTCATTCAAAAGTTGTCTTTTCAGCCACAGGCAGTTTATATGGGGGAAAATGCATATTGGTAAGATAACAATTCTTCTCAGTGCTCTCAGGGAATATGTTTTGATGTATATCTAGTGTAGGTGTGTTTTTTAACATCCCTCTTATTTGGAACCCCACCTTAATGTTTCCAGGGCTGTTGACCATCAATGGAGTGGTGATCTCTTTGCCACTGCTGGTGCCCAAGTAGATATTTGGAATCATAATAGGTTTGATCTCATCTCATTTCATTACTTCTACAAAGTGTTTAAGCTATTTAAACTTACTCTCTAATACACCAGCCATAATAATTAGGTCTCAGCCCGTGAGCAGTTTTAAGTGGGGAACGGACTCAGTTATCTCTGTCCGATTTAATCCAGGGGAACCGAATCTCTTGGCTACATCAGCAAGGTAGGCGTGCATACATAAAGTATAGGTCTGCTATTTTGAGCTTGATGATGTGGATAATTTACTTAGAGCTTGTTTTCATTTTCTGTCATGTATATTAATATATTGAATGCCTAAACTGCTATGAATACAGGAATTTTAACATGTACTTAGATTAAGATTTAAGAGTTAAAAGTAATTAGAGTAAGAATTTTAAGATGATATGAAGAGAACCTTGATTTTCTCAAGTATTTGTGACCAGGTCTGTTGTTTCAGTTGCATGAGTTCTGCCACAGGTAGATTTTTATGTACCTTGTTAAGTTTGGGAAACAGAAATGATAGATTTCTTAGAGCCTATTGCACTTGAAAAAGAATGGTATTATCCATGTCCAGCTATTTGGCATTAGACGTAGCATTTTGGAGCATGGAGAGTCAGCTTCCTCTAATGATGCAAGACAAATCAACACTTGCATCTTAAGGATTCCCTTGGATATTATTTCTTTTCATGATTATGTTCTCAGCATGTCCTGCAACAAATACAACCGGACATCTTCTCAGAGCCAACAGATTTATGTTTGCTTAAGAAGATATTGCATAAAGTGTTCAATTTTTTGGATCAGACTCTGAGTGGTTAGGGCCAAAGTCTTGATATGCAATACTTGTTTGTTGGGGCTTTTCATTTTCTTCTCTTGCTAGTGACATCACATATTCAAGGACATTGAGGGCTGGGTAGCAGATCCTTTTATACTTACAAGATGTGCATTATTTATGGATGCTCTCCATATATTTACCTATGGGTTTTTCAGTCATGCATTTAGACACAAACTGCACGCATGCTCAAAGACATCAAACTAAACACGTCCTTATTTGAAGTGTATTTTTGCTTTTGCAGTGATCGCAGCATAATGTTGTACGACTTACGCGTGTCATCTCCAGCAAGGAAACTTATTATGAGGGTAAGTCTGACTATTTATCAGCTTAAAGTTAAATGCATGGTTATGATCTTAGATCTCCTTTTTAACTTTTTTTGATGATCTTCATTAAATTTTTTGTTGTCTGAGTAAAGTAAACTGGAAAATGACAAGTGAGATCCCCCCCTCATGCAAAGAAATAAACCCATCAATGTTCATTGAGGTGCATTCTTGTTACTTCTTAATTCACCATCTCTTAGGCAGGTCTGAAAAGTTATGATAACATAGATTCCAGTCAAGTTGTAATCCAGGGAGTAGTGACCAAGTTCTGGTTAGTGAAATAGCATACAATTGGTTCAAAAGCCAAAGACATGCTTCTATCAAGTTATTCACCAACACGGTTGTTGTTGTTGTTGGAGATAGTTTTTTTTTACTTTGTAGGGGTTTCTAGATAATTTTGAGCCTATTAAATATAATTGTGGTATCTTTTTACTCTAAATTTCATCCAGATAAAAGGGGGGGAGGGGGACATGAGGGGGTGGGTGTTTCTATGTAATAGACAATGTTATATTGACATTATTTAAGCTGTCAAATTTGCTAATCTTTTAGTGGATGCTTTTTATTATAAAGTGTTCTGTTGCTAATGTGGCTTCTCAGATATTATATGCGCCTTGAATGCTTTTAAACATATCCTGCCCTTATTTCCAGATTCATAGGACTGTGCCTTTTATTTGCTAATGTGAACACTCTTTTTTCTTGCTGCAGACAAAAACTAATTGTATTTCTTGGAACCCAATGGAGCCCATGAACTTCACAGCTGTAAGCACATGAGCTGATGCATTCCTTAAAACTTACGTTTAATTTCAGAGTATTTAGGAATCATTGCCTGGATTGTAGGAAAATGCACTTTGATTTTTTAACAAATTGCAATATGATAATAATTTGATTAAAAACCTTATTGATATGTTGATCTACTGTGTAGAGCTGATATATTACATTCTGTGAAGATTTACTAGTTATATTGCATAATGCTTCAGGCAAATGAGGATTGCAACTGCTATAGCTATGATGCGAGAAAACTTGACGAAGCCAAGTGTGTACACAAAGATCATGTTTCTGCAGTGTAAGATAACTGGTGTTTGAACTTAGTATTAGTAACCCTTACATTTCTTAGGTGTTCTGTCAATCTAACCATTGCCAAGGAGATGATGTTAACACCAACTATTCATTTTCAGGATGGATATTGATTTCTCACCAACGGGTCGGGAATTTGTCACTGGATCTTATGATAGAACAGTGAGTTAAATTTAAGCAAATGCTGCTGCATTTAGTTAGTTTAGTTACAAAGATGGATTTTATGTTTAATCAAACTTCTTCCTATTCAGGTTAGAATTTTCCAGTATAATGGAGGTCACAGCCGAGAAATCTATCACACAAAGAGAATGCAAAGGTTCTTGGATTTATTTTTCTCATTAATGTTTGTTTGAGGTCTTGTACCATGTTGATTGATCATAAGATTTTGTTGGGAGTTAAAGCCCCAAATTGTCTCTGTACTATAACGATTTGGATTAGTGTGTCCTTGTACTATCAGCTTGTTTTATTACGTCCCTCTACTATATTTTCTCGGTTCAATAAGTCATTGGGTTAAACTGAGTACAAATTATGGTTAGTTTAGGACAGTGGGGTGATTAAAAGGTACCGTGTCCAAAACTGAATTTTGAGGCATTTGTTTTTATCTGTAATTTTAGAAAAAAATGTCTCAATTTATTTATACTGTAATTTTACAAAAATAAAAAAAGTACCTCGAAATTCAGTTTTGGACACATGGCACCTTTTAATCATGCCACATGGTTTAAAACAAACCATGGTTTGTACCCTGCTTAACCCAAGGAATATTGAACCAAGAAAATGTACAATCGATATAGTGCAAGAACAATCTGGGGCTTTAACGTGTTTTGTTGTATCTTGTCACTTCAGAAAATGAGGTCTTTGTGCTAAAGCCAACACTTTTGTGAGTTGTCTAAATGAAGATTCAATCTTCACTAATATGTGTCTGCTTTCCGACTGGATTATGCAGGGTATTCTGTGTCAAGTTCAGCTGTGATGCAAGCTATGTTATTTCAGGAAGTGATGATACAAATCTGAGGTTATGGAAAGCTAAAGCGTCTGAACAATTAGGAGTTGTAAGTTTTTTATTTGTCCACACAAATTCAATACATGCATATGATTTCTGCAGCGCTACTGAATTTTCAGCATTGTCATGTCTATATTGTACTTTGTGTGTTGACCTTTGAATTTTTTGATGATTTTATTTTGAGCACTGATATTAATATTTAGTTCTATTATTTCATTTCATCTTAGCTACATTCGTGCATAAAAATCTAGCGTAACAGCATCTCATTAGTAAATAACAACCATCCCTTTTCTATTGTGTAGCTACTGCCAAGGGAACAGAGAAGGCATGAATATAACGAGGCTCTAAAGAAGCGCTACAAGCACCTTCCTGAGGTCAAGCGCATTGTGAGGTGAGAGAATTTTAGCTCTTAAATATACTGGATTTGGATGGAAAACTCTTGCGATTGGCACTAGCCTTGGAAAACTTTACTGGCTCGGTATTCTTGGTTACTCATTTTATTTGTTATGACTGCAGGCATAGGCACTTGCCCAAACCTATATACAAGGCTGGACTCCTTAGACGTGTAATGACTGAAGCTGAAAGGAGAAAAGATCATAGGAGGAAAGCTCACAGTGCCCCGGGCAGCATCGTATCTGAACCAATGCGAAAAAGAAGAATTATTAAAGAAGTTGAGTGAGTTTTGTACGCTGGCTGCAGTATCTACAATTGGATCTTCTGAAGCTAGCACCTTAAAGGATGTGCTAGGCGATCCCAAATTTTGCCCATTCTGCAACGAGATAAAATCATGTGAGGTTGAGGGTCATCATATGAGCTCTGCGTGAGCAATTGTTCTTATAGAGACAGTTCTGTTGATGCATTGTAGTGTCAAATGTGATGATCAAGTTTTATTAAATGTTATGAGCAATTGTTCTTATAGAGAGGCAGTTCTGTTGACCAAGTTGGCTCGCTTCAATTACTGCTATGGGTTCTTGCATTGCATCTCATCCTTAAAAAGTAGATGAAATAAAGAAAGAAATTCACGCAAGATGGATAGAATGATCGGTTTTTTGAAAATTAACCCCAATAAAATTTGATCCTTTGAAAGCATTGTCATCACTGCAAAGTTCTACTGTTACATAAACTTCAGTGTAAAATACATCAACAAGAACTGATTAAGGTCGTTGCTGTCTGTCATCTTCCTCTTCATCATCAGAGTTGGTGCTTTCACGAAATCGTGGATTCTTCTCCTGCGACATCAAGCAACAAAGGATTATACAACAGAGCAGTAATAATTTCAAGCGCATTAGAAAGCAGTGAGCATGTGAGAATTCCGTGTTCTTTATAATCATCAATGCCAGTCGGTCAAAATCAGATAAAAACAGGCTGGAAATCAGACCTCCCTTGTCTAGTGAGAAAACATAAACCCCTTAACATGCAAGGCTGGTATACTGTGGTAACATGTTGCCAATTTTAAAGAATGCTCACAGGCACACAAGACTATTATGCATTTAAAGATTACCGGTCGTGAGTCGGGATCAAAGTTCCTCCTGGATTCAGGATCTGAGGTTCTCTTTGAAGACTCGCGTGGTTGTCGGTCGTCCTCTCTGTTCCGCTTGCGCTGGTAATCTGCTTCTTCAGAAAGACAATCAGAAAGTTTATTATGACAACATCAAGAAGAATCAAATAAAGGCCAGGCCCACTCTTGAACAACATAAAAATTCATACTGAATAAAAGGAATGTTAGAATAAAGGGATACTTCATGCAATCAATGAGTGCATAAAAAGGAAAAAAAATACCTCTACCCTGGCGATTGGAACCACCATAATTTTGGCCTCCACCACGTCTGCCATCTGCAGAGACAAAGATGTCAGAGGATGTTGAAAGATAAATCTTCATGCATTGTGTAAGGTCAAAAAAATATTTGGGTGTAATGGCATAGATACAACAGCCTAATGTTAACAAAATGTTTGAACTATTCAATAAAAATATAAGAGAAATAAGCAACAGAATCCATCAGATGAGCAACAATATGAAAAAGTGGTGGGTTTGATCATGATGGATATTCCTGCAACAATTATTCACATTTTGGTAGGCAAAGAAGGGTTTACTTTAGATGTGAGCTGTGAACTCTGGACAATGGGACACAAGCCAATAACTGCCATGATGATCATGCATCATCCAAGATGATATATATAATTGAATATTAAGTTTTAAATAAGGAAGATATTGTCCTCTATTTCATTTTCCCATTTATATTGTGTAGCTTGTACATATTCCACTACACTACAGCTTTCAAAAGATGACGATTTTTCTTTTTCTTTTTTTTAAAAAAACAGAGAAAATGAACGGAAGTATAAATAACAAAACAAAACAAAATCACTAAATTAGCAAGGCATGCTTAGCAGACAACATTTTCCCTCCATGCTCAAGCAAATGACCATGATCAGTTAGCAATTTACATGCATCAAGCAATCAGTAAAATATTACTAGATATCAATCTCATAATTCAAGGTAGCATCATTGCTAGTAAAAACAGTTTCTGCTGCATTTTCCGAAGACTGATTCTTTAATCATTCACAATGAATCATAACATGCATGCAAGTTTTTAATTAAACTGTACTTCAAAATCTAGATTCAGCTGGGTTAGAGGCTGCCCCAGACCGAGCTTATTTCAACGTTTTGCTAATAAATCTCTGGTCTTCCACTCCAATAAAAAGCTCAAAAGCATATAAACAAACACAGGAATCATTCTAGAAAGGAAAAGGAAAAAAAAAAGAAATACAGATACAGTTTAATTAAAAAGATTTTTACATAAAATAACTCTCAACAACTTACAATGAGGTGGCGGCATAACAGGAGGGAAAGAACCCAACGAACCAGCACCATAATCTACAAGCTGTCTTTGTACTTCTAACTCTTGCTGGACTAATTTTCCATAACCACCTCTGCGTACCACAAGTTAAGGAAACTAAAAGGTGCCTTGCTATTTCAATAATGATGAATTAGGAGAGGAAAAAAACCAGTTGATTAGCATGTTGCAGTACTTGTCCCATTTTAGAAGACAGACTGTTTAAATATGCACCCATTTGATTCATGATTCACCACATATGCATGCACATACACACAAACACAAACACAAAGCTAAAGGATATCAGGATCATAGTCTGTCCGATATTCATCTCGCACCTGTAAAAAACAAAACAAACCAAAAAAATCAACACCAATTGAAGGATAAGCCTTTTGCAAAATGCTGGCCAATGCAGCTGCTCACCTGTCCACCACTTCGACCTCGACCCCATTGCCTTCCTTCCTGAAAACCCCAATCAAAATCCACACGAATTGGACGATCATCAAGAATGGTTCCACTTATAAACTTCACTGCATCCTCAGTGTCTTCTCTGGAGTAATATCTAATAATACAAATGTGCAAAAAAATGAGCTGCAATCTATACTTGTTACAAATAACCACTCGCATAAGTTCTAAACCAAAAGCCATTTATCATAAAAACACAAAAAAAGAACAACGAAAAAAATTTCCTAAGCAAAAACAGTTCTTCAAAACTCAAACTTCCTCATAGAGGAAACACAATAAAACAAAAGCCACTTGGGGTCATTCTTATTTTCCTAATTTTCTCAATAACAACAGCAATTCAAAAATCAAATTCCTTGCGAAGGATTCAAGAGATACCCTCAAACAAAATGAAAGCCACAAGGGGTTTTTGTGCTCTTGTCTAAAACTGTAATCATCTCCCTAATTTCCTAATTTCATCAACAAACATAGTTCTTCAAGATTCAAGCTTTGTAATGAGCAGAGCCAAACCCACTGTCTTAATTTATTAGTCTAAACCCGCAATCATCTTCTCTATCCCATAAATATTTTAATTAAAGATAGAAATTTAGTTCAAGAAACAAAACAGAAACTTAAACAACAAAACAAAACCCACATGGGATTTTAATCTTCCAGTCTAAACCCACAATTAGCTTCTCAAGTCCATAAACATAGTAAAGATTAAAACTTTGTGCAAGAAACAAACCAGATACTTACAGTACAAAACAAAACCCACATGGGGTTTTACTATTCTTGTCCAAACCCATGGTAATCTTCTTAATCTCTCCAGCTCGAGTGAAAAGCTCATAAACTTGCTCTTCAGTAGTATAAAAAGACATGTTACCAATGTAGACAGTTGTTGAGGTTTGAAGTGCATGTTCAAACTCTTCTTGATTACCAGGAAACCTCCTGTCTCTATAAGCTGACAGCTTTGTTAGATCCTGAAATTAAAAGAACAAAACATAAGGCGTGGTTATTCATCAGAAAAAAAGTTCGAAGATTGAAACTTTTTTTTCTGTGTTACAGTGAGTTTACCTTGAAGAGAGAAGCCATTGTTTCTGTTCTGCTGAATTGAAGTGAAAACTGGAACTTGAAACACTTTAATTTAGGGGTTTTTGTTCGATAGGGATTTTTTTGTGGGTGTTTGGTAAGTGGTGGTGTTGTTTTCGTAATTTTACAAATTTGAACCGCCCGTTTTACAAATGGGTCTATGGTTTATTTGTGGTTTTGGCTTTGAAGAGTTATTAAGCAATCTATTTTGATGATAATTTATTTAGTTTTAAAATGAATATGAATAAAAATTAACTTGATAAAATTCAACCAATCAAATAATTAAAACTAACTAGATTAAAAACTCAAATGAAATCTACTTCAACTCTTAAAAAGTTTTTTAAAATATTATTTTATTTGTTAAATATTAAAAATAAATATTATTTCAAATTGATTAAGTTAACTCGGAAAATATAAATAACATCCCTCGTGGAGAATTTGTATAAACAAGATCTCCTATGAGCTTAAAAAAAGAGTAATGAAATTAGTTGAGTTTCAACTTTCAACAATCAAATCCAAAACTACTCTATAAGAGTAAAAGTCTTACTTTATCTGGACCCATTCCCTTACTCTCCTTTCAATTCCAATACAGAGAGAAGATCACTTTTGTGAAAAAATAAATAAAATACAAAACAGAAAATGGCAAGCTTGGCATAGTGCATATTCCTAAACTCCCAAAGGGTTTAAGCTTTCTTATTCACAATCCCCTGCCAAAAATCTCAACCTTCTAAAATTTCCAATCTTTCTCTAATCTTTATAATCACCAGAAAAATGGCCTCATTTACAGCCGCCAGATCCATTTTCCGGTCATCCGCCGCCCGTAATGCGGCGGCGCGCCTTGCTTCACAATCCAAATCCAAACCTAAACCCTCCACCTTTAGCCTCCACTCCACTGCCAACAAGCCCATTCTCAGGTCCCATTACTCCTCCTTGTGTGTGTGTGTGTGTGTGTATTGACTTGTTCGAGTTTAGAAAGACTAAAACTTTACTGGGCTGTTTTGTTTTGATTGATAGAAAGTTTTAATGGGGTGTTTTGTTTTCCGTTGTTTTGGTTAATGAAGGAGGAGTCCAGTGGAAATGAGCTTTGCTGTTGAATCAATGATGCCTTACCATACAGTGACTGCTTCTGCTTTGATGACTTCAATGCTTTCCATTTCTCGCTGCGGTTATGGCTGGCTTCCTGAAGGTATAGAAAAGATTTATTCTTTTCTTTTCTTAAATGTTTCTGTTTAATGATTGATTGCTTCCTTGGTTGATTGAGTTATTGAGTGTTATGTTTCCAAATTGATGATTATGTTATTTTTGGGGTAATTTTGTGTTGATGTTTTGAGAAACCGATGAAGAAATTAGAATTGTGGTATAAAGTAATAAAAAAATGTGATGGTTCAAGGCAATCAACAAATGGGGTAATGGTGACTTTGATATATCTGTAATATGTGGTCATCCTGTTTTCTTGTGTTCATTGAGGAGTAGTTTTGGTGTAGGTTGTCTAACCAGGGAGTTTTATTCTTGAATTAGGTATCTAACAACGTTTGTAATCCCCCTTGTTGTTCTTTTTCTTCCTTTTAATTTTCTGGTAAGTGAGTGTTTGCTGGATTAGGCTATTAGTGGATGTGAGGCCATGTGATTAAGATAAATGGAATACGTTCATTTGCTAAGCCCTCTCAATTTGTGCATTATCACATTAAAATAACTAAGAAGAAGATAAAAGCCTTTCTTTGTTTTGATAAAGAGGTGCAAACTCCTCTCTTTCCATGTTGTAGGACGAGTCAAGACTAGATGAAGATTGAGAAGAAAAGATGGAATGACTTGGATTTGTTTTTATTTTGAAGCTTTAAACTAGTAGGGTTCACATCATATCTAGACTCGACAGAACAGTTATCTTATCTGAAAAATGTTGAGACATGATGTAAAATGACAGCAATTTAAGATAAGGATGCTGTTGCAAGGATTTCTTTAAAAGTCTGATTGAATGATCCGTGTTTGAGTTATCCTGGAATTTTCTGTTGCATCAGTGTGCCATTTTCTCTATTTATTAAAAGTCCATCAAATGTTAGTTACAATTTTTCTTGTTGATAATCCAGTGTCTTCATAATATATTGAATGAGCTTCAGAGCCAAAATACAGATAATCTGTGCAAATTAAGAATTTCCATGAATAACGTAATAACCACATGGTGCAGGAGCATAATGGTAGCTTGACCTAGATTCAGCCTATAGGGGCAAACACGGTGGATGTATTACATGGATGTTCTGACAACTTTGCATTGGTTTTTGTTGGACAAATTAACAAATGGATGGTTTGGCAGCTACTACGGAGGTCTGGTTGTTTCATGTAGTATGATTTTTCAAAAAAATAAAAAACCCTCTGAATTATTTTTCTTTAGGAGTTGTATTGACAATTTTTAGAGAGAAATTTAACTTGCTAAATTGTATTATCAGTGTCAGATGGAATGATTGAGCTGGGATCGGTGGTTAGTGGCAAGAAGATGGATGTGAAACACTGTTGTTTCCAGACCATATATTGTCCGTGTCTCTTAGAACTATTGCATATAAAGAATCCTTTTGATAATTTGAGTTGTGATGACATATATGTAGTTATAAATGCACTTGTGAGTTTTAAGTTGTTGGATTTTCTGAGCTTCTAAAACCTAGCTGGATTAGTAGACTCTCACCCTTCTATAACCCTAATAAGCTACTTGCTTGTCTGATATGTTTTCGTTGTGCATAAGATGTAGCTCTCAGCTCATTACTTTGATCAATGCGTAGCAGATTCATTCAGTTACAGACTTACAGTTTTCACTTTGTTTTCTTTCTGAAGCTTCTGTGCTGTTGGTGTTAATTAGGTGATTTTATGCACCCTACTAATTTGTTGCATCTAATCAGCTTGCAATGATGATGTATGATGAATGTGCAACGGGTTCAGGAGAAGTTTTGTTCAAAAGTTCTTTCATCTAAGAGAATGATGCCTGCTAGAAATATAAGTGTTGAATAATCTGCCAAACGTAAAGTTCACCCTGATCCCCCCCCCCCCCCTCTCCTTTCATGTTTCTTCTAAGCCCCAAACAAGTATTAGTATGTAAGAAACTTTGGGACTGCACCCTTTTCATTAGTGTCATGTAGCCTATGATAGCGGCTTTATTTGCTTCGATGGACATGAACAAAAGTGAGATGTTTCAAATATTTGGATTTCTGTGTACATTGATGTTTATCTGTTGCCATTTGTTATTTTAAGGTCATGGTATCATCACCAAAGAGACTGAACCCTGTCGAGCACAATACCAAAAGCTTGCAGGGGAGAATGAATGATGAATGTCAACGAATGAAAAATAAAAAATACAGGAGGAAAATAAAATGAAAGAAAAAATACAGGAGGAAAATAAAATGAAGGAAAAAGGCCGGGTTGGCTAATCACATTCAACCAGCATTCCATTCCCAATCTGATAATTGTTGCAGTTAATTAACAATAAAGCTTGCAACTTTTCATCAAAACTTTGTACCATATTCAAAGCGGAATCGTAGTCTTATGTGGTGTTCACAACCAAGAAACAATAATCAAGTTTTTACTAAATATGAAATATTCACTTCCAACAGAGATGGTAATCATGCTTGAACAGTAACCAATTCATACTCAACCAGAGAAAGATTGTTATTCTCTTTAACTGCAAAGTTCGCAGGTTCAGCAACTTCAACACGTCCCCACTTGTCTACTGCAAGCCTCATAGACCCCTTGAACATGTCAATCTTTGCGTTGCGCAGGATGATAGTGGCACCAGGATTCATCATCTCAACTGCACAGGACCAAATTCACTGTTAGAATACCTGAAAAAACATCAAACAATACTTTACAATAGTAAAAAAAATGCAAGCTAAAATCATTCATTAATCAAGGAAAGCTGCAGTCAGTGTATTATAGATCGAAGACAGGCAACATGTCTTCCAGCATGCAGTGTTAGAGGTAGGATATGTTTTCCCCGCTGTTACTAGCCACAAGTACAGATGATACTCAGATTCCAGGAGATGAAGCGTGTCAAAGAAAACAAAAGTAATCTTCCACCCATGGTTTGCCCATGATGAAGACCAACCCATCAGTCCAGAAATACACGTATCACCTCCAAAAGATGAATAACCACATCCAAATGAGAACAAAGTGAATTCTATTCACCCATGCTTGCACATGCTAGTTACCGACAGTGGGATCACTAATCAAAGCATCAAATTTTCATGTCAAGCAACAATACAAAATAAAGAAAGTAAGACCAGAGAATATTTCTAGCACCTGAATGGAGCATTCTGGTTTAAAATCAATAGATGACACTTAATGTCCAACTGCACAGAATTATAGTTTTTCCTATCCGATTATATCTATGAATCAAGGATAAACAATTACAGAGAATTATGAATTCTGATCTCCAAGGCCTACCATTTTTCTTTTAATATTCTACAATCTTAAAACCCATTCTCACCCTAGCAGAACTTTGCTTCCCAAACACAAACCTTAAAATATAAACCTCCATTTCGGGTTCTAAAACACTCAATAACTCAACAGACTAGTTTGCTTTGAATTGAAACCCCCAAAGGCTCAGCTTTGCCAAACATAACAAACCATGACAACTGCAATAACCTTAACAGCACAACATTAAATTACCCAAACCTCATAAAACCAAAAGATCCAAATTCAAAGAATTAATTCTCAAAACCCTAAACCCAGCAACCATTGAAGCAAGAACATCAAAACCAAACACACGAAAAACAACAGAGCAGCCACCTTTATTGCGTCTCAATAATCAGAACCCATACGCCAGATGCCATTTCAAACAAAAACCAAAACCCAGAAACAATTTCAAACAAAATGATCAAAAACCCCCCAAAAACACATTCTTTATCCATAAAGATGAGCGAATCTATATTACCTTGTTCATTTCTTGCAGTGAAAACAATACACCCAGTTTCATCACCAACAAGACATTCATTAATACGAGCAGGGCGTTGAGAGAGAGACATTGGAGCATGACGTGGCTTAGGAACAGGGACTGGTTTAGAGTCAAGAATTTTGACTGCGAGATTGTGACCATTAGTTCCTGGCTTTAGTTCTTCTACTTTGATGAACACTGGCTTTCTTTTCTCTGCTGCTGCTGCTGCTGTGGCCATTTCGATTGGAAGATCTATTGATTTGACAGAGAGAGAGAAACACTGGTGGTTGTTTATAAATTGAAGGGAGAGGAGAAAGGAGAGAAACGGGAATTAGGGTTTTGATTTGGGTTTGGACTTCTGGGAGAAGTTGATGTGGGGTTTATGCACGTGTGCTGTTTTTATTGGTTGTTGTTGTTGGGAAGTCAAATGTCCTACATGTGTGATACGACATGTAGCTTTTTCTAGTTTGACGCTAACGACGTGTCTAGACTTTTTTGGTTACTTTTTATTGGTTAAGAATAGAATAATATTATCGTAGAGAATATTATTTTGAATTTTATAAGATTTTTTTAAAAAATATATTTTTTTAATTAATTTTTAGTGTTTTTATATTATTTTGATTTGATGATACTAAAAATAAATTTAAAAATAAAAAAATTATTATTTTAATGTATATTTAAACAACAAAAATATTTAAAAAATCAAACTTTTTTACATTCTCAAACACTGTTTTAACTGATATGATGAACTCTTTTGATTATATTTGGTTAGTTTTCTAAAACAAAAACATAATTATAAAAAAGATAGAAATATATTTGTTTGAATTAATAAGAAAAACATATAAACAAATGTATATCCTAAACAATTTTGAACAATAACGAGATATGATCCCCCTTGTCTCTATTTTTTTCTATGCCGACTCAACCAAGCACTTCAAGATAACTCATATTTGGTCACTAATCATTCTTTATTTTCATTTATGGGGTAGCGAGGAACATGATCAAAATATTAAAAGAAAAGCACTCAAAGCAGAAGAAAAAAATACAATATCTTTTTATTTGTACATACTAAATGGAGTGGATCATTTCTTGTTCACAGTAACTGTTAGTTTTTTGGAGTAGAGATGCTGGAATTGCAAATTCATTGTTGGCAGATATGGCAAAGATGCAAGCAAGCTACTGCTTCTAAGTAGTCACTCCTTCTGCCACCACCAATGCCTGTTGTTGCTCTCTTTCCGTTTCCCCTTCTACCTGCTGTGTTGGAAGTGTCTCCCCATCTACCTGTTTTGGCATTAGATGTTGCCGGCAGCATCGTAGTATCACCAAGGATATAAATGCTGCAAATAAAATCAAATCTAACTTTAATAATGACATCCTAGCAAAGATGCTTGTATGTAATTCTCAAAGCCAATACAATCTTGTGACAGCTTAAATACTGAAAAATTCTGCCCAATTACCAGTAAAAATACGGGTTTTGACACTTGACAGATTCCAGAAGGCTGACACTGCTGATGCTGCCACGATCTTTTTATGAGAACAGGCTCCCCAAGCTTCAAATATCCGGTTTTTCATTTGCTCAGCTGCAGTACTCCAAAAAATCTCACTTTTAATAAACCATGAATGGCAAGACAGACTAACAGCAATCCAATTACATGGGAGGTTTTGTATACCTCTCTGGTTTATCTGACTGGAATAGCAAGCATATAGTTTTGGTACGGTGAAGCTGATGAAAAACCCTGCTCAAATTCACCACGAAACAACCAGGACATTCCACCAATTAAGAACTGAATTATCATCAAAACATTGATCTCGAGGATATTACTATTCTAGTTCACATACCAATAGCACAAAGCCTCCTCAAAGTTACAAGATGACCATACTCAGCACCAAGAAGCAAGAATGGAATTACCTGGAACCAAGAAACAAAAGGCTCTTTAAGGTACCTGCTTGAGCAGATGGGAAACATTTTTCAGAGATCAATGCAATGAGATTTGATAGTTACTTTTAGCGTCATGGATGGTTCTCCTGAGAAAAGCTCTCTTGTCTTTGAAATTGCAAGATTTGCAGCTGGGAGTATCAATGTACCCACTCTCAAAACGTCCTCTTCTGTCAGCTTAAATTTTCGTGTCTTTTCAACATTGTTTCTGTGATTACATTATAAAATTCCAAATCTCAGAACACATGATTTTTATGAACTGGAACATGAACATATTTTTGTGCAGAAACAATGGAGGCATGTACCTGTGGCATATCGAATTCGAGCAGAAAGATGCACCCAGAACCAGAAGTCCCAGTTGCGAAATAGCAGAGAAAATGCTTTAAGAACATAAAAAAGAAAAGGTTTAGATACCATAACGAAACCAAAAAATGAATATTCGAAACACAAGGAGTAAAAACAAGAGATACACACCTAAAGGTCATCCCCTTAGCAAAGCAAGAAGATAGGAAACACAGAGATCCAAGACCAAACCAAAGGCTTGATTTTGCCACATCTTTCCACATTGTCAAATCATTAACAACCATCCCAATCCTATCCAAATTGCTTCCATCACCTTCATCAACTTCTAAAACCCCACAAAATCACCATAAAATAAGAACAAATCAATTAAAAAAAAGATCCCAAATTTAAAGTACTAAACAGCACAAAATGAAAAAGAGAAACATGTATGATTTATACATACTTTGAGTGGAATTGGAAGGAGGCAATGAGGGGACTAGAGATAACTTCTCTTTATCCTTCTTAGACCTGCCGCTGTGTCTTCTTTTTCTCACTTTGCCAACCTCATCGACCAAACCAATCAAATCCCTCTCTTCCCTACTCTCCACCTCCAATCTTCTCCTTAACCTTCTATTACTCCTCGGTGAAGCACAACCTAAGGACCCCGTCAGAGATCCTCTACTTTTGCATCTCCTTCTAGACCCATTTTGCTCAAAACCACCCTCCTCTGGCATCTCATCCCGGTCTGCGAGACGAGTTCTAGATTTTCTTGAAGGAGATGGTGAGAGAAGGAGAAGTTCTCGAAGAGGGAGAAGACTGGTCGAGGACTTAACTGAAAGACTCGATGGGGTTGATGGGTTTTCCTTCGGTGATGAAGGGATAAGGTCTAGAGATAGCTGAGGAGGCTGTGATTCTGGGTCGATAGAGTATGTGATTCTTGATAAACGAGAGGCTGATTTTGCTTGAGAGTTGGGGTTTGATCTATGAGAAGGTGGTGTTGTATCCATTTTCTTAGTTTTTTAATGGCAGACTTTAAGTGGGATTTGAGAGAGAAGAATCAAAGCTTGTTAAATGTGGAGATTTCTTGAGGTTTTTGATTGAGAAAGGAAGGGTTTTTGTTGACATGGAAGTAGCCGTTGAGGAGACGGGTTTTGTCACTTTTTGATATTTTGAGGTGGGGATTGTGGGTCAATGAGGCCAGATGAGGTACAACGGTAAGAAAGTATGGGCCTATCTACATCTATGTGCCGTTTGTGGCTTTTTCATGGTGGGATTCCATTATTCGTTGAAAGATTTGACTCTGGGTTAGCGTTTATCAGAGTTCAGAATTGTTTATCTGGTGACATGGGCTTCATGTCACATGATAATAGTAGGATACAGTTTTCACGACTGATTTGGAAAATAGTTGAGATCAAGATCGCTCATTATTTTTTTAAAAAAATAATATCAATTTATTGTTTTTTACAAGATATGAATATAATTGAATTTAGCTTGGATTAATTTGAATTGATTAATGTGTTGCTACGATTAACTAAAAAGTCAATTAGAGTAATATTTTAAGATATAAATTTCTCATAACTACAACCTTGATGATGCTAAATTTAACAACTATATGCATGCTTCAATTATTGAATCATTGATCTTTAAATTCGAACTCGAAACATATTTACTACCCTAGCTAATATTTCGAGGCTCATATGGTCTCTTGTTTGCATTCTATGTGAGAATTCACCAAGCTAAATTAAGGCCAGCTGTGAATATTAACCATTTTTCTAGCTATAACTTTTTGCAGCAGGGGATCATGTTTGTAGGTATCGAAAACCTCTCGATACCATGATGACAGTGCTACTGTTATAGAATTGAAATTTCTTGGACTGGTAATAGTTGTGTCTTCAGCAGTTGATACTCTTCTTAATAATGCATCCAGAACCTTGCTATCCTAAGTTTGAAATCAATTTTATAAGATAAGGATAGTTTTTATTAGTTTAATCAAACACTCATCTACCAAAAATGGAGAAACCAAGTTTGTACAACACATTGTGAAAACAGCAAGAACTTTTCATCCTAACTTCTCATTGCTCACATTTGTGGGTGGCAAAAGCTACCCATTCAGCTTAATCCACCCATAACCATCTACTTTGATTCATCGGAACCTAAAATAAATGCCCATATAAGAAGTCACTTGCCTTTGTTACAGTAATATTGTAAAAATGTCCATTTCGATTTCTTAACACCATGAGCAAGGTCTAATGTTCAACATGAATTTGCTGATCTACTGCTGTTGATCCTGTTAAAGTATATTTCTTGGCATGTCTCTGGCAGAAGGACTTTAACCTTCCCAGACCATCTTCAAGAGATGAGTACTCAACTGCAAATGTCATGCGGAGCCAGTTCTTCAGCCCCACCGTCACCCCTGCATGGAAATTTGTTCTATTATAGCATCTCTGTGGTAACCTTTCAATCAACCCTCTAGAGTCTAGTCCTTAATCGTATAGGTTATCAAAACTAATTACTAGCAGAAGTAACAGACAGGAAGTAGATATTTCTAGCTTTGCGATCACCTGGTAAAACAATGAGAGATTCCTCTTTAGCTAGCTTGAGACAGAACTCCATGTCATCTTCAATATCTTCAAGCAGCAACAAGTTAAGCTTAACCTGCAAGCACTAATAGTGGTCAACAACTAACAAACTAATAGCTCAAAAGAAGCTCTTGGTTTATGACTTCACCATAGCAAAAAATGCTCCTTCAGGCTTTTGTGGGATCATCATGCATGGGATCTCCTTCAGTTTATCATAACAAATGTCCAAATTTTTCCTAAGGATGTTGATAGTTTTTGAGAAGAAATCCTGTGTTGTTTTCTCTAGGATTTGAGGAATAGCACCCTGATGCCGAGACAACATCAAAAGTCACTGCTATGTATTGGAGCAGGCAAAGGGGGGGAAATCACACTATCATAATTCAATTTAAAATGTGAATAAGTTGACAGTAATGAGTATTGCAGTAAAGATCCACGGATAAACTTGTCCCATTATGTTCATGAAGGTTAAAATCCGCAAACCTGAATTAAGGTTGGTGGGAAAGGGGAGTAGACAAGAAGTTTGTTAATGGACCCAGCAATCTGAGAATAAACAAGTGAAGAATAGTTTCACATCATATGTCAAGCAGTAGTTTCTGTAAGGTGTCAGATTAGAAGTCATGTTATCAACTTTGATTAAGCCTTTACCTCGTCCTTTCGAAGCAATCCACTTGGATCACAAGTCACTAGCCAACCAAGCCCCCAACCGGGAATCATCCATCTTTTTGATACAGATCCAAGAGTAATAACAGGTACAATTGTGGCAAACAAACTCATAGGAACAAATGGATTACTCCCATAAACAAGATGGCCATAAACTTCATCAGCAATCACAATAATCCCAAGCTTTCTTGCAGTCTCCGCAATCTACCATATAACAAGATCAATTACCAGCTAAGCATAAAAGATGGTCTTTATTTCAGGATTCAGATCCCATATTATTAATGATTAGTTCACCTTATTCAAATGAGTGTGTGTATAAACACTTCCAGAAGGATTTCCAGGATTGATTATAACCATAGCAACGGTGTTCTCATCTGACTTAGCTTCGATAGTATCTAGATCAACCTCCCAACCTCTCTCCGGGAGAAGATCAAACTGCCTAATTTCGAGGTTGTTAAAGATTGCATAAGCTTCAATATCTGGATAGCCAGGTCTTGGAAGCAGAATATTGGCTCCGGGCCGAGCTAGGACTTCAATTGTGATTTCTGCCGCTTGGTTGCAGCCAAGGGTGAGATAGACATCATCTGGCGATAACCGGTAAGGAAGGTCGCGAGAGAGATAGTCTGCAACAGCCCTTTTACCAGGAGAAAAAAAAACTAGAGATATATGCATTGTTTATGTAGAATGATAATTGAGAAAGATTAACCCAACATAAAATTATCTTACAATGAAAACCAAACTTACGAATAGATATATCTCAACAAAAAAGTGTGCCCAAAGAAATTCATGATCTGGCCATCACCTACCTCCTTGCAGGAAGAATACCACCAGTAGGAGCATAAGAATTGAATTTAGCAGAACGAACAGCTTCAACTATGGCATCTTCAGCTATAGGAGTGGTCCTGAAGCACTCGAAACAGGAGGGATCGCCAAAACCAAAAGAAATTGAAGGCCTGTGATCACCTACATTGATATTTTCCTTTAAAAAGTACACAGCATCATCAATGCTGGTTGGTGTTTCTGTTTTGAGTACATTTGTGCCCATGGCCTTCTTCTTTTGGTGAAGCTAAATTTCAAGGGATAGGAACCGATTTTAAACAATTTCTTGGTCATCTTTCATGTTCAGAAGGAGACAAAAGTGCTGGGAATATGGTTGCTGTTAATTTTAAAAATGTTTTTTTTTTATAATTGTATTAAAAAAAATTAATTTTTTTTAATATTAGTATAAATGAAAATATCTAAAAACACTAAGAATTAAAAATAAAATTTTGAGGTTACAGATGCCTTGAAAACCCAATTTCTTTAATTTACTCTCCATTTCTGGGCATTCTTGTTTTGCTCAAGTGAAGTTGCAAGAGAAAGAAGCACTCGAAATAGCTTAGCCGAGTTGCCCTGCTGCTGCGGAAAGCTTTCTGAGATATATATTTTCCTAAAAGATAATAAATAAAATTGTTGAAGAAGATTTTATTATTTTCATTAAAATTATTATTTTTTATTCATAACATTTAAGAAGAATATTTGCAAGAACTACAATGGTTTGAACAAAAAAGAGTGTATATTTGTAATAAAAAAAAAACCCTATCTTTTTTATTCATGGACTTTTTTTTTTATTTGACGAAAGCTTACCTTTTTTGTTAGAATCATTATTTGTTAAAAATAAAAAAATATTATAATCCTGAAAGTAAGTTTTAATTGAAAATTAAAAATCATGTCCTGTATTAAAAACCTTTAGACATTTAGTTCACTTAATAAAATAATTTAGAGCTCTATTCTACCAAGGCTTGACTAGAAGAGAGTAAGCTGTTGATCATTTAAAACAACGATACTCAAATCTAATTCTGTTTTCATTTTAGTTTCCTGATTGCTGGTTATATGATCTGATGAAAGAGATGCTTCAGGGCATTTCTATTACTGGCTGCATTGAATGAAGAGAGAGATCCGAATTTGTAAATAATGAATAGTTTAGCAAAGAAATTGATGGGCTGCACTCATAAGAACTTGAAAAAGTTTCCCATTAGATCACATAACTTGGTTACAGACGATGTTTCATACATGTTTATTTCAATTTCTTAACAACATTAACAAGTAACCTAAATTTGCTGATGAACAGCAGTTGATCCTGTTAAGCTATGGTTTTTTCTCATGTCTCTCACAGAAGGACTTTAACCTTCCGAGCCCATCTTCAAGAGATGATTGTTCAACTGCAAATGTTATGCGGAGCCAGTTCTTTAGTCCCACAGTTACCCCTGCAAGAAATATATGTCATCAGGGAATCTTTCCATGGTAAATCTTGTAGCCTCCCCTAGCAGTTCATCAAAATTACTAGCAGAAGGACCCGACAGGAAGTGGATATTTCGAACTTGGTGCTCACCTGGTAAGAGGACAAGAGATTCCTCTTTAGCTAGCTTCAGACAGAACTCCATGTCATCTTCGATATCTTCAAGAAGTGAAAGGTTAAGCTTCACCTGCAAGAACAATTTGTGATCATGTTTTTCACTAAAAAACAAGATTAGATCATATGAAAGCTGTTAGTTTCTGTCTTTACCAAAACAAACATGGCTCCTTCTGCCTTTTGTGGGCAAGTAATGCACGGTATCTCCTTCAGCTTATCGTAACACAAGGCTGAAGCTGCTCTAAGAATGTCTATAGTTTTTGAAAAGAACTCTTCTGTTGTTTTCTGAAGAATTTCAGGAACAGCGGCCTGACACAAAAGCAACATAAAAATTTACCAGTACGTATAGAGCAGACCAGCAGAATTCAGCTTAAAATGTAAAAATAAAAGAAGTTTGTCTGACCATGATACTAAACGTCACTGCTATTTGACAGTGATTCATTAGAACTTTACTGCACTTCCTTACGAAGTTTTGTATCATAGTAAGAGATTCTCGGATTAAGATGTCAATTTCCCATTATCTTCATGCCTGTAGAAGTTTTAGATTACAAACCTGAATAAAGGTTGGCGACAAAGGGGCGGGATTGAGAACATTTTTAATGGAATCAGCAATCTGAGAAGAAAACAAGTAATGAAAACTGTAACATGGAATATCGAGCTACAATTTCGACAAGCTATATATCTTTATCATCAAAATAAGTTGCATTTAGAATCATAATAGCAGATATTAAATGATTGATTGAATGAAGGTTATGAGCCTGAAGACCTTACCCCACATTTTCGAAGTAAACCGGTAGGATCACTTGTTGCTAGCCACCCAAGTCGCCAACCGGGAACCATCCATCTTTTCGATATGGATCCAAGCGTAAAAACTGGCACAGTTGATCCAAAAACACCCATGGGCACAAATGGCTTGCTCCCAAAAACAATATGACCATATACTTCATCAGCAACCACAAGAATCCCAAGCTTTCTTGCAGTCTCCGCAATCTATGACATAGCAGGATCAACAAGGCACATGAAAGCTAGAACCAGCAACCATAAAAAACAATACCCTGCGGTTGTAAGTCAGTTTACCTTGCTCAAATGTTCATAAGAGTAGACACTTCCACAAGGATTTCCAGGATTGATTATGACCATAGCAATGGTGTTCTCATCTGCAATAGCTTCAACAGCATCTAGATCAACCTCCCAGCCTCTTTCGGGAAGAAGATCAAAAAATCTGAATTCTAAGTGATGAAGGTTTGCAAAAGTTTCATAGTTTCTATAACCAGGCCTTGGCAACAGAATATTGGCTTCTGGTCTAGCAAGGACTTTCACCGTCACTTCCATGGCATGTTTGCAACCAACAGTCACATAGATATCTTCCGGCGATAACTGGTAATGAAGATCATTGGAGAGGTATTCTGCAATAGCCCTTTCGACATAAAAGAGATTACCAACTTAAAATTTTGTTAAAAATGTCATAAAATCTAGGTAACGAATTAGGTTGATGTTCTTCATTTATGTTGATTTCAATCCAGTTACAGCCATAACAAGGCAACATCCACCTAATTGGTTTATGGATTTCTAATTATTGGTGATATAATTTATAATCAAATGCTAGCAATTAGAAATTAAGATTAATCAAATATCAAACCATCTTAAGTAATAAAATAAATTGAAGAACGGATAGATCTCAAGGAAAAACATGATTGGCTAACACCTACTTTCTTGCAGGGAAAATACCACCAGTAGGGGCATAAAAGTTGAATTTAGCCGAACGGATAGCTTCAATTACAGCATCTTCAGCTATAGCAGTAGTCCTAAAGCACTTGAAACGAGAGGGATCACCCAAGCCAAGAGAAATCGCAAGCCTGCGATCATCTTCATTGGTATTTTCTTTCAGAAAGCTGACAACACCTTTAATGCTGTAACTTGGTGGAGCTTTCTCTATCTTTTCGCTGACTTCAAAACCAAATTTCTTTAATTTTCCCTCCATTTCCTGTTCTTCTGAAGTGAAGTTGCAAGAGAAGCAGAAGAAACAGTACGCAAGGTCCTGTTTGGCAATAAGTTTAAAAAGTATTTTTAAAATATTTAATTTTTTACATCAGCAAATGTCTATGTGACCCTTGGTTGCAAGAGAAATGACCATGCTTGTACTGAGTGGACTGGTAAATGATATCATATTTTTAAATTAAAAATATATTAAATTTTTATTTTTATTTTTGATATAGCATAAAAACTATAAAAAAATTAAAATCATTAATTAATGTATTTAAAAATAATATTTTGAATTTATTTTTAAATAAATTGAACTGAGAAAACAAACACACAACTAGAATCAATTCAAACTAGGTGTGATTCAATTGTATTTTAAAAGTTCTTTTATTTTTATATTTTAAAAATGTTTTTGAAAAATAAAAATAAAAATTTATTTAATTAAATCATTTTTAAATAAAAAAACAACGGAAATCACAGTCGGACTTTACCAGTACACTTGAATTGAATTTTGCAGAATGTTCTGGATTCAATTATTGCAGAAGCATTACGCGCAAGACCCCCAAATTCAAGTGCAAGAAAGCTCACGTCCATTTATAATATATCTTGTTTTTATCTTGTTTACACTCTTTCAGTAGTCAAATTACGCGAAGATTGCCTCCTAACTAACACCATCTAATCTCCACGCGCTCTTTGACCACGCTCTTTCCTTCGATGTTATGCCTTATTGTGCATACATGATGTAAGCATATAATCATAGTTTTGATCTCTGCGATCATTTATATTTTTTATGTGTATTAAAACTATATTAAATTATTTTTTAATTTTAAAAGTCACAAAGATAAATTTGCTTTTTATTTATATTTTTTAAATCAAATATATTAAAATTTTCACGAAAAATGAATAATATGGCATGCAACAACAAATGAACTAGTTGTAAGATCAACCCATTTTTAAAGTCAATGCCAGGTCCGAATATTGTTTATTTATATAATTTATTTATCCAAATATTGTTTTTTTCTAAAAAAACCAAAACTTAAACTCGGTCCAATTCTCAATATATAACCTAAATTTTAAATCCATCCGGACATGATCTTATGTCTGTGCTCACAACTTAGTCATGTTTTGTGAGGTAAAATCACGCGCTTATAAAAGGAATATTTGAAAGCGTCCAAGGTGGAGCATACGGTCACGTAAATAAGTGACGGTAAATGATGGTCACAACGCGGCTGTTTGTCGAAAGATATTCGAGGGACGCGTCAAGCGGGAGACACGGACGCGTGTCAATATTATAATGGCTGGTGTCTATTCTCACTGACCTGACGGTTAAAAGAGCGATCCAAAAGGCTGTGTTACTGTGAGAGACGGCGTTGCGGTGGATGATTTCTGACTCTCGATTACCATTTAGACTTGGTCATTTATCTAATCGACTTCAATCGATTGTTTGGGAGTGCGATTGTTATAGTTTTTTAAAGTATTTATTGTGCTGAAATATTTTAAAATGATATTTTTTAATTTTTAAAAATTATTTTTAAAATCAGCACATTAAAATGATTTAAAAACACTAAACCACCAGTTTTTAAAATAATTTATTTTTTAAATTTCGGCCAAAAACCGATAGGATCGCAATGCCAAAACAGACACCAAGTCCTTTTCACTTGCCCATTGTCGTAGATAAAAAGGGTAATACAATACATAAAAAATAATATTTTTTTTTATTTTTTTAAATTATCTTTTATATATATTAGTACATGAAAATAATTTAAAAATATAAATATTTTTAATTTAAAATACAAAATAAAAATAATTTTTTTTAAATATTTTTAAAACACAGTGTCAAACAATACATTAATTAATCACTATTTTATTAAAGATTCTTGGTATTATCTTCATTTATTTACGGCACCCAAATTCTGAATCTAAACCAGTCCATATGATTAATTAGGATGATTCTTTTTATATTCTTTCAACTTATCTATTTTCAAAATTAGAATTGGGGTTTTTATTAACTAAACTATATTATTATTTTATTTCATAGTAATTAAAACTACCAATATTAATTCTTATTCAATGAAAAATCATGTAATAATAAATTGTACTGCTATAATAACTTCTTTATGTAGCAATTTGGGCGTGAAAAAAAAATTTATTTCAACTCATTTGAAGAAACGCCAAGTGACATTACAGTATTTTCTATTTATAAATATATTAATATATATTTTTTATTTTCAATATCATTATAAAAATAATAATTTATAACTAAAAAATTTATAAACACAATTTACCGCAGTGCGAATGCTAAACAGTAGCATTGAAGGAAGAATGAAACATGGCCACAAAATTCAAGCCGTTATAACGGCCCCGTTATCAAAAGCCGGCACATCACTCACAAAATGCCCACTTGTTTCGAAATTCCCGTGTGCCACGCAACCCCTACAACGTTGTCATTTCTGTACCTCTCTTCCTCTCTCTTTCTCTGGGGCGGCGCAACCCCTTTCTCTCAGTCAAACCTTTCATTGACTTGATTCTCTATAAAGCCACGCCCTCCTCCACTCTTTCTTCTCCAAAACATACAACCCACCCACCACAGCTATAACAAAACTCTAACCTTTACCTCATATTTTCATGACACAATTCGCTTTCTAGTGTTTACTTCCTTCACTGGCTCCTTTTTTTTCAATCTAAGATATATTTTTCGATTGTTTCATAGTGGGGATTCAAGAAAATGGCACCCAAGAAGGATAATGATAATGGCAATTCTTCTTTGAAGAAAGCAAGTGGTGATCATGATAAGAAGGAAATCCATTACAGGGGAGTGAGGAAGAGGCCATGGGGGAGGTATGCTGCTGAGATAAGGGATCCCGGGAAGAAAACCCGGGTTTGGTTGGGTACGTTTGATACGGCAGTGGAGGCTGCAAGGGCCTATGATAAGGCGGCGCGTGAGTATCGTGGTGCTAAGGCGAAGACCAACTTTACGTTGGCGGAGAAGGTGGTTAATTATAACGATGAGAAGCAGAGCTCTAGCCAGAGCAGCTCGGTTGAGTCGTCTTGCTCCCCGGTGGTTTCTACGGTGGCGCGTGATGTAACTCACCAGGTTGGCGGGGTTATGGGGATGGGAAGGTTTCCTTTTGTGTTGCAGCAGCAGCCGAATGTTAACGCTGTTGGTCCTGTCTGGTTTCTTGATAGTGTTAAGCCAGAGCTTGTGGCTCAGCGATTCCCTGTCCGGTTTGAGCCGGTGGGTCTTGAGGGCGGGGCCCAGAGTGACTCTGATTCATCATCTGTGATTGATTTTAAGCCGAGGAGATCAATTCGTGATCTTGATCTTAACCTGCCTCCACCAGCTGATGCATGATTAATTATTATTTAAGTTCTTTTGAGATTATTCATGGGAATAACTTTTTTCCAGCTAATTTTACATTTCAAAGAGAGAAGAATTGATGATCTTGTTTAAACGTCATCATAATTTCATGTAAATAAATTACTAGGGTAAAGATTTTGCAACTACAGAGAAATAAGCACAATTCTCTTTCTAGTTGTTTCCTTTTGTAAGCTCACAAATTATTAATGCTTAATTAATTATTGGGAAATTAGAATTTGCTGATGATTTTCAATTCCTTTTTATTTTCTTGTTTTTTCTCTGTGCATTTATTGGCTCAATGATTGAAAGATCAAGATGGGAGTAAGTAATTTGAGTTGAATTGCTACAAATTATATGGAATTAATTTCTAAAAAAAAAAAGAAAAATATTGTGGAAGATCCAAAATATTGCCTAGAGATCGAATTTCTTCATTTACTATTTATCAAGCTTTATGATCAAGGTTATTTCTTAATTTTGGTTGAGGTAGTGTCACTTAATTATTATTATTATTGAATTGACTGCAAGGCTTTTATTTTCATGGAAAAATTAAGTTTTATTTATTTATTTACAATGATATAATATAATTTATGAGAAATTTAATTTTTATAATCTAACTTACCCGGTGTAGATTAAAGGTCTTGATCACTCAACTTGGAAAACACTTCAAAAGATAAATAAATATTGTTAGTCTTTATTTGTTTATATTGATTATAAAATTTATAAAAAATTTACCGATAAAAACTAAATGATTTGATCAATCAACTTAGCAAGACAATTGAAAAGATAAATAAATATTATTAATTTCTTTTTAGTTTATATTAATATTTATAACCAAATTTTTTTTCTCACAAGAATTACACTTAAAATGTTTTAAAAAATATCCATGATTGCTTCACTTGCTAGATACACACTGTACCGGTACTGATTGACCATTTCAGCAAAGGTTTTCCTCTTAAGTAAAATATTTACAAACGTTACTTCCTGGGGACACGCGTGAATTGATTAATTAAATAAATAAATATAAGATTAAAGGGAAATATTGCATTTATTTAAATTAGCTATAATAAATTAGCGGCAGAAGCACCGACGGGAAAATTAAATGACGATCTTAGTGGTGCCCAGCCTGGAATTCCGTGTTGACGGGAGGTACGATGTGTACATGTCTTGACAACAACTGGACTGCACGTGTACTTTTGCCGTCCAATTTAAATGCAATCAATGAGAAATCTTTTTAGCCAAAAACCCAATTAGTCCCTATAATATTATAGGTTTCACATCAGTCCTTTCTTGTATTCTTAATTGTTCTCGAAATCAATCTATAATTTATAAAAAAAGTTTTATTGGTGTTTTCTTGAATTTAAACCTGAGATATCACCTAAATATGCTTCTCAAATACAAAATAAACTTATCTTGACAAGTTCTCTAGTATAGAAGGATTGGAACTGAAGTGGAATTTTGTGCATATAATAGGGAGCAAAATGTAGTTTACCTAATTAATTTTTTATATAATTACTTGCTCAAGTTTATTTATTATCTATGCTTTATTAAAGAAACTTTAATCATTAATGTAACTTTCGTGGCAAAGAGAGGGAAGCGTTGAGGAGAGTGAGAGGAGACAGATTTTAGGTACGGCGGACTTACCGATAAATTTAAGTTGCCACCGCCGTCCCTTTCGGTGGGGTCAGATATCTACTTTTAACGGAATGTGCTGTGGATCTTCGCTTCATGCATGCATGTAATGTATCATCGCATACTTTCATTATTCATGTGTAATCCAAGACTCGATAAACTGTTTTTGAAATTATTTTTTATTAAAAGATATATTAAAATAATTTTAAAAATATAATATTTTTAATTTAAAGTAAAAAATAAAAATATTTAATTTTTTTTAAATATTTTTGAAATACAGTCCTAAATACCCAATGTATGTTAAAATAAATTGAATGACTAGTAGGTAAAAAGAAGAAAATTATTTCATGGTGAACATATTTTTAAATTAGCTTGCTTATTGATTAAGATTAAAGTTTGTCTAGATAATTTTAAAGACACGTTATTTATACAAGCTTAGTATATTTAAAGAAATCTAATTGTTTTTAATAATGAACTTTAATTTTAAGTATTTAATTTGAAAATGTGGTTAAAGTTGATTTTAAAAATGATATTTTTTTTTATTTTTTTAAAATTATTTTTTTATCATCACATCAAAATAATTTAAAAATACTAAAAAAATTAAAATGAAAATAATTTTTGACATCAATATATTATAATAATTAATTAAATAAAAAAATTCGGCGGAAAAAAGAAAAGAAAAAGATAGAAGAAACAAGTACATACGATGGTTATGTATATGCTTTGCATGTTCTTTTTCTGATAACGTTCCTGGTAAGTCAGGTGAGAGGGGTCACGTGGAGCCGCGACAGCACGTGAAGCGGTGACCGACGGCGCTGAGAAGCCGCGAGGAAATGGTGACGTGTCCTTAATACCGAGACAGACAACGAAATCTACTACCGCCGCCACTATTTAGTGGGACCTACCACTCACTTAACTGGCATCTTGTCAAAACGTGTCACGTTAAATCATACTAAGGCTAGGTAGGTCCTAGGGACAGCTTTTCTTTGACCAGCGGCGGCTTTTTACCAGGTCCAATGAGTTTTTTTTTCTTTTTTCCAGAAAATAATATTGAAAGAATAATATTATTTGAAACGCGAAATTTACTTAAAAATTGTAATTTCTAATTACCACAATATAGTTTTCGTGTTTTAGCATAATAATATATATATTATCTAATTGATCTAGTTAATCCAGTGGTATAAATTGGATTATATTTTTATATAAACTATAATCTTTTAATTTTTTAATCTAAATATATTTTTTAATTTAAAATTATTATTTTTATTCAACTTGTAAATTAAAAAAAAAAGATTTTCACTTTGTTCAAGCAATAGTTGCCCTTTATTTTATTTTTTTGTCAACAGGTCGGTCGATTTAATTAGAAAGAAAGCATGAGAGAAAAACCAGTGCGTGTTCTTTAACTTTGGCCTCAAGAGTGTCGGAAGAATCATAATCCTGTTCAGCAACTAAGGACGTTATGGGTGTCTATACACATACTCTCACCTGGAAAAGGAAGGATGAGATCCTAGAGGGAGAAAACTTTCTTTATTTTATTTTGATAGCTATATTTCATGACTTGTTTAAACTTAATCAATACTTTATTTTTCATTAAAATTTAAAACTTGTTTGGATTAAGTTATGAGTTTATCGATTAAAATCCGAGTTAATTTTGAGTGGATCTCATATAATTCTATATAAGAGGTTTAATAGGGTTAATTTTTTAATAATTATATAAACTCATGTAAACTAAATTTTAACAGCATTTGATGAATATTATTTCTGATTTTTTTTTCAGTGCGTGAGAGTGATTCTTATATTCATCAGTTCTTGAACGAGCTGAATCTGACTTATAGAAGATTAGTTGACTTCGTGACATCATTTTATTCATTCCAATAATATTTGTGTCTTTGAGCAAATTTTGATGCCACACTCCTATTAGATCTATTTTGATTTTTCAGGATTAGATCTCAATAGAATTGAATGTTATTCTGTTTGGATCATTCAATGTTATGGGCAAGACAAGCACAACAGATTCTACATTGTCAAGGATCAAACTCCATCTGGATCATAGAAGGATAAACTTCATCAAAAACAACATCTTTGATTTAGGATCCGTGCATCAACAACATCAAAAACATTATCTCTTAAGCATTACTTTTTTACTTGTAATCTGGCAACATATCATGCCCTGCCAGGTACAGCTGCTCTATCGTGGGTCCTAGATGGAGTTTTTCTGTTCACCTGGGTGTCTGGAACTTTTTGACTCGCGTGTCTTTGCGTGATTTCATTGTGACCTGTGTTAGAAAAGGTCTTTGAAGCATCTACTCTACACTCTAAAACATGGCCCCAATTTACAACTTTGAGAATGTCTTGCCTGTAAAACCCAAGCAGCTCTTTCTCTCGTGGGAGGGTTTTGCGAAGATACATATGTTGGAAATCAAAGAAACAAAAGTCTATATAATTCAAAACTGGAATTGTGCTAAAATAAAAAACAACGAAGAACACTAAGAAATAGCAAGAATGAGCAGAATCAAAGGTTAGGTTACTGCTATCCCTCTTCTCTTATTTATAATGAAAATATGAAGTGTTACAAAATAGGGTTTCCCCATTTGGTTACAACTTCCTTTTCTATAATCTAAATAGAAAAATACTTAAAATGGAAACTAGAACTTTGATCAATCAATATGATCTTATTTAGGAAACATAATAATTTAAAGATAGTAAAAATCCTGACATTAATTGTAGGCTTGGAATCAATCTTTAGTCTTCATTTTTCAACACCATATTCACATCTCACTCATTCTGAGAACTCCATAGCTTCTAGCTAACTCCTTGCCACCAAGACTTTGAAACGCTAAAGCTTATCATGTGACTGCTTTCTTTCGTTGTCATTCTTAAGTTTTGACCTTTCTTTCTTGGCAATCAATATAGGGCATCTTCCTAGCTTTCAGATCAAAGGATTGCGAACTTTCTTTTGGATGTTTGTCATTAATTGCCTAGGATTATTTCAAGGTTTATGAGCAGCCTTTGCTCATCTTGAAAGCTCTGTTTTGCCCGTATTGCATTGGCTAATGGTGATCATCGAAAGGATTACTGGTTGTTTCCAGGGCTATAACCCCAGAAATGACGCCATTACCAATAAAGAAAGTTCATTTGCTTAAGTAGTTGGTGAAATCACTAGTGGTGGTTACTGGTCAGGTGCTTCAACATGTCATAGTTGGGGCTGTAGAGCCCATATTGCATCTTGTAGAGAGGAAAAGGGATGGCGACAGTGATGAAATATAATGAAGCTATATCATTGTTTGCTTGTGCATTTAATAACGCACAAATCGGTTTCAGGACACCAATCCACAGACATGAGCAGGGTCTCATTTGTCACTAATAGCTGAGGTTTTCCGCAGATTAGAACATGATCTTGAAGTTCTTGGAGTTACTGCTATATATAGAGGATCGTATAGAGGCGAACATTTAATTGCCATGGCACTCATGAAACCAACCCTTTTCTTTTAGATACGAACATTTTTCATCTCTAATTATGCCAATAGATTTTCAGGATGGTGTCCCTGAAACACAATTATCACACCAAGAAAATTAAAGCTGGGATAATTTTTGGATGCTTGCTGGAGACAAGCATGCAGGTGTATAGTTCCATGAATGAATTACAAAAGCGGGTGTGTAGGAGAATGTTACTACATTCAGAAGCTGTTTGGAACAGCTTCTCAAATTGCGTTTCAAAAAATTTCAATTTTTTTTTTCATTTTAAATAAATATGTTTTGGTGTTTTTAGATCATTTTGATGTGTTGATGTCAAAAATAATTTTTTAAAAATAAAAAAATATCATTTTGATATATTTCGGCACGAAAAGCACTTTGAAAAACTACAGCAACAGCTGTCCCAAACAGGCCTTCAATGCCTTGTAAATAAGGATCATCCATGTAGCTGTGGCAGCCCACTTAAACCTTAAACAGGACAAGCAATGCAATTATCCCTATTGTCTTGTTATATGTCATGAGAAACATTTTGGAAAGGTTAAGAAATTGCCATTGGAATTTTGATTGAATAACTCAGAATTAGGTCTCTCGCAGCTTCTGAAATACAATAATAAGCTGATGTATCCACAATTGACCTTACTATTTGCTTGCTAATTCACATCCTCAAGGGGACTGAGAGTTTTAGTCCTAAAAGCATAACTAAGCTTCCGATTCAAGAACTGTTGCCACATTTTCAAAAATCATGTGAGGCTCTAATCAAATTCAACATCCCCACATCAGATATGTGAACATAAAAGGAGAGCTAACAAGAATCATATCAACTTTGTTTTTCAATAGAAAGAAGATTAACTTGTAGAAATTTATGGGATGGAATATTTGTTTAATTATACCTAACTTGTGAGGTGAAAAAAAGAAAAAGAAGAAAGATTCCGCTTGTAGGATAGGCAAAGAAATTCTGCTTTAACAAAAACTATACCAAACTGGGAGAACAAGCAAAGAACAAACTGAGATGTGTGCGCTTGCGTGTATATAAGAGAACCAGGAGACATAGAAGAGAGATCAAAGAAATGGAGTCCAAAAGTGCTGTGCCCAAACAGATGATCATAGCAATGAAGGGCCCTGAAATTTCTTACAACACCATTACAGCCAAAAAAGTAGCCACTTTTCTTAAATGTCCTCTTGTTAACGAAGGGGATGTCTTCAAGATCGTCCAAAAATCCCTTCCTTCAACTTCCTATAGAAAACTCTCCAAAAGTAGTAATGTCAATTTGATATTTGATACTGTCTCTCAAATCACTGCAACCCAGATGAATTTGAATCTCAGTGTCATCATCAACATGGAGCTTTCTCAACGTGCTCATTACGACCGATTGGTGAGGCTGGCAAGTTCGACTGGAGCTGCTCTGATCATCATCCATTGCAAAGCTGAAAAAGAACAAGGTGGAAAAGGTTACAATGGTGGTGATTTTGGGGTTGGACATGTTCCCACAGTCAGCATCGACGCCACAAAACCATTTATTGTGGAAGACTTTGTTCCTAAGATGCTTCAAGCAGCAGAAGAGAAGAAAAATGTAGATCTGTCTAACAACAATCCAGAAGGTGCTGCTTCTGATGCTCATTCATCAGATCACGATAAAAGAGATATAGGAGACATGCATGCTCATGATTTTGAGTTGTCTAAGGAGCCAAAGAAAGAAAATCTGAGCTGCACAAAGTGCGAAAATCCGATCACGTCAGGACCAACCTACCATTGTGTAGAATGTGATGACTTCGTCCTTCATAAAGCGTGCGCCGAGTCACCACAACCCTTGGACGAGATTGCTCTTACAGATCTTCCTCAGTTTCTAATGAGAAATCCACCACAGAAATATGAATTCTCGTCAAGCACAGGCGGATGTCAGAATTGCCATGAATTCAGATCTAGCTGTCCTGATTGTCTCCTCCGAGCCAATATCAAAGGAGAATACTTACCAACCATACACAAATACAGACAACATAAGCATCCACTCAACTTCATAATCATGCCGTTCTCACTGAACTACCAATACAAGTGTTTTGCATGTGACGAGATGGGAAAATGTGTTAGCTACAAATGTTTCCAGTGTAATTATGATCTTCATACCGGGTGTGCTGCCAAAAAAATAGCGACCCCAAAGGAAGTTATTCTACAATCCATAGACGAAGCGAGAGATGCTTTTCAAAGCCATTTTTCTCTTGTGGAGAAGCTCTTAGCCTCCCGTAATAAGAAACTCAGTGCACGACATCACCTTGTGCTTGGTTTTTATCAAATAGAATGGGGGTGGTGAGATTCGAACTCGTGGCCGCTGGGTCAACAAGGCTTTGATACCATGTTAGGATTGAGAGTTTGCAGATAATTGAAAGAGAAAGAAGAATTAGTTTAGAGAAGGGAGAAGGGAGAAGGGAGAAGAGAGAAAAGAGAGGGAAACTGAAATTTAAAATTGTATTGTATTGAATTCTGTTTTGCATATATTTGTTGTGTGTGCACTTCTCTATTTATACACATTACACTATTCTAGAATATTCTTCTATACTCTAACATCCCCTCTCAAGCTCATGCTTTGATAAACCAAACATGAGATTGCAACAATGAAAATGAAATACAAGAGTACTTAATTCTTTTGACAAACAGTATTTAAACGAGAGAAGAGAAGGAATTTCATTGGTCTATTTCTTGACCTGAATTTCATTTGTCTCTGTAAGACTTTGAGAAGAGAGGGATGAGAAAAAAGAAATGGGAGGTAAGAGAGGTGATAGAATGGGCTTGAATTTCATTCGTCTACTTCATTTTTTTTTTCATTTGGCTTCTTCAGTTTTTCTGAAGTTTTTCATTTGCCGATGAATTTCTTAATCTGTGTAAGAATTCATTTTCTTCTTCTTCTTCTTCTTCTTCATTGGATTAAGTTTTTTTTTCTTAATCTCTTTTTTTTATCAAAACGGTAGGATGAGAGACATAAAACGGCACACAAAACACAAAGCACACAAAACACAAACGACATCAACACATACAAAATCTAGGTTTTCTACTAATTCCTCTCTCAGCCACGCCACAGCCTCTTCTCTTCTCTGACTTTTACTCTGCCTTCCACTTTGCAAGAACCAGAAAGCGAATTACAGGCGCCTGCTGCGTTCCTCTTAGGTTCGAGTCAAGTTTCTGTCAACGCTAGAGAATTCATAAGCCATGAATTCAGATCTAGCTGTCCTGATTGTCTCCTCCGAGCCACTATCAAAGGAGAATACTTACCAACCATACACAAATACAGACAACATAAGCATCCACTCAACTTCATAATCATGCCGTTCTCACTGAACTACCAATACAAGTGTTTTGCATGTGACGAGATGGGAAAATGTGTTAGCTACAAATGTTTCCAGTGTAATTATGATCTTCATACCGGGTGTGCTGCCAAAAAAATAGCGACCCCAAAGGAAGTTATTCTACAATCCATAGACGAAGCGAGAGATGCTTTTCAAAGCCATTTTTCTTTTGTGGAGAAGTTCTTAGCCTCCCATAATAATCTCAAAGAACGACAGAAGACTGCTCTCATTGATACTTTGAAGAAAAATCAGAGTTCTGTTAAACTTCTCGACAAGTTTTCTGCGGGTTTCATTGACTCCTACAGGACACCTCATCCACAATATGCCAAAGATCTCAGAACCTTGATCATTTCATGCACAAGTTCCGTTTCTTTCCCGGATAGAGTAACTCTTTTTTTTCTAGCCCACCCTTTCCTCCGCCCCTTCCCCAGCCGCACCAGATCAGTCAGAAGCATTTTGGACCGGGTTGGAGAGCTTTATCACACTTGATGTACTTGTCTATATACACGTACGTACGGTTTATAGTACCTGTACTGGGCTTTGTACTTGTATACGGACTAAGGTGTATTTCCATACGCTCCAGCTGGTCTGTATTAGGTGTTATACATAAGTATATACTCTTGTAACTGATATGCATGTTAGAGAATAATATAAATCATATTCTGGGGCCTCACCTATAAGCTTAAGTTTTTAGGTGAGATGGTTCCTTAATATGGTATCAGAGTCTTATTGACCCAGCGGTCATGAGTTCGAATCTCACCACCCCCATTCTATTTGATAAAAATCAAACATAAGGTAGTGTGGGTCTATATGCAAGTTTCAAGCCCAAATGACTTTAAATTGAGGGTGTATGTTAGAGAATAATATAAATCATATTTTAGGGTCTCACCTATAAGCTTAAGTTTTTAGGTGAGATGGTTCCTTAACAATACATAGATAGCTAGCTGTCTCCTTGATAATAATCGCCATGCATGGACTTATCTTCTCTGTGTTGATTTGGTATTTTGCACCCACTCCTGCTGCGAGCTTTTCCTCAGAAGCCATCAACGTTCACCCCACTACCATTTACATGCATTTTTCCAGATAATTAACAATAGTATAGTCTAAATAAAACTTTCAAAATAAAAAAATTAATAACTTACAACAACAATAAATCTTCAAATTAATTATATATTAAGTGCTTCAGCAAGTAAATATTATTTACTAGTTTTATTTAAGTATATTTTAAATATATACATGCATGATTCGATTTATACTTAGCATGCATGCTAGTATTTTTCGAATTTGAGAGGAACGTAGAAGTTAAGATGTAGGAGAATGCGTGCTCTGTCTGTGACCGCCAGGGTTGAAACTTTTCAGCTCTCTGATTTCTCAGCGATATTGACCAGTAAGGTTCTGCTTCTCGTGCCGCTAGCTGCTTCTAGTTTTCGAATCAACCGAGGCTAGACAAGGGGAAAATCCTATAATCCTTAGATTGTACTTCATTTAATTTTTATCAGTTTCTTGATTATAATTGTGAATTTAGTTTCATTGAAAAATTCTGTCTTTTTAAAATTTTTATGTTCTCTTCTATGTCAAAACATGTTTTAATAGCTATATATAACAATTGATTTAATAAATCTCTCATAATATATATATAAAAGATTGACCCGATCATTTTCTTGATGTAATATGAATTTAAAAATTTAAATTAAAATAAAGATCTCTATTATTTGAAATTAAAATGATTTATTGTGTACTCTATATTTTGCCTGCAGTTTGAGTGTAATATAATTTATATATATATTATCTAGATTTGAAAATAAACAGTTTTATTTTATACAAAGACAACTCCGAATAAATTGTTTTAGTTTAAATAGATACAACACTATTTTAAGCATTTCTAACGAAACACATGCATAATTCTTCATTCACCAAACATCTACTAATTAACAAGAATCTTATAAACTCTCTTTCTCAGAAGAAAAGGATAGAGAAAGAGAAAGGATTAGCTTGTAGAAATTAATGGGAAGGAATATTTCTTCAATTATACCTTACTCGTGGGGTGCAAAAGAAAAAGAAGAAGAAGAAGAGGGATCCTATGCATTCCTTGCTGGATAGGGAAACAGATCTTGCTTTAACAAAAACAATACCGAACTGAGAGAGCAAGCAAAGAACAAACTGGGATGTGCGTGTCTTTGTATAAGTAAACTAACGGTTAGTCCTCAGAGATCAAGAAGGAAATTTCAGAAAGAAAAAAAAAGAGATCAAGAAAGACACAATATATTGCTAGGGAAGAAATGGAGTCCAAAACCAAACGGATGATCATAGCAATGAGGGGCCATTCAGTTTCTGATAACAGCAATACAGCCAAAAATCTAGCCTCCTTCCTTAAATTCCCTCTTATTAACCAAGTTGATATCTTCCCAGGCCTCCAAAAATCTTTTCCTTCTACTACCTATAAAAAATTCAATATGATATTTGATACTGTCTCTCAAATCTCTTCTACCCAGTTCAATCTGAATCTCAATGTCATCATCAACGTGGAGCTTTCCCGACGTGGTCATTACGAACGATTTGTGAAGCTAGCAAGTTCTACCGGAGCTGCTCTAATCATCATCCATTGCAAAACTGAAAAAGATCAAGGTGGTAAGGATTACCATGGTGGTGATTTTGGGTTTGGACATTTTCCCACAGTCACCATCGACGCCACAAAACTATTAGAGTATAAAATAGAGAGTATACAAGATGTATAAATAGAGGTTGTTGTAACACACAATGTGTGTGACAAAGATAATAAAATTCAAATTCTCTTCTCTCCCTCTCCTCTCCTCTCCCTCTCCTCTGTTCTCTGTCCCCTGTTTTCTCTCTAATTATTCTTCATCAATTACACAATTCTAACATGGTATCAAAGCTAACAAAGTGCTCACGCAAATAAATTGATCCAAAGTATTTGCTTCCGCGATCTATTACTCAACTTCATCCTCTCGGATTTTTTTTACAGTCATCAGCGCTTCATCCTTCTCCGTCATCCGATCAATCACTAGAGAATTTTAATCGTCCTATAGAAAAAGAAGATAATAGATAACAGAGATGAAGGGACAGAGTATAAGAAACATAGTGTATTTTATTACTTAATTCAATCTTTTTACATGCTGCAATATGTATACACAGATTCTATTTAATTCAAAATTCTAACGTAACTTGTTGTTTAATGTACAGGTCAGCTCTTCTTCAATTGGTGATTTGTAGAGTTAATTGGTGATTCAAATCTGCAATTTAATTCTTTCCTTTTTATGCCTGTTGCCATTATCTGCAGGTTTCCATTTGAATTGTTGCTGCCGTTACTGCATTCATTATTGCTGCCGTTGCTGTATTGATCTTTATCCTTGTTGCTGCCGTTACTGCATTGATCTTCATCCTTGATTTCAGCTAACATGAGCTGTTTCTCTACACGCCCCCTCATTCTGAAGGGTAGGTCACTGACATTCAGATTGAGTTGAACTTGTCGAAACTTGTTTGGTGGCAATGGTTTTGTGAGAGCAGCCGCTAATTGATCTTTGCTAGAGATGAATTGAACCACAAGTTCTTTGTTAGAAACTTGATCCCGAACAAAGTGAAAGTCAATCTCAATATGTTTGGTTCTGGCATGGAACCTAGGATTGGACGAATGGTAGGTAGCCCCAATATTATTGCACCATAAAATCGGACTGCGTTGCAACGGTAAACAAAGTTCAGTGAGAACTGATTTGATCCAAGTGAGTTCTGCTGCAGCGTTGGCAATGGCTTTATATTCGGCTTCAGTGCTACTTCTAGCTATCGTAGGTTGTTGTTTGCAATGCCACGAAATTAAACTGGACCCCATGTAGATGCAATAAGCACCAAATGATCTTCGATCATCCCTATCAGCTGCCCAGTCGGAATCAGAGAAGGCTTGCAAGTGAAAATTTGCACTTTTGTTGAGAAATAAACCAGTGGAGATTGAGTGTTTGAGATAGCGCAATATACGTTTGACAACAAGCCAATGAGAATCAAGGGGATTGTGCATGAATTTGCTAACTTTGTGTACAACAAAGGCTAAGTCGGGTCTTGTAAAGGCCAGATATTGCAGGTGACCAACCACACTAAGGTAGAGACCAATGTCAACAAATGGAGTGTCATCTGTGGCAGTAAGATGGCAATTGGTGGCCATAGGGCTGTTGCATGGTTTGGCATGTTTCATTTTGCTTTTGTGGAGTAATTCAACAATGTATTTGCGTTGAGTCAAATACATTCCTTCTGGGCACCGAAGAGCTTCAACACCAAGAAAGTAGGAAAGATTGTCGAGACTTTGACTGCAAAGTTAGTTTGCAAGGAATGAATAATGTCTGTGATGGCTGAAGAACTGGAACCCGTGATTAAGATGTCATCAACATATATGAGGAGATATATGATGTCCGTTGATGTTTGATAAACAAAGAGTGATGTCTTTGCCTTACTGTCAATAAATCCCAGAAGTTTCAGTGTTGTGTACAGTTTGGAGAACCAAGACCTGGGAGCTTGCCGTAATCCATAGAGGGATTTGTGCAGTTGACACACGTGGTTTTGGACACTGCGGATGAACATAGCCTTGTGGTTGAGTCATGAATACAGTTTCTTGTAGATCACCATGCAAGAAGGCATTTTACACATCTAGTTGTTTGATATTCCATTTGGAGGAGACAACAATTGCAAGTACAAGATGAATGGTGGCATGCTTGATGACTAGGCTGAATGTTTCAGAAAAATCAATCCCTTCTTGTTATGATGAAATCCTTTAGCAACCAAACGGGCTTTATAACGCTCAATGGTTTCGTCAGCATTCCTTTTGATTTTATATATCCATCAGCAACCAACAATATTGGCTGCTGCAGGGGGGGACCAGGATCCATGTGCCATTCTGCAGTAGTGCCGTGAATTCTTTATTCATGGCCTCTCACCAGTGCAGGGATTTTGAGGCTTGACTGAAGGAAGATGGTTCTGCTGGACTAGGATCGAGTGCTGCTAGTAAGGCCTTGGGTAAGGGATGACGAATGAAGTCATCACTCTGTTGTCTTGGCCTGTGAATGTTATTTTTCGACCTTGTAATCATGGGGTATGTGTTGGAAGGAACCAACAGTGGTGCTGGTGGTTCTGACGGAGAGTTGGCTGGAGATGGAGCTGAGTCAGCAGGTGGAGGGCTGACTGGAGATGAGACTGATTCAGTATCTGCAATATTTTTTGAATAATGCTGGTGATTTGGATCTGCAGAAGACAAAGCAAATTGTGCAGGTGGTGTGCATGTGGTAATGTGGTTAGTTTGCAAATCCATGGGACATGGGGAATGAGTCGTATTTAATTGGTGGGGAAGAGATACGGATGAAGAAGACTCATGTGTAGTAATGATAGGTGCAAATTTTGCTGAGTATGGGAAGAGAGATTCATCAAAAACAACATGTCGCGAGACATAGATTTTTCCCGTAGAGAGATCTAAACATTTGTAACCTTGATGACAAAGACTATAACCAATAAAAATGCACGTTTTAGATCTAAAATTCAGTTTATTCTTGTTATATGGTTGTAAATTTGGCCAGCAAGCACAACCAAATACCCGTATAAATTGATAATCTGGGAGTCGATGAAAAAGAATTTCATAAGGGGATTTACGGCTTAACACAAGTGTTGGAAGACGATTTATAATGTAGGTGGTAGTTTGAAAAGCATCTTCCCAATAATTCATAGGTAATTTTGAATGGGCTAAAAGACTTAAACCGACTTCGACAATGTGTCGGTGTTTCCGTTCAATTGAACCATTATGTTGGTGTGTATATGGGCAAGCTAGACGGTGATGAATACCATTTTGGTGGAAGTAAGTATTGAGCCGTCGATATTCACCGCCCCAATCTGATTGGATTGCTTTTATTTTGCGGTCAAATTGTTTTTCCACATATGTCTGAAAATTTAAAAACACTTGTTCAACGTCAGATTTCAAACTAATAGGAAACAACCATAAAAACTTGGAATAATCATCTAGGAAACTGACATAATATTTAGCACCAGATATGGATTCCGTTGCAGCGGGTCCCCATACATCGGTGAAGATTAAGTCCAAAGGGTTCGAAGAAATAAACTGAGATGATTTAAAAGGCAAATTATGGCTTTTAGCCATTTGACATTCAGGGCATATGTTGGTTGTTTTAGATATCTCTACGGGAGAAGAAAGACTAGAGAGGATTAGATTAACCACTGAACTAGAAGCATGGCCGAGTCTATGATGCCAGTCATGAGTGCGAATACTGGAAAATGCACGAGGAATTTTAGAGTGATTGGTGAACTGATAGAGCCCATCACGGAGATATCCCCGATGACGGACCTTCCCCGAGTAATCCTTCACAAGAAAATAGAAAGAGTGAAATTCAAAATAGACATGATTGTCAACACAAAATTGATGTACAGATAGTAAATTCTATTGTATTTCTGGAACAAGGAGGACTTGGTTAAGCAAAAACGTAGAATAAGGAGTTGTAATTTTGGAAGACCCAATTTTAGAGATTTGCAAACCTTGCCCATTACCAACTTGCACACTGTCAGCACCAGTGTAGTCATTTTTCTGCAAATTCAAATCAACCATATTATTTGTGATGTGATGGGTGGCTCCTGTGTCTGCATGCCATGGTGTTTCCCAAGACTTGGAGTTATGACGCATTGCTACCAATGCTTGTTTTGATGGTAGTGACGGTGGTTCCTGGTAAGACATATCAAAACGAAAGTAACATTTCTTAGCGTTGTGTCCAGTTTTACCACAAATTTGACAGCTGATGGAGGACTGATTATGGTAGGACTGATGGTGGTGCCTGTGGGTGGAATTGAATCCCCCACGATTGGTGATTCGCCCCCTGTCACGAAAACCTCCACGTCTTGAATAGTTGGTCTGTCTGTGTGCCAAATTTGCAAATGGTTGCTGGATAGATGGAGTGAGCTGGTGTCGAGAGATTCGAGCTTCAAATGTCAGCAAGAGAGAATAAATCTCTTCAAGAGTAATGCTATCGATTCTTGCTAAGATTGAAGCAACAAAACTGTCATATTCATGGTTGAGACCTGCAAGAATATAAGTTATGACATCATCATGGTTTAGAGGCTGTCCAGCAATAGCTAATTCATCAGTAAGTCTTTTTATAGACTGGAAGTATTCGCTGGCTGTCTTGCTGCCTTTCATTGCAGTGGCAAGTTGTGTGCGAATTTGGAGGATGCGAGCACGAGAACGTGAAGAGAAAGTTTCATCTAGGGCATTCCACACAGCCATGGATGTTGTATAATTTACAACTTGAGCAAGGATCGGTTCAGATAAAGAAATCATCAATGTGCTCAAGATAAGATTGTCTTGGCGAACCCAATGAGAGTAAGCTGGGTTTAATCTTTCAGAGGTAGCAGCAGTTTCAGAGTTAGTGACAGAGATGATTTTAGGGGGTTTAGGAATGCTGCCATCAATGTATCCAAAAAGATCTTGGCCTTTGAAATGTGGTACCAATTGTGCTTTCCATAGAAGAAAATTATCATGGTTTAATTTTACTGTGGTAACAGTTGGCATGGAGATGACAGTGGGTTGATCTGCTGTGATATTTGAGGAGGACATTAGGTTAGACGGTTGTCTTTTTGTGGCTCTGATACCATATAGAAAAAGAAGATAATAGATAACAGAGATGAAGGAACAGAGTATAAGAAACAGAGTGTATTTTATTACTTAATTCAATCATTTTACATGCTGCAATATATATACACAGATTCTATTTAATTCAAAATTCTAACGTAACTTGTTGTTTAATGTACAGGTCAGCTCTTCTTCAATTGGTGATTTGCAGAGTTAATTGGTGATTCAAATCTGCAATTTAATTCTTTCCTTTTTATGTCTGTTGCCATTATCTGCAGGTTTCCATTTGAATTGTTGTTGCCGTTACTGCATTCATTATTGCTGCCGTTGCTGTATTGATCTTTATCCTTGTTGCTGCCGTTACTGCATTGATCTTCATCCTTGATTTCAGCTAACATGAGCTGTTTCTCTACACTTCTTTTTCTATAAGAGCTAACAAGAATCATATCAACTTTGTTTTTCAATAGAAAGAAGATTAACTTGTAGAAATTTATGGGAGGGAATATTTGTTTAATTATACCTAACTTGTGAGGTGAAAAAAAGAAAAAGAAGAAAGGTTCCGCTTGTTGGATAGGCAAAGAAATTCTGCTTCAACAAAAACTATACCAAACTGGGAGAACAAGGAAAGAACAAACTGAGATGTGTGTGCTTGCGTGTATATAAGAGAACTAACGGTTAGTCCTAGGAGATAAAGAAGAGAGATCAAAGAAAGACACACAGTATATAGCTAGGGAAGAAATGGAGTCCAAAAGTGTTGTGCCCAAACAGATGATCATAGTAATGAAGGGCCCTGAAATTTCTTACAACACCATTACAGCCCAAAAAGTAGCCACTTTTGTTAAATGTCCTCTTATTAACAAAGAGGATGTCTTCAAGATCGTCCAAAAATCTCTTCCTTCTATTTCCTATATAAAACTCTCCAAAAGTAGTAATGACAATTTGATATTTGATACTGTCTTTCGAATCTCTGCAACCCAAATCAATTTGAATTTCAATGTCATCATCAACATGGAGCTTTCTCAACATGCTCATTACGACCGATTGGTGACGCTAGCAAGTTCTACCGGAGCTACTCTGATCATCATCCATTGCAAAGCTGAAAAAGAACAAGGTGGCAAAGATCACAATGGTGGTGATTTTGGGGCTGGACATGTTCCCACAGTCAGCATCGACGCCACAAAACCATTTATTGCGGAAGACTTTGTTCCTGAGATGCTTCGAGCAGCAGAAGAGAAGAAAAGTGTAGATCTGTCTATCCACAATCCTGAAGGTGCTGCTTCTGATGCTCATTCATCAGGTCACGATAAAGAGGCTAAAAGAGATATAGGAGACATGCATGTTCATGATTTTGAGTTGTCTCAGGAGCCGAAGAAAGAAAATCTGAGCTGCACAAAGTGCGAAAAGCTGATCACGTCACGACCAACCTACCATTGTGTAGAATGTGATGACTTCGTCCTTCATCAAGCGTGTGCCGAGTTACCAAGGCTGCTTTATACTACTTATAATCATACTCTGATGAGTAAGGCACCAGAGCAATATGAATTCTCGCCGAGCACAGGCGGATGTCAGTTCTGTCATGAATTCAGATCTAGCTGTCCTGATTGTCTCCTCCGAGCCACTATCAAAGGAGAATACTTACCAGCCATACGCGAATACGGACAACATGAGCATCCACTCAACCTCGTCATCATGCCGTTCTCAATGAACTACCAATACAGGTGCTCTGCTTGTGACGAGATGGGAAAATGTGTTAGCTACAAATGTTTCCAGTGTAATTATGATCTTCATACCAGGTGTGCTGCCAAAAAAATAGCGACCCCAAAGGAAGTTATTCTACAATCCATAGACGAAGCGAGAGATGCTTTTCAAAGCCATTTTTCTCTTGTGGAGAAGCTCTTAGCCTCCCGTAATAAGAAACTCAGTGCACGACAAAAGACTGCTCTCATTCATGATACTTTGGAGAGAGATAAGAAATCTATTAAACTTCTAGACGAGTTTTCTGTGGGTTTCATTGAGTCCTACAGGACACCTCATCCACAATATGCCAAAGATCTCAGCACCTTGATCATTTCATGCTCAAGGTCCGTTTCTCTCCCGGATAGCCTCACCAGATCAATTCGTAGAATTTTGGACCAGGTTGAAAAGCATTATCACACTTGATGTACTTGTCTATATACACGTACGTACGGGTTTATAGTACCTGTACTCGGCTTTGTACTTGTATACGGACTAAGGTGTATTTTCATACGCTCCAGCTAGTCTCTGTATTGGGTGTTATATTATACATAAGTATACTCTTGCTGCAAGCTTTCCTCAGAAGCCATCAACGTTCACCCCTCTACCATTTACATGCATTTTTCCTGATAATTACAACAGTATAGTCTAATAGGACTATTTTTCCTATTTATAAAGAACCTAGCATCATAAATTTCACTTGAAGTTTTAAGTTTTGTCTTGAAATGGTATAATATCATTCAGGGGAAACCTTCTCCTGTCCATCCCTAATGCAATTCCAAATATTATTCTATGAATGAAGATTATCCTTATATATGCAATAGTTTCTCTCGCTACATTAAATTTGTAGTTTTTTTTACAAAAAAAACTATCAATAAAAGTGTTGGCATGCATGTGATGAGATGGGGAAATTTGTTAGCTAATTATGGGGTTGAAAAACAGTGTTTTTGGTTGGTTTTTCTAGATAGATTTGGACTAAACTTTGTAGAATCATGTGACTCTTCTTCACCAAGTCTTTGAGCTTATTCTTTTCTGTTTTAAGCTCTGGTTTCCTCTTCTTACCTCGAGTTAAGGTTTAGTTTGTTAAGAAATCATCTTATTTAAAATCTTAAACTGTTAGGTGAGACTTCATAATATGATTTATATTATTCTCTAACGCCCTCTCAAGTGAAAGCCTTTTTGGGCTTCAAACTTGCATAGACTCACGTTACCTTGTGCTTGATTTTTATCAAATAAAATGGAGGTGGTGAGATTCGAACTCGTGACAGTTAGGTCAACCAGGCTAAGATATTATGTTAAGAAATCATCTCCTAAAAGCTTAAGCTATTAGATGAGACTCCATAATATGATTTATATTATTCTCTAACATAATTATTATAAAGCGATAATTGTGTAATAATTGCTTTGTGTTCTTGTTAAGGAATGCATCTAAATATTAATAAAATAGTCTTGTTGAAATTCTATAAAGTTTATAGAAATCAAAGATTTCACATCAGCAACAAAACTTTAAAAATAGAAAAATAATAATTTACAACAACAATAAATCTTCAAATTAATTCTATATTAAGTGCTTCAACCAGTAAATATTATTTACTAGTTTAATTTAAGTATATTTTTAATATATACATGCACGATTCCATTTGAGAGCAGCAGATAGTATTTTCTATAGGATTATGACACGCAATTCTGCTAAAGAAGCTTGTAACAGATTGAAAGAAGAATACCAAGGAAATGACAGAACATGACAAATGCAAGTGTTGAATTTGAAGAGGGATTTTGAGGCACTAAACATGCAAGAGATGAAGCAATTTCCAAGTATTCTGATCGTATTTCTCTAATTATTAATAACATCAAATTACTTGGAAAAAGCTTTCCTGATAGCAGGATCGTGGGCAAGATTCAGCTTGTTGGATAGGCAAAGAAATTCTGCTTTAACAAAAACTATACCAAACTGGGAAAACAAGCAAAGAACAAACTGAGATGTGTGTGCTTGCGTGCATATAAGAAAACTTGTTAGCTAATTATGGAGTTGAAAAACAGTGTTTTTGGTTGGTTTTTCTAGATAGATTTGGACATAAACTTTGTAGAATCATGTGCCTCTTCTTCACCAAGTCTTTGAGCTTATTCTTTTCTGTTTTAGGCTCTGGTTTCCTATTCTTATCTCAAGTTAGGGTTTAGTTATTGTAAAGCGATAATTGTGTAGTAATTACTTTGTGTTCTTGTTAAGGAATGCATCAAATATAAATAAAATAGTGTTGTTCAAATTCTAGAAAGTTTATAGAAATCAGACATTTTACATCAGCAATAAAACTTTAAAAATAAAAAATTAATAATTTACAACAACAATAAATCTTCAAATTAATTATATATTAAGTGCTTCAACAAGTAAATATTATTTACTAGTTTTATTTAAGTATATTTATAATATATACATGCATGATTGGCTAGTATTTTTTTTAGGATTGCAACTTTACTATGATCTTAATGCTTATAAACAAATGAATTAATCTTGATAAAATAAAAATGAACTTCTAAGTTTTCTGACACTATATGAATTTGAAAATATGGATTAAAATAAGATCATATCATTTACAGTACAATTACAATATCGTTTCTCATGTCCACTTAATCACTTACCCTCAACAAATCAAATTCTGTAAATGAAACTCTTTCAACAACATATTAAAGAGGAACACGAAGAAATATAGGAATTTAGAGGAAAATTTATGGGCAAGTTTAACCCAACACCGACATCATTTTGAGAGGAACGTAGAAGCTGAGATGTAGGAGAATGCATGCTCTGTCTGTGACCGCCAGGATTGAAACTTTTTAGCTCTCTGATTTCTCTGATATTGACCAGTAAAGTTCTGCTTCTCGTACCGCTAGCTGTTTCTAGTTTTCGAATCAACCGAGGCTAGACAAGGGGAAAATCCTATAATCCTTAGATTGTACTTCATTTATTTTTTATCAGTTTCTTGATTATAATTGTGAATTTAGTTTCATTGAAAATTTTTCTGTCTTTTTAAAATTTTTATGTACTCTTCTATGTTAAAACATGTTTTTAATAGCTATATATAACAATTGATTTAATAAATCTCTCATAATTTATATATATATATATATTGTTAAAACACAGCTGTGTATGAAGCTGTTATAACAAATTCAGTTATAACAGCTCTTGGCCCTTAGTGCTCAGGATTTTATGTATGTTCTTTGTTTTGTAGCATAGAGTAGATTATAAATAGTCCTGCACAGAAACATTAATGTAAGTAAGTCAGAAAATTGAAGAAGAAATATACTCTTGAATTTTTACATGGTATCAGAGCAGATCTAAAGTTTTTTTTCGAATTTGAATTTTTTTTTCGAAGGCTACAGTGCCCGTATTACTGTTCATTGAACACACACTGTTCAAATCAGAACCCAAACACCCGCATTTTCCCCAGAAACCCAGATTTTCCCAGAAACCAAACACCCATTTTTTCCCCAGAAACCCAGATTTTCCCAGAAACCAAACACCCACAATTTTCCCAGAAAACCCAGTTTTTCCCAGCAACCAAACACCCACAAACCTTTCCCCAGAAACCCAGAAATTTGGAACCCAGAAATTACATCCCATCTCGAAACCTCTACTGTTTAAATCATCCATTTTCCCCAAAGAACCCTAGCCCCAAAATCGAACCGAAACACAACATACAACCCAAACATCCCAGATCTCACAGAACCCAAATCACAACAAAATGGAAATTAATTCCACGAATTCAATGACCCCATCCACAGACAATTCAGCATTCACATCGAACATTATCCTAAACGAAACCAATTTTAGGTTATGGTCAAAACTCATAGAAATGAGAATCGGAGCTAGAAACAAGTTGGGATACCTTACCGGAGACATTGCGAAGCCGGAATCAGGCGACCCACGACTGGAATCTTGGGTTACCGAGAATCATCGAGTCAAATGTTGGCTAATTGACTCGATGACCCCGTCCTTGATGGAGAGGTTCATCTGCCTCCCGACGGCCAAGGAGATTTGGGACGCTGTCGGGCGAACCTTCTATGACGGCTCCGATGCAACTCGCCTCTTCGAGCTTAATCAACGCTCGTTCAATACTCGTCAGAATGGACGGTCACTGTCCAGTTATTACACCGAGCTCGTTGCCATCTTCCAAGAAATCGACGGCCGGACTGCACCTCAGGCCAGGACAGTCGACGACATTCTTCACCACCACTCAGCCATGGCTCAGCTCAGGGTCCACATCTTCCTAAGTGGCCTTGACCCTGGCTTTGAGCAAATCCGTGGGGAGATCCTAAGAAAGGATCCACAGCTAGACCTAGAGGGTTCCTATGCTTGTGTTCGGAGAGAACAGTCGCAGAAACAAGTCATGGATGGAGGTCCCCCTGGGTTCCCTGAGCACTCGGTGATGGTGACAAGGCACCATCGGCCGATGGGGGAGCAGGGGAGGGAAGAAGAACGGGACGGGAGGGGGCGTGTTGGGAGAGAAGATGAGTTTAGGGCTGCAGGCTTTAGCTGACGGGAGTTTGGGCACCGGGGTTGACCGGGCTGCCCGAGTTGACCGGGTTGACCAAAAATACAAAAATGCGGGTGGACTGATGTGTTCTCACTGCGGTGAAACGGGACATTCAAAACAAAGATGTTTTGAAATTATTGGCTACCCGGAATGGTGGGACTTTACGAAAAAACCTCGGAAAAATATCCGAAAAACTCGGGTTCATCTGACGGAATCAGACCTGGCACAGCCCACAGCGACTGTGGCTCATCCAGGTATAATTGGTAAAACTTGTGCACTCTCTATTATTACTAAGAATAGTTCTTGGATTATTGATACAGGTGCATCCGAACATATGACTAAAGATCCTGGTAACTTACATTCGTCAAAAACTTCCTCCCAGTCCATTATTTGTACCGCAAATGGTAGTACGTCTCCGATTACCGGAGCCGGATCCGTAATTTTGAATGATTCCCTCACCCTGGATACCGTTCTTGTTGTTCCATCACTCGAATACAACCTCCTTTCGGTTAGCCAAATTACTTTTACCCTTTCCTGTACTGTAACATTTTGGCCTTTCTTTTGTGTATTTCAGGACATTCTGACCCGGAAGATTCTTGGTTATGGTGTTAGACGAGATAATCTTTATTATCTGGAGTTAACCGAAAAAGGGGGGGAAAAACTCAGTCAGACACATCAGGCAAACAGTAAGGACAAAGCTGAAGCACTCGTATGGTTATGGCATCGAAGGCTCGGACATCTATCTTTTGGGTATCTTAAGAAACTAAAACCACTTCTGTTCTCAAATATCAGTAATTTAGAGTTCAAATGTGAAATTTGTGAACTGGCCAAAAGCCACCGTATCCCTTATTTACCAAGTTTGAATAAAAGCTCAGAGCCATTTGCAGTTATTCATTCTGATGTTTGGGGTCCTGCAAAGGTCCCGTCATTTTCACATGCTCGTTATTTTGTTACATTTATTGATGAGTGTACCCGGATGACTTGGATTTCTCTCCTTCAGAATAAGAGCGATGTAAGTACAGCTTTTCAGGAATTTCATAAAATGGTGATAAACCAATACCAGAGGCCGATTCGTACACTGCAATCAGATAATGGTACGGAGTTTATGGATAAAACTTTAGGTACATTCTTGGGCAATCATGGAATTCGACACCAAACTTCATGCACCTACACTCCACAGCAAAATGGTCTAGCCGAGCGGAAAAATAGACAAATTATGGAAGTCGTCCGCGCCTCACTTTTCGGCATGAATATGCCCAAGTTTTATTGGGGTGAAGCAGTGAAATCGGCAGCTTACTTGATCAATCGCACACCATCCAGTGTTATCCATTTTCAGACTCCTCAACAAAAAATGGAATCCTTGCTATCCATCCCTCATTTACCGAACCTAGAACCGAGAATTTTTGGATGTACAGTCTATGTGTACATTCCTAAGGTTCTGCGGAATAAACTGGACCCGTGTGCGAAGAAGTGTGTTTTTGTTGGATACTCCGAATTTCAGAAAGGGTACCGGTGTTATGATCCTCTACACCCAAAGTTACATGTGACCTTGGATACCTCCTTTCATGAAATGGAACCCTATTACTCAGGGGGAGCTTCTGGGTCATCTCTTCAGGGGGAGAGAAACAATGAAGAGAATGACGATCTATTTGAAGTAGAGGAAAATGGAAGAATGGTTGAGAATTGTTCTGACGAAACAAGGGAAAATAATGTAGCTCCTTGCAACAGTGAGAATTTGGAGCCGAGCATTGATCAGAATCTCCCGAGCAATAACCCCCCTTTATCATCAGAGTTGCAAATGTCTACACCATTAACCGAAGAATCAACCCAGAATGTCCTTCCTCAGGTAAATCAAAATCCTATCCTTCCTATTTTTGATAACGAAATTCCTGTTATTGTTGAAAATAGAGTAAATAAATACCCCCTGAGGTCAAATAGAGGAGTCCCGAAAAAACAATATGAACCTGATCCGAAAAATAAGACTAAATACCCAATCAGTGATTATGTCTCTTCCCATAGGTTGTCATGTTCGTATGCATTAACTGTTAATCAATTATCTACTGTATCTATTCCTAGTAATGTACAGGATGCATTAGCAGATCCAAAGTGGACGGTGGCAATAAACGAAGAACTGGAAGCACTCCAAAAGAATAACACTTGGGAGTTGTGTCCACTACCCGAGGGGAAGAAGACCGTTGGATGCAAATGGGTCTTCACAGTTAAACTAAATGCGGATGGCAGTATAGACAGGTACAAAGCAAGGTTAGTGGCAAAGGGATATACACAGAAATATGGAATAGACTATCAGGAGACCTTTGCCCCAGTTGCAAAAATCAACACCATCCGCATCCTCATAGCTCTAGCGGTAAACCGAGATTGGGCATTGCAGCAATTTGATGTCAAGAACGCCTTTCTCAATGGAGACCTTGAAGAAGAAGTCTACATGGATTTACCACCCGGAGCTAAAGGTAAATTCCCAAGTATAAGCAAGGTATGCAAGTTGAAGAAGGCGTTATATGGTCTAAAACAATCACCCCGTGCTTGGTTTGGAAGATTCTCCTCCACAATGAAGGAATTCGGCTATAAACAAAGTAACTCCGATCATACTTTGTTTATAAAACACAGGGAAGGGAAGACTACAGCATTGATAGTGTATGTGGATGACATGGTCCTAACGGGAGATGATCTAGAAGAAAGAAAATCGCTACAACGATTTCTAGCTTCGAAATTTGAAATGAAGGATTTGGGACAACTGAAGTATTTCTTGGGGATTGAAGTTTCAAGATCAAGAACTGGGATATGTCTATCACAACGGAAGTATGTGTTAGATTTATTAACAGAAACCGGAATGCTGGCATGTAAACCAGCTGATACACCGATGGAGATGAACCACAAGCTGAGAGAGTCAGAGAATCAAACGTCAGCAGATAAAGGACGTTACCAACGGTTAGTCGGGAAACTGATATACTTATCACATACGAGACCAGACATAGCATATGCAGTCAGTGTGGTGAGCCAATTCATGCACTCACCAGGAGAGGAGCATATGGAAGCAGTATATCGGATCTTAAGATATTTGAAGAGTGCACCAGGAAGAGGACTACTATTCACGAAAAATGAAGTTCGTGAAATTAAAGGGTACACAGACTCAGACTGGGCAGGAGATCAGACAGATCGAAGATCGACGTCAGGATACTTTACCTTTGTAGAAGGTAATCTTGTAACCTGGAGAAGCAAGAAACAGAAAGTGGTCGCCAGATCAAGTGCGGAGGCAGAATACCGAGGTATGGCTCATGGTGTGTGCGAGTTGTTATGGATAAAGCATGTGTTACAGGAATTGGGAGTTGATTGCGAGTCATCCATGAGTTTATACTGCGATAATAAAGCAGCCATCGAAATTGCACACAACCCTGTACAACATGATCGTACCAAACATGTTGAAGTCGACAGACATTTTATTAAAGAAAACCTTGATCGGAAAATCATACAATTTCCGTTTGTAAGGTCAGAAGATCAGTTGGCTGATGTACTCACAAAAGCGGTTTCAGGAAAAGTCTTTCACGGTGCAATTAACAAGTTGGGCATGATAGATATCTACGCTCCAACTTGAGGGGGAGTGTTAAAACACAGCTGTGTATGAAGCTGTTATAACAAATTCAGTTATAACAGCTCTTGGCCCTTAGTGCTTCAGGATTTTATGTATGTTCTTTGTTTTGTAGCATAGAGTAGATTATAAATAGTCCTGCACAGAAACATTAATGTAAGTAAGTCAGAAAATTGAAGAAGAAATATACTCTTGAATTTTTACATATATATATATAGAAATATACTCTTGAATATATATATATATATATATATATATATATATATATATATATAAAGATTGACTCAATCATTTTTTTGATGTAATATGAATTTAAAAATATAAATTAAAATAAAGATCTCTATTATTTGACATTAAAATGATTTACTGTCTACTCTATATATTGCCTGCAGTTTGAGTGAAATATGATTTCTTAAGTCGACTCAATCACTTACTCCCGATGAAGTGAAGTTTGTTAATGAAACTCTTTCAAAGAGACAGATGAAGAAATAATGGCGTCTCTTCTTCTTGTCGCTTTCTCAAATTTATATATGTATTATCTAGATTTGAAAAGAAACAGTTTTATTTTATACAAACACAACTCCAAATAAATTGTTTTAGTTTAAATAGACACGACTCTATTTTAAGCATAATTTTTCATTCACCAAACATCTACTAACAAGAATCTTATACACTTTCTTTCTCAAAAGAAAAGGATAGAGAAAGAGAAAGAGAATGGATTAGCTTGTAGAAATTAATGGGAGGGAATATTTCTTCAATTATACCTTACTCGTGGGGTGGAAAAGAAAAAGAAGAAGAAGAAGAGGGATCCTATGCATTCCTTGCTGGATAGGGAAACACATCTTGCTTTAACAAAAACAATACCGAACTGAGGGAACAAGCAAAGAACAAACTGGGATGTATAAGTAAACTAACGATTAGTCCTCAGAGATCAAGAAGGAAATTTCACAAAGAAAAAAAGAGAGAGAGATCAAGAAAGACACAGTATATAGCTAGGGAAGAAATGGAGTCCGAAACCAAACGGATGATCATAGCAATGAGCGGCCATTCAGTTTCTCATAACACCAATATAGCCAAAAATCTAGCCTCCTTCCTTAAATTCCCTCTTATTAACCAAGTTGATATCTTCCCAGCCCTCCAAAAATCTCTTCCTTCTACTTCCTATAAAAAATTCGCTCTGATATTTGATACTGTCTCTCAAATCTCTTCAACCCAGTTCAATTTGAATCTCAATGTCATCATCAACGTGGAGTTCTCCCGACGTGCTCATTACGAACGATTTGTGAAGCTAGCAAGTTCTACCGGAGCTACTCTGATCATCATCCATTGCAAAACTGAAAAAGATCAGGGTGGTAAGGATTACCATGGTGGTGATTTTGGGTTTGGACATGTTCCCACAGTCACCATCGACGCCACAAAACCATTTATTGCGGAAGACTTTGTTCCTAAGATACTCCGAGCAGCAGAAGAGAAGGAAAATGTAGATCTGTCTAACTACAATCCTGAAGGTGCTGCTTCTGATGCTCGTTCATCAGATCATGATAAAGAGGCTAAAAGAGATATAGGAGACATGCATGCTCATTATTTTGTGTTGTCTCAAGAGCCAAAGAAAGAAAATCTGAGCTGCACAAAGTGCGAAAAGCCGATCACGTCAGGACCAACCTACCATTGTGTAGAATGTGATGACTTCGTTCTTCATAAAGCGTGTGCCGAGTCACCAAGGTGGGGTATTTTTGATCTTTATCGTTGTCTTTTTGATCGTTTTGAGCAATATGATTTCTCGCCAAGCATAGGCGGATGTCAGTTCTGTCATGAATTCAGATCTAGCTGTCCTGATTGTCTCCTCCGAGCCAATATCAAAGGAAAATACTTACCAACCATACACAAATACAGATCCCATGAGCATCCATTCAACCTCGTCATCATGCCGTTCTCACTGAAATACCAATACAAGTGTTTTGCATGTCATGAGATGGGAAAACATGTTGGCTACAAATGTTTCCAGTGTAATTGTGATCTTCATACCAGCTGTACATTGGATTTCACTGGCCCCGCCAAGTAAGCAAGTTACTTGTCCTCTTTTATTGCTTTACGAGGTTATTTGCCCGCGCGCTGCGCTGAGTTTTTTTTATGTAGAAAACTAATTGATTTTTTATATGTTGTAATTTATTATTTTAATATTTAAATAATAAAATTTTAATAGATCAAATCTGTTAGAAATGAGTTTATTTTCCCGCTTAAAAGGAACAGTGTAATCGAAACACAGGGGAAGTGGTCAGTATATTTTTGAATTGTAGATAACTTGGGTAAATTTTTCTACCCAATTTATTTGTAAGTTGTATTTTTTTTCCCAGTAATATCAAATCTGAAATATTAAACCAAATTTTTTTTACAAAAACAATCTCAAATCCAACAATCAAATATTTATAAGAAAAAAGCTTACACAAAAGAGGACAAAATTTGAATTAAAACCTTTTTTTATTTTATAAGATTTATTTCTCATGTTATTATATTAAAAGTATTTAAGAACACTTATATTATTTGTTTGTTCTTCCCAAAATCCAAGGTCATTTTTTCTGTATATATATATATATATTTTCAGATGCTAATATTAAATAAATATTAAAGTATACAATCAGTCTCACATGTTTATAAAAAAAAACCTAAATAAATGATAAAATAAAAATAAATATAGGTAGATAAAAAAAATGACCTGAAAGATAAAGAAAAATAATCTAAAAAACAACAAAAAGAAAAAATAATAAATATATTTTTTTAAATGAACATCAACACAAACTAAAATTTTAATATTTAAAAAAACCTTAACAACAGTAGAGATAATAAAAATTACCGAGGCCATAATTATTGTTAGAAAAAAAAATCAAGGATTTTTTTATTTTATAAGATTTATCACTTATGTTTATATATATATATATATATAAAGGCGCTAATATTAAATAAATATCAAAAAATATAATTAGCCTGACATATTTAACAGAAAACAAAACTAATAAATATTTGTTTTTTTATGTGCTGTAATTAGTTATTTTAATATTTAATTAATGAAATTATAATAGATCAAATCTGTTTGAAATTTTTTTTTCCCTTAAAAGAAACAGTGTAATCGAAATTCAGGGGAAGTGGTCCATATATTTTTTAATTGTAGATAACTTGGATAAATTTTCCTACCCATTTTGTTTGTAAGTTGCATTTTTCCCCAGTAATATCAGATTTGAAATGAGTTATTTTAATATTAAATTGGTGAGGCCATAATTATTATTAGATAAAAAAATTCTATAATTTTTTATTTTATAAGATTTATTACTCATGTTATTATATTAAAATAAATTTAGAGCAATAACAGTAATTTTTTTTCCCAAAAAACCTAGGTTAAATATTAATTTTAAAATTATCACCAATAAAAATTTAAATATAAATATTTAAAAAAAAAACTTAATAATAGTGGAAATAATAAAAATTGGTGAGATAATAATTATTGTCAGAAAAAAATAAATTATTTTTCTAAGATTTATGACTCATATTATTATATTAAAAGTATTTAAGAGCAATGATAGTAAAATTAAATAAATATCAAAAAATATAATTAGTCTGACATATTTAAAAGAAAACAAAACTAATAAATAATTATTATCATTATTTTGAATGTCTTATCAATAAGAATATCAAATATCAAGCATGGATACTAATGAAATTAAATAATTTGAAACAAAATCAAAAAGTAAAAGAATTAGGACCGAAATGAAACTGAAATTTGAACTTAATTTGCATGGAAGGATAACATTGAAATAAATCAAAACTTTGATACTTAAACAATTATGGATTTCAGACCAATTTGGACGCCAGAATACGCCGCACGCGCCGATTGAACAACGCGTGAGCGTTGAAAACTGATGGCACGTCCGGTGACGCGCCAACAGTAAACCGGCGTTTAATGAATAAAAAAATGGTCAATTACCGGGGCACCCCTCACGGACACAACGTGTTTTTGTCGTTTTGCGAGGGCTAAAATCGTTATTTGCATTTGCAAAGAAATATAAAATATTGAATAAACCGGGTAGTTGGACCGGACCGGTTCGGACCGAAATCACGCAATTACCGTGGAACCCCTGAACGCTGTAGCATGTTTTTGTCTTTTTCGAGGGACAATTTCGTTAATGCACACCGGAAGAAGACAAAAAAGGCACACCGACCGAACCGAAGCCAAGCCGAACGAACCGAACCGAACTGAACGAACCGAAAATTGAGCATAACAATAACCGTGAATAGTAATATGTGAGAGGGTGAATAGTGGATCAACTCTTGAGCTCATTTAGCTTTTTAGATAATATTTATATAATACTCTTTTATTTATCAGATGTGTGGGATTGTTTTGAATGACAAAGTGCTCAACAAAGTGATAAACCGAACCACCCATCCATAGACACTAATGAACCGTGTATATATATATATATATATATATATATATATATATATATATATTTTGATTTGTCCTCAAAATTAAAATAATAAAAAATTTAAAACATATATATTATAAAAAAATAAAATTGTTGTAAATTTTGATTTTATAAAAAATAAAAAATATTTTTAATTTTTTTGCTTTTTAAGTTTTTTCATATATATAATTAATTCATTATATATGAACAATATAACCCTAAAATAGCACGCTGAAACATTATGAAATTGAAATGTTTTATACTAAAAAAAAGCTAATCAAAATGATATTGACAATTTTGGTTTAAACATATGTTGAAAAAAAAAATCTTGAGTTAGATTTAAATTGAAACGGAAATTCTGTCAAAATATTTTGCAAAGAGAAATCCGTTGTAATTGTTATTTTTTTTAAAATAACATTTAAGTTCTAACCTGCGCAGCGCCCATGTTTTAAATTTAATATATCCTTCTTCTCTGTCGTTTATTCTCTCTCGTTTATCTGCAAAAAACATAAAATTGAACACTGCGCTCGCTCTCTCTGTCGTTAATTCTGCTTCACGATCTGCACCTTGCCGGCGTCGATCCGCGGTTACCCACTAGACCCATCACCAACACAACGAAGATCAGCTTCCTCGTTGCTTGCACTCACCGTACGGTCATCATTTCCTTTTTTTTTCATCGCTTAGTTTCTATTTTTGTTCGATCTGCTTGCATTTGAGCTTCTTAATACCCTACACCGAGCTTCTGTTTTTCCTTTTCCTTTATTTATTATTTTCTGCTTTTGGGAGTTGAATTTTGATCTTGTTGGTGGTTGAGAGGAGGAGGTGGTGAACGGAGGAGTGAAGATTGGTTTGGTGGAGGAAGAAGCCATGGTGGTAGGTGGAATTTGTGGAGAGCATTCTCTACAATTGATTTTTTTTATTTTTTGTCCCATTTTTTAGATTTCGTACTACAGGTAGTGTTTTTAGGAGTATATTATTTACTGCGCCTTTTCTGTTTTTGATTTGTATTAACCATGGCTGGCTATTATCTTTACTTGTTTGTTGATTTTCTTTTTGGATGATACAGTTCTTTTTTATTTTACGTTTGTTAGACTGGGTTCTCTGCTTGGTAGTAATCTCTTCGCACGTGTTCTTACTGGAAATGGACCTGTTGGATTTTTTATTTGATAAGCTTGTCATGAGAAGCTTTCCCTTCCATTCTCCGTTACAAGAACTCCATTTGCACAGCTGGATTTTTATTTGATAACGCAAAGAGTAACCGGATTCTGATGAATCTTTTTCCTTAGACTAGTTCTCCTCTGCATGGATCCATGGAAAATTGAAAACTACTCTCCATGGAAAACTGACCCAGAACCCTAAGTTGCAAGAATCACATATTATATTTTCATTAAAATTAAAGAAAAAACCAGAACAATCAATTTCAATTTATATTGAACGCAATTTGCAATGGATGTTCCGTTGCTCAATCTAACTCAGCAACGAAAATTCTGTTACAAATATCCATTGCAAATTCATGTGTTATCCGTTGCACATTCATGTGCAACGAATAATCTGTTACAGGTAAATTCGCAACCATAAATTTGCATCGGATTATAAGCCCTATGCTTTGACGGATGAATGTGCAACGGATAATCTGTTGCAGATAAATATACAAATTTGCATTGCCCCATCCAATTTGATGCTGATTTGTGGATTAGCCACATTAGCTACCTTCATCGTCAGTCTTCCTTCATCGTGGTGCTTGGTGATGCAATTGGTTTTGTGGCAGTCTGCTAACTGATAGGAGCAGCAACACGTCTAGAATGAATGAAAGAGATTCTAGAGACTAAGCTGTGATACCATGTCAAACCAGAAAGAATTGTGTTGTTGAAAAATAGATACATTTGAGTGCTATATATGGCACATGCATGATTTAATCCTAATCACTCAATTACAATCAATTCATAATCAATCTATGAGCTACGGATGGGAGGAGAAGATAGACTCCAGATCATGATCAATTAGCAATAAATGGGAATTTATACCATAGTTGTCAATACCGTTCCGGTCGGCGTTCCGGTTTTTCTATTGGAAAGGAACGTTCCGGTTTCGGAGCGTTTCGGCGTGCCGTTTCAGGGTTGTACTGTTCATTTATAATTAATTATATATATATATATAAATTAAAATATTAATTTAACAAACATAATTAAAATTCAAGATAAATTAACTTTAAATTATACAATATAAACACAAAGTCAAACAAATATAATCTCAAAATTAGAAAAAAAATCAAAAGTTCAAAAAAAGAAGAAGAGGATTTTAAGGCCGGAACGGCACACCCGGAACGGTACCGAGACGTTCCAGCCAGAATTTCCGGAACGGGCCGGAATTAAAACCGAGACGAAAACGACGCCGTTTCATCTCAGTTTTTTTAACGGAACGGAATTGACAACTATGATTTATACAGCTCATGCCAACATATACGCACACAAGAATGGATCGATAAATTAACTTTAAATTATACAATATAAACACAAAGTCAAACAAATATAATCTCAAAATTAGAAAAAAAAATCAAAAGTTCAAAAAAAAAAGAAGAGGATTTTAAGGCCGGAACAGTACCGAGACGTTCCGGCCAGAATTAAAACCGAGATGAAAACAACACCGTTTCATCTCGGTTTTTTTAACGGAACGGAATTGACAACTATGATTTATACAGCTCGTGCCAACATATACGCACACAAGAATGGATCGATAAATTAACTTTAAATTATACAATATAAACACAAAGTCAAACAAATATAATCTCAAAATTAGAAAAAAAATCAAAAGTTCAAAAAAAAAGAAGAGGATTTTAAGGCCGGAACAGTACCGAGACGTTCCGGCCAGAATTAAAACCGAGATGAAAACAACACCGTTTCATCTCGGTTTTTTAACGGAACGGAATTGACAACTATGATTTATACAGCTCATGCCAACATATACGCACACAAGAATGGATCAATAGTTTACTCAAGATTTAGATTAAGGAAAGGACTTTGAGTCAAAACTATTTTTTACTTTGATTCATAATCATAAACAACTCATGATAAAAATGATTTAAGTTGGAAGAATATTTGGATTGTTTGTAGCATAGAATGATCATGACCGAGTGGGAGGAATTGATTAACTTTCCTTTTCTCGACGAATATGATACGGCTGAATGACAGAAGCTAGTACTCACAGTATGCCACTAGACCATCTTCCATTTTGAAGATAGAAAATCGTTCATAAGACTCTTAAAACCTTGTAATTGTAAATAAGTTTTTTGGAAAAACTAAGATTGTGTTGCAGTACTCGAGAGGAAGATAGCTGATGCTGTCCGCCCTTAACCTCATTGGAATTAAGCATTCTTTTCACAATTTACATGCACTGACAGATAGCTCTTGGCCCCATTTCATGGTTAGCTAACTCATCGAATCATCCACACACAACATTATTTGAGGGGAAATAGTATGAATCTATGAGAAAATCCTAACTGTAAGGAAATTTATCAAATGTATTCTTGCATTAATTGCGGTCCACATCCAGCTGAGTCATAGCTTGTGCAGAAACCATGAGTACAGGCTTCAGACATCAAACAATGCGGTTCATTGATGCTGCTTTCAGCAAGACTACCTCTTGAGAGGTATAATTGATTCTTGTGAAGATAGGGCTAGGCTATATATGTGTTAAAGTTCGGAGTTTATGAAGGGATTATATGGGCCATTTCATCTGTAATATTACTAAGAGTTTTAGGAGGCTTCATTTTCATGAAATAATGATGAATGATTGGCTGCTTGGGATTTATTTAGTGCTAGACCTGTTTGTACACGTAAGTACTAATTAACTGACCCGGAATTTCTACAAGTTAACTGATTTGTTGTCCTCCAGCGGTAAGCCTAGTTGTTAAAGTTCGGATCTACTAACTTCAAGCCTCAGTAAGTAATCCTGAGAGAGGTAAGCTGGAATTCAGGAAAAGGATGAGGACTTCTCAACTCAGTTTTTCTTTCTGACAAGTTACATTAACAAGCCGAAAAATTACCTGTAAATGATGAATATTGTTTGAAACTAAAAATTAACTAGCACAGAAATGAATATAATGGTTACTTTCAGCTGGCCTAGATGTAGGAAACTGTAGTTTTCAGTTACTTGGCATCTATTATTTTTCATTCATCTGGTGCTTCCATGAGGAGATTGAAGTTTATCAGGGTTTTTCTTTTGCTGGACAGGTCAAACTTGTTCTCTCAATCAATGTTAAACAGAAATCTTGGGGGCCAGCATCTCTGAAAATTTTGATGGTTGATCCAGAAATAAGAATGTTTTAGACTAGTCAAGTTCATGGAACTCTGCCTCTCACAAAATTGGGCTGTGATTGCCTGACTCAAGTAGCTGCTGACAGTGGATTGAAGCAGTGAAAGAAGTGTTACAGAAGGGAGCACTGGTTCAAGTCGTGATAGATTATTAATGTAAATAACATGGAACCATACCTCTATTGCTTGCAATCAAACTTTTAGAGATAGAAAGTCAGTCCTTAATTTATTTTTGCAAAAATTAATGCAAAAATTAAACCATTTCACTATTCTGCATAAAATTTTATATGGGGATTTCGCCATGTTAAAATCTCTGCATTCTTTTGAAACTTGAGTTACGGATACCAGATATTTTGTGCAGATTGTCTATTAGCCCTAGGAAGCAGAAATAAACTGTGGTCAAACATATTTGAAAGTTCACTCTATCAAACCTCAAAACATTCCATCATGTTTGGATTCTTGTTATTTGTAGCTGTAAAACAACTACTGAAATGGCACAACATTAATGTAATAGCAACATGTGATGTTATTCTTAAGTCCTATTCTAAATAGGCAATAACATTATGGAGCTTCAGACAAGTACATTAGCCACCGAAACAACATTTTACTGCACTGGTACTTGGGTCTCAAATCTCTATCAAGAGGTCTTCTGCATAGCTCACTCTTTTAATAAATGCTGCAAAAATGAGAAAGGAAATATATTTAAGTCAATTACCAGTTACCTAGGAGTAGCATTTACACTAATAGCCTGTTTGGGAGAGTGATTGCGGTAACTTTTCAAAGTGCTTTTCGTGCCGAAATATATCAAAATGATGTTTTTTTATTTTTTAAAAATTATTTTTGACATCAGCACATCAAAATGATCTAAAAACACTAAAATATATTCATTTAAAATGAAAAAAAAATTGAATTTTGGCGAAACGCCTGTGTGACCGCAGCGCCAAACAGCTTCTAAGAAGTAGCTAGAAAGAGAAGTAATTTTGCTTGGATTAATTCATTCTGACATATCAGGAAGGCTTTACCTGTTACAGTCCATATACTCAGAAATGGGAAAACTGAGATGTGTGCTGCACCTGACAGGAAGATCACTGATACGGTCAACCCTTAACTTCATCGGGATCGTCACTGTTATTATTTCAATGCACTCACAGATAGCTCTTGGCCCCATTCCGTGCTTAGCTAATGCATTGAAGTCATATACCCGCTGACAACATTGTCTTGAAGGCCAATCGTTTGAACCTATGAGAAAATCCATACAGTAAGGGAAGTTATCGAATATAACCTGACATTGATCAGGGTCCACGTCGAACTTAGCCATGGCTTGTGCAGAGATTGCAAGTATCAGAAACCCAACAATACGAGCCATTAACTCTGCTTTGAGCAAGACTATGTCTTGAGTTTGGAGTTTATGGAGAGATGGGATTGGCCATTTTATCTGTAAAACCAATAAGAATTCTGGTAGGCTTCATTGTCATGTAATTATGATGAATTATTTGCTGCTTCGGATTTCCTTGGTGCCAAAAGCTGTTGTATACGTCTGTCCCAGCTAGGGAAAGAAAATAGGAAGATAAGAACTACAAAAACGGTTCAAGGAACCCAAACCGTAATATTTATTCTTAATAAAATATGATGTCGATATCTGTTTTGAAAAAAAAGAAAAAAAAAGAGCATCTTCTGGTACTACTTTTGACTCAAAAGTTTTGAGGTCCTTCCTGACCTCTGCTTGCTAGTTAGTTGTAGAATTCTAAAGAGATTAATTCTTTTTTTAGCTATAGATTTTTAATTAGTTTTGATTACTATTTCTAATAGGATTTATCATAAATCCTATCCTTATCCAATAACCTCTCCTAGTCTATTAAGAGTTCTAGTTTATTTTAATTTCTAGTTTTTGTAAGCCTATAAATAGGCAAAGTTTCAATTGAATAAATTGAATGAATGAATGTGATTCATTCCAATATTTATGATTTTTGGGTTCTTCAGGATTTCTTGTCTTTCTATATTTTTAATCTCAACATTAATTGTTCTAAACAGTTACTATACAGATTCAAGATTTCCAACACTTATGAGGTTGTGAATTTCAGAAGATCCTTCCCCCACCGGGATGAGAGTTATTTTTCAGTCATGAGTACCACATAATTTTAATGAGAGTTTCAACGTTTTGAAATCTTTTCATTATGTTGAAAGAATCGTAGATACCAGATGTATAGCAGATTGTTTATCAACCCTGGGAAGCACTAATAACCTGCACTGATTCAAGAGCATGCTCACGTATAACATTCACGACTTGTTTCTTCTAATAGACCCTGAATAAATCCTAAGCATTACATTCTTTAGAGAATCACCATAGTTTCCAAGGCGTGGATGATCCTGAGAGTAGGGGAATAACCTGTCAAAAATGAAACAAGGCAGCGAAACATTTCTGATCATTTTGTATATGGGTAAACTGTTAAGGAACCATCTCACCTACAAGCTCAAGCTTATAAGTGAGGCCCCAGAATATGATTTATGTTATTCTCTAACATAAACAAGGTCTTACAAGTCCTGTCAGGATAAAGATAGTTAAGTCTTGACTCTAAAAATTTCAGAACGCCAACATGTGTTCATCATTCTCCTTAAATGACTGCTTGCTGTTAAGACACCCTTTCTGAGGCCATCTATTTTGACAGTTTCAGCTGGCTCCATGATCATGAAACTGTCATGCCCCATGATTTCCTGAGAATCACCCCAGTATTCTTGAGAAGTCGTACATGTCCCTGGAAGCATGAAAATGATCCAAATCACCGAGCATTATATAAAACTAACTTTGGATAAAACCATGGCCAAAAGGGTAAACTGACTCAGGATTATTCTAGATAGCATATTGCCTGAAAAACCATGGCAAATGCTGCCTTTCGTAGCCTATATCGTAATGAGTGGTAGGATTTCTGGCTCAAATTTCTTGGTGCTGCAGGAGTTGAACATTTGGCCACTTGGCTATTGAGACTTCTGTTGCAATCTGATGTTGTTTTTCATTCATCTAGCGTTTCCATTAGGACATGTAGTTTGCCAAGTGTTCCTGAATAAGATATAGCATTAATTTGTTTTAAATAACAAGTCTGCTCCCTTTAAGAGATGCAATGTTCTGAATGAATATTGTAGCTTTTTCCATAATTTGCACGGCATATAATTTTCTGGGAATAAAAGATACGCTTCCCCACTTGATGCAACTTTGCCAACGTATCGTCTTCTTCATTTGAGCACCAAAGACTCAACTTGTTGAAATCTTTATATTATGCTCAATCGAAGGTACAGTATCTTCAGATTGTCCATTAGTCTCTTTGCAGTTATGCTGATTTTATTTATGAATTATCCATCACTTTATTTGAATTTTCACAAGTTTGAATCTCTAAATTAAGCCAGAGAGGAACTTTCACATGCATTTTATTGTGTGACCTAAAGAATAACCATGGCAGAGTTGCAGGAATTTAACCTTCAATTTCTCAACGAGTATTATGTCAAGGAATCATCTCACCTAAAAGCTTAAACGGTAAGGTGAGATCATAAAATATGATTTATATTATTCTCTAACACACCCCCTCAAGTGAAAACCTTTTGGGCTTGAAACTTGCATAGGCCCACACTACCTTGTGTTTGATTTTTATCAAATACAATGGGGGTGGTGAGATTCGAACTCGTGACCGTTGGGTCAACAAGACTCTGATACCATGTCAAGGAACCATCTCACTTAAAAACTTAAGCTGTTAGGTGATGCCCAGAATATGATTTATATTATTTTCTAACATATTATTGTACAGTTGAACTGCAGAAACAGTGATGCGGCTCCTATCGATGTCATTATTCCCCGATCAATCTTGAAGATAGAAAAACAAACATGAATTTCTTTCAATCTTATATGATGAAATGTAAATCTATTGGAAGATAATAGTACTCAATACTGAGCTACACTGCAATATGGTCTATGATGAACATTAAACTCATAACGTTGACTTCATAAGATCATCTCAGTCGTGAGGCCGGTCGATCTGGATTGGCTCCCTGCATCAACCGAAAAACCAGTCAGGCAGTTTCATTTGAGAGAACGCGAGGACACTGGATATGGAGGCCTTACCTGTTGCAGTCCATGTACTCAGAAATGGCAAAAGAATTCCCCGTGTTGCACTTGACAGTAAGATCGCCAATGCGGTCAGGTCTTATCCTCGTCGGAAGCGCCGTTGCCACATTTTCGATGCACTGACAGATAAATCGTGGCCCCATTACAACCCTAGCTATTGCATTGAGATCATATATGGACTGACAGCATTGGTTCGTAGGTTTACAGTGTGAGCCTTCGAGAAAATCCAAACAGTGAGACAATTTGTCGGATACGATCTTACACGAATCGAATTTAATCTGATGAGCCACAGCTTGTCCTGAAACTACGAGCATCAGAAACCCAACAATTCGAACCATTGATTCTGCTTTGAAGATGGGGCTGTACGAATATATAGTGGAGTTGATGAAGAGATTATATAGCCATTTTTAGCTTGAAATTATCATCTAGAAGGACCTCATCTGTGCAATGAGAGCCGTTCATACGCAAGTACTAACCGACCAGGAGCAGTTAAAATTTGGAACCTCCAACTTCAAGATCTCAATAACCAGTTCAAGGACAGCCTTGTTGTAGAAAATGTCTTCCAACAAAGTTCCTGGCTATGATTTATAGCTAACTAACTACCTTACAGAACTATGTTTGTAGAATCTCTTGTAAAATTTTATGGGTGATCTGATAGTCAAATCTAAAGTTATGATTTTTTTTCTGTCAGACAAGTTATTTTCGATCATTGTTTCTCTTGTTTGGATTTATCCATTTAATCCAAAGATATATTTTTTTAGGCTATCCACTTAATTTGAATATAATAAGTTCATACACGATTCTCTTATATCAGAATTAGAAGTCAAATTAACATGAATTTGGTCAGCATCATGTGCTTAAAATGTTGAGAGTTGATCCCGAAAATAAATTGCTTAAGTTCATGGACTCTGACTCTCACATATTGGATTGTGATTGCCAAACTTACGACACTACTGGCTCATAATTGACCTTTCAGAAATAGTGATTTTTTACATTAGTGGTGATGAAAATGCTTCGGTGTTTGACACTGTGTTTTAAAAGTGTTTTTGAAAAAAATTAAAAAATTTTTATTTTTATTTTTATTTTTTACTTTAAATTACAAATTTTAAAATATGGTCATCAATATCTTGAGTTTATAGATATGGCCACCAGCAATTTTTTGATGGCTTAAGGTAATAAAATCCAGGAAGTAAGGTAAGTACTCGAACACAAACTCACATATACAGTCCAAATCAGCAATATCTAGCCCAGAAACCAGGAGAACATGTAGTGAGGAGTGCCCGACGAAGCGCAGCAATGCTGGTTCGTGCAGTTGGAAATGCAAAAGAGATTGAGGCCACTTCTATCAGTAAATTTAGCTGGCTTCATTGCCGCCATGGAAGTATCATGTTCTTGCTGGTTAGAGTTCACGAAATCTGCTGTAGATACCTCATGCATTTGACATGACTCTGATTTTCTTTTCCCGGGGGCTTTTACTGTGCATTAAAAGGTTCGTATGTTTGAACATGATTTTGAAGTTCTTCATGGATCTTGCATGTCCCCCATTTATTTTGTCAGAATACCATGTATTTCCTTCTTCACAAGTCTAAGAGGAATAAAATTCATAAATGGCCCAGCTAGATAGCTTCTGTGCCATAATTCTGTGTCTTCTTTGTTCGAGCGGCTCAGAATTTCAACCTTTTGAAGATCCTTGCATTTACTGATACCATATTATTTCAACCTTAAATTCATGGAGATGTTCAAATTTATTTGAATTTCTTAAGTCTTTCAGAGTTGAGAATGTATAGCAGAGTGGTAGCAATAATATAGCAGTTAAGACCATTGATGATATGATAGCAGCATATATATGATCCCATTTAATTAGCCTTAATTACAAAAACAAGAAATCAGAAAATTATACCAGGTCATGATCAATTACTAGTAAGTTACTACTGACACTGGGGTTGAAAGCAAATCGGATGACGCAGCGGAAAACACAAAAAAAATACGATCCATGTCAATATTCTGTAAATTACTCTGGAGTCCACCAGAAACGAGAGAAACTTTCAAGAAAATTCAAAATTTTATTAAATAATTGATTGATTCGGCCAAAGGGCTCACAATAATTGATTGCCCTAATTCTTGTTGGACAAGAAAACATGACTAATTACTAAAAATTACCAAAAATATCAAAACTAAGATAATTGCGGAAAAAAAAGTATGCATCAACAGCGAAGCCCGGACTAACCGTGCAAAAAAAGGGTAAGCAAAAATACATTAACTGTGCGAGTTTCATGTCATTCTAACTTCAACGCCAAGATTACTGGAATTCAATTGCTTTTAAATTCAGGATGTTCTCTCTTCAACATGTATACATCCGTCACTTGTTCTCCATCACAGGAAGACAGGAAATCTCGAAAAGGGCCAAGCTAGAACCCTAGTGTTACTATGTTAAAGTGGTAAAAGAGAATTTTACCCAGAGCAACTTCTGATCGACGACATAAATCAGAAGCTATTATGCTCCTAGCAAATGTTTAGAAGATCATTGATTCTGGAAACAGTGAAAGAAGGATCGATCATCCATAGCCCCTGAAATGCCAAAATTATCAAAGAGCTGACAGATTCTTAATTTGAGCAGCATTATTCTGCCAAAATAAATGTGTCACGAGCATTTCCTTTTCCATCAAGAAGGAGATGCTGAGAGGGGTGACATGCATGATAGTACGCAGTAATGGTGGATAGCGTTGGACCAAGATCAATGGCTTGGCAGGAAGGGTTTGCATCCTGGCCGCAAACATTTCATAGGTATACATAGGATTCCGATCTGGGCAGATCAGATTGTAATAATTCTTGAGCATTATCATTTCTTCAACTCTATAATTCTACCATCTTTCTTTTGCAGAAAAGCATGGGGATACCCTACATTTACTTCCAAGTTTCTTGGTTAGGCAAATGAATCCAGGCATGCTATTTCAAAACAATATTGTTTTAGGTTTTTTTAAAAATAAAATGACATGCCCTTGTTTAAGAAAAATAAAAATATAAATTAACAGATTAAACTAAGTTAATGGCCGATAATTAACCTATCAAATCAATTCTATTTAATAACATGATTCACTTTCTATTTTTGTTTCTAAATCATAATAATAATAAATAAATAAAACACCACCTTGGTGTTGGAAATTATTCAATTAATGGAGGTATTAGAATATGAAAATTTGGACATATCTTATACTTATATTTCAAGATTTCAAATTCAATATTTCAAACTCTTTTCAAAATCTTTCAGTCCCATGTTGTAGGTATGAATGGTATCATCCATGAATCGAATTCTTTTAATATTTATATTATATTTATTATTTATAAGATAAAAAAATTAAATATTTATAAACTATTTATTGGATTTTGGGTGGTCATTGTATGACTATTATTTATTATTCAATAAAAACAAAATACTTATTATATATATTTGAAGTGTGTGTATCTGTGTGTGTGTGTTTTATATTTTATATTAATATTAAAATATGTATATATCATGTTGTATTAAAAAAATATAAATATTCTACAACTAATCAATCATATATATATATATGTATATATATATATATATATGTATATATATATTCAAATTGAGTTTAACAATATTCATATCCTATGTATTACTCATAAAATAAAATAATTATTCAAAAATCATATTTACTTATGAGCAAGTGGATGGAGGAACTAAAAACTAGTACATTTTAAACATGAGTGTCTTTGTTCAAATTCTTTTTTTTATATAAATCCTCGATACTATATTGATTATATCATTTAGTGCCTGTTTGGGAGTGCGATTGCGGTAGCTTTTCAAAGTGCTTATCGTGTCGAAATACATAAAATGATGTTTTTTTATTTTTTAAAAATCATTTTTGAAATCAGCACATCAAAATGATCTAAAAACACCAAACCGCCGGTCTTTAAAATGTAAAAAAAAAAATTCAAATTTCGGCCAAAAGCAGTTCCAATCGCAATGCCAAACGGGGCCTTAAAAGACTGATAAATTTAATGTAATCATTTTAATATATATATATATATATATATATGATATCAAGAAAAATATATTTCTTGTATTGTCTAATACTAATCATACTATAAAATCAATGCAGGTACAAAATTAAAAATTCTAAACGACACCGTTGAAACAAATCGTAGAGAGTGGACAAATCATCCAAAATTAAACACAAAAGGAAATAATTAATCAGCCCATCAAAACGACACCGTTACAACCCGTCCAGACCAGAAATATAGCCGTTAGAAAAACAACAAAGCGAAGAGCCACCTCTACCATCCTCCTCATTAGCCAAGTTCCCAAATTCAAAAACATCCGACCGTTACCCTCTCACAGTGTTGATTTTATACACTCTCTCTCTCTTTCATTTCTCTTCACTTTCGCTACTCTTCTACATCCAAAAACAAAAACCTTAATTATCCAATCTCTCTCTAGAAATAACCGAAGAGATTTGTCTGTAAAGAAAAAATGGCAGCAGAGAGTGACGATTCTTCGACCGCTACCGCTGCGACGACGTCGACGACGTTGTTGAAAGAGAATACAACGATGTCTTTGAAAGAGAATGCAACGACGTTGATGTTAGTCGACGAGACATATGAGTTTTCGGCTCCGAAGTTTTATGATTTTGTGAAAGGAGAATCGGATGAAGATTCTAGAAACGCTGAGCTTTGGTTCGATGTTACAGCTTCATATGCTCCTTCTCGTATGTCTCTCTTTCTCTTGGTTGATGATTCTTTTTGTTTCTTCTCTCTTTGTATTTTTTTTACAGTTGAGATGCTGGGTAACGGATTACTTTTAGGTTTTTATTTATTGAATTAATGAAAATTTGTGTGTGATCAGGGTTGAGCTTTCGTTGGATTTGATGATTAGGAGGGTTTTGTTACGATTTTAGGGTTTTGTTGAATCTGATTTTTTATTTTGGAGGGGAATCGAGAAATTAAGGAAGGTAGAGAGAGAGAATCTTGATGGTGGTCTGTTTTAGGGGGGGTTTGTTGTTTGTTTTTTATTTTTAGGGTTGTGTTTGTGTTTTAATTGGTTTTGATTTGGAATTTCGAGAGATAGAGTGAGAGATTGAGAAACTCAGTAAATTTAGAGAGGGTGAGAAGCTTGATCATGAGTTTTAGTGTTTTAGATTAGAAAGTTGTGAGTTATTTGTGTTTAATATTGATTAATTAAGTTGCAAAAAAGAGATAATTAGAATTTGAGAGAGATAATTACTCAATAATGCAATTAGGGGACTAATTTGAGAATCTATGTGTGTGTTGATGCTACTGTTGTCGTTAAAGATTAAAGAGTTTTAGTGGTTGATTGATTCTTTTTTTTCTGTTTTTGTTTGATTTGATTTGTTGCAGCTTTTATGCCTAGAATAAAGACCGGTAGATCATTTAAGGTAGAGACCTTATGTGATTTTAGTCAAGCAGACCAATCATTTAAGGTAATTAATGATTTTATTTTTTTCCTTTATATCATTTCTATTTATTATATTGATTTATTTGATATTGTCAATTTAGCCCATTGAAATTGAATTGCAGGTCGCAGAATCATCTGATTCAAAAGCAACTGACTCTTCATCAGAGAGCAACTCTCAATCAGAGGTCATGCCACTGCCGGAACCAGCGGCATCCTCTGAAATGAGGAAGGAAGAAACTAGTTGTAATGAGGGAAACAAAGAAAACGATGCTAACCTTATCAATGTGGTGAGTGGTTGCTGCAAACATTTGTTTAATAGAAGTTCTGTTCTCTTTTGGTCTCATGAAGTTGTGCTTATATCAGATTTCTGCTGATGAGGTTACTTCTGAAAAAGAGAAGAAGGCGGGGTCTGCATGTGCTGAAAGTAATGGAAGGTACTGTGCTCTTTTGTTACTATTCCCTTTGTCATTTTTTTCAAGACTAGAATGGCTAAAGAAAAATAAAACAATGAGTGCGTGTGAAGACGATAGTTTATTGTGTTATTTTAAAAGCTTAATATCATTTTTCTGTGAGTCTGCTGCATCCCTTTCTGCTGACTTCCGTTTTTCTATCAGATGCACTTCTTCTCTGCAAATCGAGAACACTGATGGTAAGAGCATTAAAAATGTTGCTTACTGCACTCCTAGGCAACCAATGTCTTCTCGGAACAGAGGCATGACTGATTCCAAGAAGAATCAATCAGCTAGATATATAGCTAGTCTGGTTAAGAATCCATCGTCGGTGAAGCCAAAGGGTCAATCACGGCCTTCACAAGTAAAGGGAATCAAACCAACAAGTGTCAAAAAGTCAGTAGACTTTATTGTTAAGTTCTTTTTTAAAATATGTGTTTTGTACCATATTAACAAGGCATTTTGACATACTTTTATTGTAGAGATCCTAATGTGAAAAATGTTGCTGGGACTGCCAATTTAGCCCAAGAGAACCAAGCAATTAAGAAACAGAAGCTGGATGGGGGGACGTCCAGACAGGTGATTGGTTACTAATGATATGTTCCTCTCATGGAACCATAGTCTTCTGATGATACGTTTACTTTAACAGATTTTCCTTTTTTAATGATTTCAGATTGTTAATTTGAAGCCCCCACAACCATTGATGCACAAGTCCAGACTGGGTCTTAGCAGTGGCAATTCTAACCTTTGTTCATCTGTTCCAAATAAGATGCAGAAAGTGGAGAGAAGGGTATGCTACTTTTGTCAAATCTCCAAAATGTATTCAATTTTTTTTACATTGTTTGTTATTGACAGTCGTTGAACACTTGTTTTGTTTAAAAAAGGTTTATGTTCGGGAACAAGCAGCTCCAGCTCCATTTGTTTCAATGGCAGAAATGATGAAGAAGTTCCAATCAAATACTAGAGAATTGTCATTGCCACGCCTTAACAGTTCTATCTCACATGTAATAACATAAGCCCATTTGACACGTTCTTTATGAAATTCGGTTGCTGTTTTTCAGCAGGCAGCCTTCGTTGTTGTTTTTCATTTCAAATTTCTCTCATTTATTGTCAGGATGGTCCTGCTTCTGTTATCCAGAGGAAGCCTAAACTCACACTGACAAGGCCTAAGGAGCCTGAATTTGAAACATCCCAGCGTGTTCGCTCAGTCAAAATAAAAAGTACTGCAGAGATTGAAGAAGAGATGATGGCCAAAATTCCCAAGTTCAAAGCTAGACCACTGAACAAGAAGGTATTTCATACTTTCTTTGCTATTTATGAAATCTTCCATCCTATCAAGTCCAACAACTAGCACTGTTCTTGTTTAACTTCAATGTGTGCTTGAATTTTTTTCATCTAACATAGATTCTGGAAGCTCCAACGTTACCTGCATTACCAAGAAGCACACCACACCCACCTGAGTTCCAGGTAAGCTGTAAGAAATAAAGAATAAGTAGAATTTACTCAAGATGGTGATAATTGTAGGCTAATATTTCTTATTTCTGTAGGAGTTTCATTTTGTGACAGCAGCGAGGGCAAATCAGAATGCAGAATCAGCTTCAGTGGCTTCAACTGAAGTGTCTTGTCAGGTTCGAGCATCCTCATTCATGGGCCCTTCTTTGTCCCAGCAGCGCTAGTTCAGATACTCACTACTGTTCCTTTGTTACTTTCTATGACAGAGTAATCAGTGGAAGCATCATCATCTCACAGAGCCCAAAACCCCTGTTCTTCATACATCTTTAAGGGCCCGTCCAGCAATGGTGAAAAGTTCTTTAGAATTAGAGAAAGAAGAGCTTGAAAAGATCCCTAAATTTAAGGCAAGGCCTCTGAATAGAAAGGTAAACGATATCAATCACTGAACATCAGCAGCTACTTAAATCTTAGTTTGGAAAAGAAATCGACATTAATATTATCTCGTGTAGATATTTGAAAGTAAGGGAGAGATGGGGATTTTCTGTCATGTGAAGAAGCAAGTTACAATACCTCAAGAGTTTCATTTTGCCACAAATGAGAGGATTCCACCGGCTTCTTCTGTTTTTGATATGTTTGAAAAGGTAGGCTGTTAGTCATCATGTACATTTTTTAATCCTAGAACTAATTGTATAGCATATGAAAAAAGTAATAACTGCATCTCATCATACTGTTGGTCTTCTTCTCAGCTCTCACTGAGGTCAGAACCTACCCTTGAAAATCCCATTCCTAGAAACACACTGCCAAATCCATTCCACCTCCACACAGAGGTATGTTCCAAACATTCTTTAGTTAATGGAGCAAAATCAGGTTATCCTTTGTTTCTGTTCATTCATTTTTTGCTTGTTCCTTTATCACCAGGAAAGAGGAGCCGAAAAAGAGAGGAAATTTGTGATGGAACTTGTGCAGAAGCAGATGGAAGAGGAAAGAGCAAGATTTCATAGGGCCAATCCCTATCCTTACACCACTGATTATCCTGTGGTAAGATATTCAACTATGTATCTCATTATTACGCATCACAAGATTTTAGGCTGAAAATAATGGTGCTATACGCATCACAAGCTCATAGGCTGAAAATAATGGTGCTATGAAAATAATCATCACTTCATACAGATTCCACCAAGACCAGAGCCCAAACCATGCACAAAAGCAGAACCTTTCCAATTAGAGAGTCTAGTTAGGCATGAGGAGGAAATGCAGAGGGAAATGCAAGAAAGAGAGAGAAAGGAAAAGGAAGAAGCCCAGATGAGGATATTCAGAGCACAGCCCGTACTTAAAGAGTATGCAATGCGGAAGAACTCAAAACTTTCCAATGCTTATTGATGTGTGTACATGTCAATCATTCTTTAACCATGCTTAAGAGTATATTTTCTTATGCAGGGACCCAATTCCACTACCAGAGAAAGTGCGAAAACCACTTACACAGGTTCAACAATTCAATCTCAATGCAGATCAGAGGGCTGTAGAAAGGGCGGGATTTGATCAGAAGGTGAGTAGAACCACATTTATTTAATAGGCAAGCATGCATGCATGCATGTCTCTCATCTCATTGGGGTGTTAACTTCTTTTTGTGCGAGTAGAAAACTTCAATTTTCTTCTTCTGTGTTTTTTCTCATCAGGTGAAGGAGAAAGAAATGCTGTATAAGAGATATAGAGAAGAGAGTGAAGCTGCCAGGATGGTGTGTGTTCTTTTGTTGCTATAAATTACCAGCGTGTAAACAAGAAAACCACATTTATCAAAAGTGCTCAATGTTTTTGCTACTGATTTGCAGATGGAAGAAGAAAAGGCATTGAAACAGCTTAGAAGAACAATGGTTCCCCTTTCTCGGCCGGTTCCAAATTTTAACCGGCCATTCTTCCCCGAGAAGTAAGAAAAAGTTAACCAACCCCCCCAGTTGCGCAGTTCTCAATTATTTTACGAAAACACCATTGATTGATCAAGTGAGTTATTTTACAGGTCGTCCAAGGAAACTACAAAAGCGAAGTCACCAAATCTACGGGTGCTCCAAAGAAGAGAAAGGAGGAGGATGATGACGATGGTGGTGAATGCAGCTTCTTCTGCCGCTGCTTCTGGCATGAGGTGATTTCTTTTTCCTGTTGTGGTGTAGAGCAGAGAGCAGCTGTTTAAGTTCAAGAACTCTAGAACCCCCCCTCCCCCACACACCCACCTATTCATTTTGATTTGGCTAATCATTCTTTTCAGTATTGTTGTACTGCTAATCATATGTACAAAACTTTAGATCATCATTTTGTTGTAAGCAAACTAATGATAACGGAAATTATTTATTGTCTTCTACTCTTAATTTTTGGGTATAAAATAATAGAGTACATGATACGATATCAAAGGACTTGAATAATAAGAAGAAGGAAATAATAAAATAACTTTAAGAAAAAATCTTTCTAATTCTTGAAAAATGAGAGGCAGGGCATATTGTTAGTAAAAAAACATCTTGGGAAAGTGTTCAATTGGAACATGAAAAAGGAAGAGGAGCACTCGTCTGGATAAGTGAACTTGGATTTGAAAGAAGTGTAGAGCACTCGTTTGTTTCCCTCGTTTTGCAAGGAAATATTTGTAGTCCCAGACCATACTGCATTTACTAGAACAAATTTATTATTTTTATTTAAAAAGACTAGATGATGTAGTAATTCAGATTCTGGGTCAAACCTGATCTGCGATTTGACAGCTATGATTTTACTTCAAAGAACTTGTCTCCTTCATAGGGCATTAAAGGAAGGCCCTTTCTACTCATAGTGAACCTTTGCTAACAATGAAAGCAACTTTTTTCGTATATATCACAATCAAACATAAAATTCGTATACAGGGCCTTGGGTAAGAAAAGGAATAAATTAAAATGAAAGGACTAATCTAGAAGTTGTGGGGGGTGGATGAAGAAGCCTCTTCTTTTTCTTCCTATGAATCCGAAACATCAACTTTTGATTATCCCCTTCTGCCGATATGCTAGTATCTGCAAAACCAAAGAGCCAGGAAATGAGCAGAGTAATTTTGCCATAGGCAGTAGAAGATTGCCATCCAGCAAGAATCACACTCACCAAATGATCTCTACTGGAAGAGCAGCTTTCTTTAAGGCCTGCCATTGTTTCTTGTCCTTTCAGAATTTGCAGCTCATCATCTATGGGGATCTGAGGATGCTTGGTGGAGAAATTTTCATCGGCCTGGTGCTTCCCCTTGACCAACAATATTTCAACTTCTTCAGCTTGCAAAGTCGTTTGGTGAGCAACATACTGCAGACAGACAGAATATATAATTTTGTCAAGATGAGCCTCTTAAAAGACATACCACCAACATCATTTCAAGATTATAGGGCCTGTTTGGGACAGCTGTTGCTGTAGCTTTTCAAAATGCTTTTCGTGCCGAAATATATTAAAATGATGTTTTTTTATTTTTTAAAAATCATTTTTGACATCAGCACATCAAAATGATCTAAAAACACCAAAACATATTCATTTAAAATGAAAAAAATTGAAATTTTTTGAAACGCAGTTTAAGAAGCTGTTCCAAACAGCTTCTATAAATCCATCTTGGCAAAGGATAAGGCGGGTCGTACATCATGAATGCTGGAATATGAAGCATCATGCTTTGGGACATGCTTATGCTTCAAGGCACTCTTTTTAAAACCTTTTCAGAAATGCGCATTAATTGGACTTTGCATAAGTCATTCAGAATAGTTGATTAGAATCATGGTCAAATTTGGCTAGTTTTAGAGGTTTCACTAGGTTCCACTGATGCAGAGAGTGGAGTAGAGTTGAATGACGAGAAAAGCATTTTGAAAAGCAACGTTTACCACTTTCCTACACACCCCTTAAATAAGGCTTGCTAGCCATTGCTGCCAAACGAAGTGTCTGTCTTGATTGACTGATTTTCCTCAGTTTGAGGATTATAATTCTAGTGAGGAATAATAACTTAAATCTCATGAAAAACTCATTCAAGGAATGAAGGTGATGGGAGAGAAATCTCACTTCACATAGGTGTTTGATTGACAAACTGGGCCGGCAGCAAAGGTAGGGCTGCTTCAAAGTTGGTTTACTTTGTTTGTCCAAAGAGATAAGCTTGAGATGAATATCCAACTGCAAACACATAAAAATGATTAATTTACACAGGATGCACAAATAGCATTGGAAGAAATGGCAAAAGGGGTTTGAGAAACTAACTAGATAATTCAGAGGTAATTGAAAGCCAAAAACAACAGAAACAGGTACTTGATTCAGTCAGATATTGAAATTATTGTCCACATTTTTAATAATTTGCCTCAGATTGTTCATCAATGAAGTCCATCCTGAAAATCCCAATTTTCTAAACTCTAGTCTACCATGATAACCCACGTAGACAGATAAATCAAATTTTATCCAACATCAATTATGAACTCATGCATGATGTTCCACATTGCAAAAAAAAGTGATCTTAGCAGAAATCAATAAGAGTTAACAGAATCCTAGTATATACCTCATCATTTTTCTCATCTAAGCTCCTGAGATATTCTACCAGCTTGGATAAGCGAGTGTTTCGTGAATTCTTATTGTTGCAACCACTAGGATTGCCATGTCTTGTATGACTCCGAGTACCGCCCCTGCCCCAAGCTAGCATTTCTGTGTTCCACACAAGCCCTGGAGATAATCCCCTGTTTTCTCTGTTTGAATCTAAATCATTTTCAGCACATCCGCCCTCTGAATTCATAGCTGAAGAAGAAGGCTGGGAATTCCGCTGTCTCTTGCGCCTCCTCTGCCTAACTTCTGTAGAGCGCTCATCAGTGGAAGACGAATCCTTGCCTATATTGTCGTCATTTTCATCATCCATGTCTTCATATCCTTGAAAATCACTGCCTCGACTGTTCCGTCGCCTCCTTGAAATAGGCCGATGTGTTCTCTGTGATCGTGTCATGAAAGTTGCTTCTTTACCCAGCGTGCGTCTCTTAACCAGTGCTTCTGATTGTCTTTGAATTATTTGGGCGATTGAAGCTTGAATCTGTTCAAAACATCAGGCAAACAAACAGCACACCAGAAACAAGAGAACATATTGAGTTTAGGGAATAATTTTACATATGGCGATCCGTAAGAGAAAAAGGGCATGTAATTAGAGGTGTGATGAACAAAGTGAATATGCCAAAAATGACCATTTTAAAGAACCAGTAATCTTCTGCATCAAGGAATCAAAACTCTCCACACAAAGAGCATCGATCTCTAAGGTTTTAATCTCACAGACCATCAACTCGGAATTTGAATCAGTGAAATAAATCAATATGGACTTTCAAGTGAAATTCCCACGATGCATGCTTCTTTCCAAGCATGAAAATCAAGGACTCGTCAAAGTTATCTCAATCACTGCTTTTCTTAGATTGAATTCCCAATGAAATGAAAATGAAGCATAAATCAACACACCTGCTTGTTCCGAGTCCTTTCCTCTTCATGGAAAGCCAATTCCTGAGACCAAATACTCACTCAGCAAACCAGTTGCTTTCAAACAAAACAAAAAAACTAGCAAAGCAGATGCTTGATTGAATGAAATATTTTCGAACGCATTTGACAGGAAAGTAGATAAGCCAAGTCGCTTATACCTCTTCCTCGTACTTATCAATGTCTGGATATAATGCTGCAATCAGAGCATCATAGTTTGGATCATCTCTCAAGGATCGCCGACTTGCACAATGTGTGCGGCAAGCAGGGCATTCATTGTTCCTGCATTGTATTACCATTTCAGAAAAAAACATGTAGTGGCACACAGTATATGGAATTATCACAAGTTTAGCCCGACCAATGGCATGATTAATGAATTGGGATGTCAGATTACAGAAACAGGATAAAAAGAAGAGCTTTGGTTGTTACATACCCCATTCGCATTGATTTATCAATGCATTCCCTGCAAAAACGGTGCAGGCATTCCATTACAGTCCGTGTTTTCTTTATGATCCCTGTTCAGCCACAAGACATGAATAATTTACTAAATGTTCGGCCACCATGGATAACGAGGCAACTTGTAGGTGCAATTAATACAGGTATTGGAGATTAATCAAACTCCTGAGCAAGATAATTTTTTTTTTTTTTTTGAATTAGCACCGGGTATCCAGGCCGCTGGGCCTGACTAATCCCGGGGGTGCACAGGCTCTCGGCAAGGAGTTTCCCGCAAGTGCACCACGGGTAAGTCAAGGGCTTCGCCCAAGTCCGATGGCCCCAAGAAATTGTTTGCACCAGGCGGGACTCGAACCTGGAACGAGGAAGGAGCAAACTCCCCCGTCCCAGGCCTCCTACCGCTAGGCCAACCCCTTGAGGTTCCTGAGCAAGATAATGTGCTAACATACATTGCAGATAGCACAGCAAATGAAGAAATAGTATTACTGCAGAAGTGCCAATCAAAATATCACGGAAACAAAAGCACAAAGTCCAGTGTTAAAGATTCATGTTCGTTCTTCAATCTCAAACAAAATGAAAATGAAGCGTGGAGCTTGGTACAAGTTAATTGGAAACTTTGTAAAAGTTAAGGAAATCTAGCAACCCTCCACAAAAGAGATTGGTCGATTAACAAATTGTCATCATCTAAAGACATGCAATTTACAAAATACAATCTAGCCAAAACATCACATGAATTACATAAATTGGGATGAACTGAGCATTCTTGGATCCTTGAGTGAAAACCGAAGGAATAATAGATTGCATACGAAAATTTCATGCATAACAAAACCTGATGGTTTTCATGACAGTAGGCCAAAGAACCAATAAACTTCTCGCTTTGAACACACTGAGCAAGGGATATAATCATATCTTCCTCTTCCTAGTGTTACCATGCTTACCTTTGAACACTGAACTGTTCATCACAGTTCAGTAAAGCTAAATTTTACAAGTCAGAAGCCTCATGTCAAATACATGGACATAGGTTCCCATGAAGTTCTCTATTTAAGAAAAAACATGCCTCTGCCTAACATATGTTTCCAACTATTTAGATCACATCTAGCAAACAGAACTATTGATGAAATTCTGACACATGTTTAGCAAAAACGGGGAGGAGAAGAAAATTGCAAGCAGTTCAGTACCTAAGCATATTGGACACTGAACATCTTTACGAATGTCCGGCAGTTCCACAAAGACAAATCTGCAAATGAAACAAAATATGAGAGGCCATTTAAACCCACTCACTAGTACAGTAGAATACAAACATAAGCTAGCTGTTGGAATAGCGCATGTGCAATTTGTTTCCAGGACGAATATATGTACCTCTTTCAAATCTCTTCATAGAGACTAAAATAACTTTGAAAATAAATGGACTTTGTAGTACATATAGATATGCGGTAAATGTGCACATGCACAAACAAAAAATAATGCACATTTCTGTCAACATACTTGCTTTCAAAGTCTTCTTGTGTGATTCTTAGCAGAAGAAATTCATCCCCTTCACCTTCTTTTATGACACCTAGTTCCTAGATGCGGAAATCCACAATCTCAATCAAGTTGTCAACTTCCCTCGAGTATAACCAGCTAGAGGTTGATGGCTTTGATCTTCATAACAGAGCCACATATACAAGGCTCCATTACTAAGAACTTCCAATACTGTGCATCATGATATACACTGATCACATATGCAAATTCATGCCAGAAACACTCCAAAACAGAGAAGCTTCACTAAGATCAAAGACATATATTCAAAGGGCTGAGTACAATTGAGTTAAACTCGACCCCTAACTTGTCATCTTACGTAAAAGCTTGAAAAATGTAAGGGTAGCTACATTTCTCATCGTTCATTCATAAATTTAGGAACCACCAATCAGTGCTCCTAAAAGACACCAGTAAACCAGCAATAATTCCAACGTCAACAATTGGTGCAAATTCTCTGTAAAAGTTTCAACATTTAGCTTCAACCCCACCAAGAAACATAGATCGAGAACATGCACCAACCTCTTACGCATTCAATTATAACAAAACTCCTCCAAAAAAATCCCATCAACCTCCATAACAAGAAAACGAATCCCCTCGTAATTAAAACATCATCAAGAACCAAATCAAACCCAGAAATCTCAAAAGCCCAGATAAGAAACACAAACAAAATGTGCACTACACTCCAGGAAAAAAAAAAACAAGAAATGTGTAAGAGCGAAAGCATACTCGGGTTTTTCCTCATCTTCAGAACTGGAAGAGGTGGAAGAAGAAGAAGAAGAAGAAGAAGAAGAAGACTGGGTTCCATCAGATTCTGAGTAAAAGAAGAAGAAAACAGCTTCAATTAATCAATTATTTTACATTACACGTCAAGAAACGTTTACACAAAAAAAAAAGAACAAGAACAAGAAGAAGAAAATACCTTCTTTCACTTCTCCTCCTCCTCCTCTTCCTTCCTCTTCCTTTTCTTCATCATCATCTTCTTCTTCTTCTTCTTCTTCTTGAACTTCTTCTTCATCTATCTTGTCTACTTCCTCCTCCTCTTTTATTTCTTGATGCTGACCATTTTGATGGTGCTTCTGTTCTTGCTCAGTTGGATGCCCGTTTTGTATTGGAGGAGATAGCTCAGACAAGCCTTGCCGATGCTGTTGTTGATGATGTTCTTGTTCTTGTTCTTGTTCTTGCTCTTGCTCTTGCTCTTCACCTTGTTGTTGTTCATTGTCGGGATTGATGTTGTCTGGTGAAGAAGTAGAGGTGTGGGCAGGCATTGATGGATGCTTCTCCTGTGTGTCTCTCTGTAAATATGAGATTTTGTTGGACCGTTAAATATATTTTTGGTGTCTGCTGCTGCTAGTGTTTATGATGTTGTAAAGAAAGAGAAACGAAGAAGAAGAAGAAGATGGGAGAGTGAGAGATTTGTTGGCTTTTTTCTATTTTTTTGCCTTTGTTTTTATACTTTTCCTTTTCTTTTAAATATTTTATAATAGTTTTTTATTATTCTTTCCTAATTAAAAGCACTTATTTTACTAAATAATTATACTTTTTTTAGGTTGTGTTTGGTTACATATAAAAAAATATATAGAATCATGTTCGGTTAAATAGATAAAAATATAAATATAAAAGTATTTATTTCTATATCAATTATAAAATGATTTTTTAAAATATATAAAAAAAAAGATATAAGAGATATGCTTTTATCTAATTCTTTCTATCTCTTATTAGATAGCAACCGAACAATATTTTAATTATTTTCCAATTTCTCAATTTATATATATATATAATTAAATTAAATCAAATCGAAATATTTATAAAAATGGAGGGGTAAAGGAGGAAAGAGCAAATTTATATAGTAAATGAGCCAACAATTTATATGGATATATTTTATTATTATTATTATTGATGAATTTGTGTTATGGGTATTGTCAAAATAGGGAAAGAGAGAGGAGAAATGGATGTTACGGCCACCAAAAGAAGCAGCCGTCGCTGCCTTGGTGGGCGGCCCTCTGTCTCTTCACTTTCCCCCTTTTTCTCACTCCAATTTCTTTATTTCTTTTCTTTTTTCTTTAATATTTAAATTGTTTTTTTGGCAAAATAAGTCGGTTGATTATGTAATTTCATGCGATTTTACAAAACCAGAATAAAGTTTGTGATTTTAATCTGATTAAAAACAAGATATTTTCATTAAATTTATAGTTTGTATGTGTTTTTTAAAAATAATATTTTTAATTTTTAAATAATATTTTGATATATTAATATTAAAAATAGTTTTTTAAATAAATATATATTAAAGAGCCCAAAAACACGAATAAAAATAAATTTAAAAAAGGAAGAATTAAAAACATGTGTGGGCACAAAAAGAAAGGCTACCTCGTCGTCAATCAACTACAGGTCAGCGAATCAACCACCAAGCCAAACTCTCTGAAATAACTATGCCTAAAGTCATGCTCGAAATGATAGATGGGTTAGCAAACACCGATACTCACACCCAGCAGGTGAGGAATTATGGATCTGTCATCGCTGAAAACCCTTTCTGGTCATGAAATTTAGGTCAACGATCCCTCTGGCCCCGACCTGCGGCTCGCATCTTTGTTTGAACTAGAACAGCTGGAGAACGAATTCAACAGGTTGAGATATGATTGGCCCTTTTGACCATGCCCGGCATGAACTGGGCCTGACCTAGGGCATTCCACACCTTTTGCCTCTCTCTCTCTCTCTCTCTCTCTTCTTTCTTTCTTTCTTTCAGGGTCACAGATGATTAATTATTTGTATATTTGTCAGCTAAAGACAAAGAAATAGCCCTTCAAACAGAATCCCATGTTGGTAAACATGATGATGATGCTTTTAGTCGAATGTGAAGCATCCCATGTTGTTGTTGTTTTAGTTGGAGTAAAATTGTATTTTGTAAATTTAAATGAACAAATAAAATCCTGAGTTTTTATAAAAAAATATATATATTAATTTAAATTCGAGATCTAATGTTAAAATATCATCTGGTCAAACCTTTCCGGGACAACCAATATTGATCAACGCAGTGACTCCATGTAAACGCACTCTAGAATCGGCTAGGATTTCAGAGAGGCGTGTCTCTGTGTAGCTGCCTTTTGTTGACAGAGACAGCTTACCTTTCTCAACTCTGAAATCAAGAGCTGCCATCCTGCCCGAGGAGTGCATGATATGTTTATTCAATTAAATATTCTCAACTTGTATCCATGTTACCCAAAAAAACAAAAAGCAATGCTACCGACACTGATGAGTGAGTGTTCAACTTAGCTGTAATAAACATATATGGAGGAATTCCCCCATTTAGTAAGAGTAAAATGCATTTTTGTCAAGATTCAATCATAAATTATTGTTTAGATAGAGTTTGGTCATAGTTTTGAAAAGCAAATATGAAGTAGGAAAAGAATGGAGATTCATTTTAAATCTTTATCCCTGAAAATAGATTTTACGATATTCATGCAGAGAACCAGACACAGCAAGTTGATCACAGATTGACCCTGTATGAACACATGAAACAAGCTGACTCATATCCCAATAAAGATATGCTGAGCTTCACAGTAATTTCAATATGATTAGCCCTATAAATCCCATGTATAGCTGTTATAAATATTTTATATAATCGAATGTTAAATATATATAATAGTGAAAATTTAGATTATAAATACTTCTATCCATTGTTACTCAAGTTCCGAAATGAGTTCTCAAATTGTAGCAGCAACAAAGTTTTTCCCAAAGCAGCAACAACAATACAACTTTAAAATAATAAAAGTTTTACGAGAAGAAACTTCTGATTTATATTTACCAATAGCAGTAAATGGAGTACATAAGCTATTATTTATAGATAGATCAGAGACTCCACTCATTAATTAGTCATGATCAAACAATTGATCCTCATGATCAAACCCCATGATCTATCTCCATGATCATGGGTTTGCATGATCAAAACATGGATGCGTCGTCAGAGGGCAAAAAGATAATTTCCAATCATAACTAATAATATATCGAAGCAAATCACTCGATCCAAGCCAAATCAGTACTTGCAACGATAACCTAATGCAGCAAGTTGGGTTAAGTTAACTAGCTAGGCCACACCGGTAGCATAGGCCTAGAGCCACCACTCGCGACCCTACCACCACCATATATGGTTACATTAGCATTTGTTTAGCTGGAGTCTTAGCTCTTAAGTACATAATTATATAATAATTAAGGGGAAAGAGTATCACCATCACTACATCCCTAGGATGACAGAAGAGAGAGAGCAATCGGTTCAGCTTATCTGGAAATGTTTGTAAGTGGCATTTTCTTGGATTGTTATCTTAATTCTTCCCCTTTCATCAGCCTGTCCACAAGCCATTTCCTTCAACTGGGTGCCGTGAGTTTCATTCACTTTGCGGCTTGAGCCTTCCACGTGAGATTCAACAACATTCTTCCTTCGCCTCTCATTGTGTCCGGCCAGCCGCCTGCGACAACTTCTTTTGGTTTCATCAAATTCTGATAGTTCATGGAATCTGCATCACAATCCTCCTCAATCAGACTACACAAAACTGTCACAGTTTACAGTGCATCCTGATGATCTATGACATCAGAAAGTTGCTGTTCCTGCGTATGTATATGGTGTGATGAAGATACTTAGCATGCGTGAGTGTGTGTGTCTGTGTTAATTAGTGTCAAAGAAGGACAAGGAAGAGAAGCACTTGAAAATTTATAAAATGGGGCAGCAAATACAAGGTTTGTTTTTTTTCCAATTAGCACAGTCAACAACAAATTTATTCGAGGGAATAACACATCGAGAGGGAAAAACTGCAACAGCACATCTTCTAATATTGCACATCTTGCTGACTCAACAAGAAAAATACTTTTTTTTTTAATTTGAGGGAAACACTATTCCTGAAAATATATTTTGTGGATCCAGATGAGCGAGTAAAACCCTAGCTATCTCAAGTTCTTGCATGTTTTGACTTGAACTCATATTTACTTTACTTGTTGACAGTATTGATTTTGAAGAGAGAGAGAAACTAGCAAGCCAGCGGATTCCATCTTTATTAATGTTGATTATTAGGATTGATCTGGTTCGCCCATGAGGGATGAACCTGGTATATTTATCTAGAGATGCGGTTTGGCTTGGTTAGCCCATAAGAGATGAACCTAGTCTATTTATCTAGATGTGTTACTTATTGGTAACCGCGAGGTAATCGCTAAGTAACCTATTCTCTCTAGTATAAATATGGACTTCCCTCTCCATGTTGATATAAGTTAATCATATAAATGAAAATAGTTCTTTCTCTCAATACTCTACATTAAACTTGCTATGATTTGTAAAGACATTCATGCCGTGAAACATCACTTTGATTCTAGTAATCGAAGTAGTCCTAAAACAATTGATCCAGGAACAAAGAAACAGAATATCACAAGTATATTTTCTTATTGAATCTACAATTAAAAAACCGATATCAAAATGAACAAAGAGGGCAGATGTGATACAGTCCACAGCTTAATATGATAAAACAAAGCAACATTATGGAATCATTCAATTGCAAGAACAAGAAGACATGACATTAAGAATAATTGAAGTAGACTAGACTCCTGCAATAAAATGTCAAATCTGGCCGAATCATTGAATTTTAATGCAGGTTAAAAAGAACATCTCATCTTCTTCCTTTGACCACAACCTTGATATATGTCCAGATCCACTCACATTAATAATATTATCCTAAGACCTTAATTAATAAAAAATGTTTCTTAGACTAACAAAAGCTAACTGTTCTGAAATCATTTTTCAAAATATGTGCAACTGCTTTTAACCTAGCATTGCCTCTCTTGCACTTAATTTTTATTGTAGCATAGTTTTTAAATCTGATATGAATGTCGACACGAGCAATGCTCATAGATCGAGCAGATCTCATTATCAGAAAGTTGTCAAGACAATACCTTTTAGGTTGATCTCCTCTAGTAAATATTATTAAATCAGCTTCAATCAAAACATCAATAAATTAAAAAAAAAATGAGATTAAAAAGAACTCAAGAGAATTTATCATCAACATCATTAAAAAAAATATCATCATCTTTTCTTATCAGAAGCAAACTAGACCAGGGAAAAGCAGATGATAAACAGTAGTGAACTTTGACAATCCTAGCTAGTTAACCATTTTTTTCCAAAAAGGGAAATGGTAAGAAATGAACATGAAACTTTCTCATTAAAGTCCTCAAATTCAGGTTATACAAGCAGCAATTAAGGCAAAACAAGAAACCTAAAATCCAAATTACTTGGAGGCCAGGTTGGAATCAACCCCATGAATATTTGTTTCTACACTGTTCAGTGTATGCAAAGTGAGAAAAAGACACTCGAAACTGTGCATTTATTTAATGAAAAAACAGTAAGCTAAAGTTTTTCAGCATTATGGACCACAATTAAACACAAAGATCAAAACTTTTCCACATATTTAGCAAAAGCAATGACAAAAAAAGAAAAGGGCACTCATTTCTAACCTGCTACATTGCTGGCAAAACCTCTGCCTAATTCCAGCTACAAGCACAACCTGAGCCTTAGCATGCTGTCCACAAACCTTGTGCCTCCTGTGATACTGCTTTGCATCAGTCAGATCAGCCGTACACTTCTCTACTTGACAACACCTCATCCCTCCTCCACCACCACTTGACACCCTCCTTCCTCCACCGCCACCACCAGCTGTAACTACCACTTTCTTTTTCTTGTTACTCTGGAAAAAATCATCTTCCATAAACTCCATCTGGTTTTGCTCATACCCTTCATCATCTGAAGAGTCATCAGCACTATCCTTCTTCACCACTACTCTCCCCATCACCATCCTAATTTGCTTCCCCTTACCATCCATTTCTTTTTGGAAGAAAAGAAGACTTGGGTTCAAAAGGTGAGGTTCCAAGGGGTGAAAAGAGTGACAAAAAAGAAAGGAAAGATATATGCTTGAGGTTGGAATTAGAGTAGCAAGTGAAGGATAAAAGGTGAAAAAGAGCCAGGACCACAGCCACAAGCTCCATTTTTACTGTTTCTTTTTCTGTTTTTTTTTTTTTTGGCCCTTTTCCCTATCCAAGCCTGGTTTTGTTTTATTGTACATAGGGAAGGCTATGAGGCAAGGATGTCAAGTACTACAATAATAAATACTGCCATACAAACAAGCAACCCAAAGAGAAGGGAAGGAAAAAAAATCATCTATTTGGAGAAAAGGGAGCGGAGGGAGATGGGAGTAACAAGGGATTACATTGCATCATCCTTCAAATTTTTCATTTTGGTTATATCAACCCTGCATCACAATTTTGGGCAATTTCAATTCTCCAAACTGTTAGGAGATCTCATGTGAAAATGGTGAAAGGTTGACACTTTTTGGGATTTAATTCAGGCTAAATGGCTACCATTTGTTGTCTCAACTCTCAGGAGATTCCATGTGAAAATTGTGATAAAATATTACAAGTAAGAGGTTTAAGATGGCTTTAAGGTGTGATTGAGAGGGTAACATGACTAAGGACATGTTTGGGAGTGCGATTGCAGTAGTTTTTTAAAGTGTTTATCGTGCCAAAATACATCAAAATGATGTATTTTTATTTTTTAAAAATCATTTTTGAAATCAGCACATCAAAATGATCTAAAAACATCAAACCGCTGATTGTTAAAATAAAATAAAAAATTCAAATTTAAACAAAAAGCCGGTGGGATCACAATGACAAACGGACAATAAACCTTCTACACTTCGAGAACTATCGATCCGGGGGGTAAATTTACCTGAAGCAAGTACTTGCTGGTGGTGGTCTTGCCTGTGCTCGTGAGGGGGTGGCCCTACAAAAGTCAATGGTTGCACAGTGTGACCAAAGAATTGAAGAGTAAAGTACGTTGCTAAGCTGTGTGTGTAATGTGGTAGTTTTTGTGTACATCTTGCTTTTCGAATGGGACAACCATGTACTGCTTCACTATGATCTGCTACACCTAATATACCCTCTCCACATTTCTATCAACATGTAACATCTTGCCATTTGGAAAAACTAAGGTCTTGGAATGATTTGATTGGTGGATGAGAGCTTCAAGGATCTGGCATTGGTATTGTTAAGGAACCATCTCATCTAAAATCTCAAACTTGTAGGTGAGGCTCTACAATATGATTTATATTATCCTCTAACACGCCCTCTCAAGTGAAAGTCATTTGAGCTTGAAACTTGCACAAAAGTTCACTCTACCTTGTGCTTGATTTTTATCAAATAGAATGAGGGTGGTGAGATTTGAACTCGTGACCACTGGGTCAACAAAGCTCTGATACCATATTAAGAAACCATCTTATCTAAAAATTCAAACTTGTAGGTGAGGCTTCTATTATTTATATTATCCTCTAAACAGGTATGGTGGAGAGTACTTTGGTGGGTGAGAAGTGTTCAAAGCTTGGCGAGGTGGGGAGATGTGATTGGTTTGGTGAGGGAGTGATGTGGCTTTAGGTTTGATCGTTATTGGGATACGCCAATGAGGGATCGAAAAAATGGTAGGGTTTCATGGGGATGATGATGAGTAGTTAGCTTGGAGAATATGATGAGTAGTTAGCTTGGTACTGTCTCTATTTACAGTGTGGGGACTATAGATTCTTTACCCTCGAAAAATCCTGCACAGATAAGGCCTTGTTGACATTAATGGTGGAAAAAACAAAACAAGCTCTCCAAGTTGCACCTCCATGAACCCAAAAACTAAACAAATTTCTATCCATTTCGATTCTAGCCCATCTATTATACTTAAAAGTTGTCGGGAAGAATTTGTTTTTGGATTCAATTATTGATCACAGCGAGTGTTTTTTTATCTATATTTTACTTATTATTTATTGAATAAAAAAATTAAATATTTATATTTTATCTATTAAATTTCAAGCATCATATGGATTTTTATTAGTTAATTAGTATTTATTATTGTTAGGTTGTTTATTTATTATTTATAGTGTTTCGTTTAAATTCAAGGTGAGTTCATATATTTGAATTAGATAAAATTTAACTCATTTTGTATTTTATATTCCTTTCATTATCTTCATTTTAATTCTTCATAAATTTAAAAAAAAAAACAGTTAAATGGGTATTTTGAGAAAGTTAGTTTTAATATTAGTTTTTTTCCTTTGAAATGGTAAATTAAAGAAGCTCAACTCTAATTAAATATTATGTTATAAACCTATCGAGTTAGATTTGAATCAGTTTCAAATAAGGGTTTGACAATATTTATATTATATAAATTACTCATCAAGTAAAGTAGCTATGTGTGTGTGTGTAAAAACTCATTTATTTAGGACGGGTCAAGTTGGTATCTATTAAATTCAAATTAATATTAAAAAATTCAACATGTTTTTCAAACTTCTTTTTTTTTGCTTTGAAAAACAATCAAAATAATACCTTTTTTAGTTACTTTCAATGGTATTAATGTGGTGAAAATAAAATGTATTTTTCATATCACATAACCAAACATAATCGTTTTTTTAATAATTAAAAGATAATGTTTCCAAACTATTCTTTTTTTAAATTACATTATAGCACGACAAAAGTGGTAACTAAGCAAGCAACAACCAGCAAGTGAAGGGTTAAAACCAACAGTCTTTCAAGATCTTGCATTCAACGAGTAATTGGAACTCGATTTTCATTTTTATAGTCATTGCTCATCTCATGGAATCAAATCCAAAACCACGATGATCACCACATATAATCTTGGAAAGGGCTTTTTAAGTGCTGATGGATTCCATGAAACAAGGTTGCGAGGACTATCCTCATACCCATATTCAGAAGACATGCAACTCCATTGCAATAACCAAACCAAATCACAATGAAAGCATGGCCTTCATTCTTACAAGGTAAAAGGGCACCATCGAAATGTTTGAAAAAACTCTTCCCAGTCGGTTGGAAATCTAACCCATACAAGCTGGAATTTCAGTCGGAGAATACCCGCACCTACATGCATTCTTTTTTCTTCGTGTTTACACACACACACACACACACACACACACACTTTACTTGATGAGGCAAAACAGTTATGGCATCAAGATTTTCATTGTTCTGATATATGAGACTTGAAAAACCTTTCCTTCCTTCGTCCCCTTCTCCATCGATCTTTGTTAACCGTTTGTTTATATGTGATATTTCTTTGTGGCTGGATGATATAGCAAATGTTGTTGAGTTAACAGGTGTCTTAGTTGGAGTTTATTTTCTGTTTTGAACAATCCCTGTTAAACAGGGAAGTAATTTGTTATTTGACTCTTTCTTTCATTATTTACCACAATGCTTAGTAGCTAAAACATGGGTTGCATAGTTGCTTAATATTAGGATTGTAAAGGCTATTTAATAGCCAAAGCTGGTTTCATTCAATAAAGAAAGTCATTCCCAGATAAAGTGAGTTATTGTATTGCTTGAAATCTTAAGCTCATGACAAATGTTAGTATTGTAATTTCATAATATATATAAATATTCATTTCAAATTATTAAGAACATATAAACAACTAAGTAGAAACGTACCTGAATCCATATCTGAGAGTCATTCTCCAGGGTCGTACATAACAGAGATGAGAGGTTTATGTGGCATGAATTACTTGATTTTATTATTGACAGAGATCATATATACATATAAACTAACGGGTTCTTCTACTTTGTAGGAGGGATTGGATTGTGGATTACAACTGAGGATTACATGACTTATCTATAATTTGAATAACATATTGAAACCTAGTAGATAACAAAGTCTGTGACTAGACACATTGACAGTCTATAACTAGTTTATCATGCCCCCTTAAGATAAGCCACGATCAAAGAGACCTATCTTGTCCCGAAATAATTGAAAAGTGGAGTTGGACAGTGGCTTTGTTGGAAGATCTACAAGCTGGTCAGCAGAAGAGACATGAGCAACCCGAAGGAGACCAGATTGGACTTGATCACGAATGAAGTGATAGTCCACTGCAACATGCTTCTTATGAGAGCGAAAAACAGGATTTGAACTTAATTGAGTTGCATCGATGTTGTCACAGTACATTACAGGAGAAGAGGGGAGAATAACACCAAGTTCCTGAAGCAGAGATCGAACCCAGCTGAGCTCAGCTGCAGTGGTAGCAACTGCACGATACTCAGCTTTTATGGAGGAGTGAGCAACGGTCTTTTATTTCTTCGAGCTCCAAGAAATTAAGTTACGGCCAAGGTAGACTAGGTAAGCATTGGCCGAAGAGTAATCGTCTTTGTTTCCAGCCTAATCGGCATCAGAGAAAGCATGAAGTTTATCAACATAGGCATGAAGAGAGGAAGGTGAGTCACATTGCAGAAATAACCCTTTGTTTAATGTACCAAGAAGATAATATAGAACACACTTGACAAGAGTCCAATGAGCATCGGTTGGATAGTGCATGAACTAAGCTAGTCTGTTAACAACAAAAGAAACATCTGGCCTTGTTAGAGAGAGATATTGAAGACTTCTAATAGTTTCATGGTAAATTGTTGGATTTTCAATAGGTAATCTCGTGTTTAATGATATAGCTGATGCAGAACTTGGTATGGGGGTGAGCACAGATTTGGCGTTCATCATGTCAAGGCGGGTGAGCATGTTTGTAATATATCGACGTTAAGAGAGGAGAAGCCCATGTATGTGAGGGAGAACTTCAACACCCAGGAAATATGATAAATTTTCAAGATCTTTAAGGGAGAATCAATCTGCAAGGCTGGAAACAAAGGCTACCAAAAAATCATTGTTGTTACCTGTGACAACAATGTCATCTACATAAACTAGCAAATATAACACATGCTTCGAACTGGTGTAAATAAAGAGAGAAGTGTTCGAGTGAGAGTTGTGAAAACCATAAGCCATCAAGAACGTGCACAGTTCATAATACCAAGCCCTGACTGCTTGTTTGAGCCCATAAATGGTTTTGTGAAGTTTGCAGACAAAAGTAGGATTGTCACGATCAACAAACCCAGGGGGTTGTGCCATGTAGACTGATTCAAAAAGATGACCTTGAAGAAAGGCATTGTTGATGTATAACTGTTTGAGAGACCAACTTTGACTGATAGTCAAACTAAGCACTAAGCGAACTGTTGTTGGTTTCACAACGAGACTAAAGGTTTCATTGTAGTCCACACCGGGACGCTGGTGAAACCCCTTTGCTACAAGACATGCTTTGAACCATTGTATAGAATTATTAGGATTTTTCTTGATGCGATAAACCCACCTACAACTAACAATATTAGTGATACCATCAGAGGGAACAAGTTCTCAAGTGTCATTGCTCAGAAGAACATCATATTCCTCAGACATGACTTTATGCCAGTGAGGATCAATGAGAGCTTGGGCAGTAGTGGTAGGTTCAGTTTGATTGGTGGGTATTGTACCTGTGTGAAGAGTGAGTTTTTGAATAGGCTTTCTGATGTTATTTTGTGACCGAGTGATCATTGGATGGTGAATTTTTAATTGTGGAGATGGTGCTCGGTGAGAAGAAGAAGGAATTAATTGGGAAGAGAAGGAGGGAACATCATTGGTGGACGACGATGGGGAGGCAGAGGAACAGGGTGAAGGGACGTTGACAGGGGATATGTCTGCATGACAATGTGAAGATGAAGCTGTGCTGGCCAGTTGATGTGGAAGGGAAGTAGAAATGAATATATATGGAGGCAACCATTCAGATACAGGAGGTGAAAGATTAGAAGGAGTTGAACAGGAAAAGTGAAACGAAAAAACAAATTCTATGAAATGCACATGACGGGAGACATACAATTTATTGTTTAATTTGTGAAAGCATAGATATGCACTTTGAGAAAGAGAATATCCAAGAAAAACACACGGTTTAGATTTTGAGTAAAGTTTATGAGATGTATACGAACTTAACCAGGGATAGCACAAACACCCAAAACCTTTATGTTTAGCAAAATTAAGACTTCTACAAAAGATAGACTCATATGGTGAGGACATGTTTAACGTGGGAGTAAGCATTCTATTTATTAGATAAACTGCGGTGGAAAAGGCACAAGTCCAAAAATTATTAGGAATTGAGGCATGGGAAAGAAGTGCAAGACCTGTTTCAACGATGTGCAAATGTCTTCTTTCTAAGTACCCATTATGTTCAGACATGTATGGTGGTGATGTGAGATGACTAATTCCATGATCGGAAAGAAAGGACTCACGAGCAACATATTCACCACCATTATCTGTATAAAGAAAGACAATTGTTTGTTCGAAGTATTTTTCAACAATGGCTTTAAACCATTTAAAAACTTGTTGAACATCAGATTTTTGTTTTAATGGATACAACCATATGTACTTTGTAAAATGATTGACAAATATAACATAGTATTTGTATCCATCATGGGAGATAATAGGGGAGGTCCAAACATCATAAAATATAATTTGAAGAGGACGTGATGTTTGCAACGTAGATTTTGAAAATGGTAATTTATGACTCTTATTGCTTAAATAGGAATTGTAGCAAAAATTATTTTGTGAGGAAAACTGTAACTGATAAGCTGACAGAATATGTCTAAGAATTGGAGAAGTTGGGTGACCAAGTCGCTGGTGCGAAATAGATGTTGTTGTTTTAACAGTAGAGAAGGCAAGAATGGGTGGGAGTGACTTGACAACTGGCCATACATAAACTCCATCCTTAGTGCCTCCTTGCAGAAGTATTTTCTTAACAGTACTATAATCTTATTTTTTCTCTGATGATGGGATGTCAGAATAAGAATGAAGTAGAACATGTAATATGGGAACCATGACCATATATATAGGCAACAAGCTACCCTTTAGTATTTATATCTTTCCTTCCTTCGTCCCTTTCTCCATCGATCTTTGTTAACTATTTGTTTATATGTTGATATATCTTTGTGGCTGGATGATATAACAAGTTCCTATGCCTTTTCATTTCTAGAATGGGATACGATCAAGGATGAAAATGACTATTCCCTGCTATACAAATAGATAGCATAAAAGCCATGAGATCCTCTTGGGTGCTAAGTTATAAACTACAGTTGGTTTAACTTAATTGATGAATAAGTTCACTATCCATGTCACCATTCAAGATATGAATTTTGGGTTTGAATGCAAAGAGATCATCATAAAATATTGTTTTTTTGATAATTTTTGCATAAATAATGGTATTCGAATGAAAAAGGAGAAAAATCATGACTTTTTCCTTGCAAAATGACCAATGGTGGTAAGTTCTTAGAGTGAATAAAGATAAAAAATGCCATGATTTATTGCTTGCAAAATCCACTCGCGTGTCTTGTGATCTTCCTACATAAATCCATGATAACTATTTTTCCTATTATTTTCATATACTTAATTTAATATAAACATTTTTTTGTTAGTTAAGATAATAGAGGAAATTAAAATAATAATATTATGAATCTAAAATTATAAAAGTTTTAAATCTTCTTTTCCCATTACTTTTTTTTTTATATAAATGCGATCATCTCATCAAACTTATAGTTTTTTACACTTAATGAAAGTATACATTTCTTAACATCTTCATTCAATTTGTCATAATCTATATAGAAGAAATACACAATCTATATACTATAAAAACTACATATTTATTATTATAACATGTGCAATGAATAAGATTATTTTTTTTATTTTTTAAAAAGCACTACTCGTTTATACTTTTAATTTATATTATTCTTTAACACATCTCTTTCAATGAAATTTTTTTGGTCTAGAAACTTGTACACATGCTCACACTATATTATGATATTGTGATTGATTTTTATCAGATAAAATTAGAACGGTGAGATTCGAACTCGTGATCATCGGGTCAACAAGATTTTAATATTATATCAAGAAACCATCTCATCTAAAAACTTAAACTATTATTTAAGATCAAAAAATATAATATATCTTATCCTGTAACAATTTTTTCTCTAAACACAACGCATTTGCTCTATTTCTTTTTACGTGGTCCGTCACTCCATCTACGTTAAGAAAATGTCAAGAGTTTAGGGGAGGAGTTTACAGTTAGTCCTCAAATTATTATAAGGATGAAATTATGATAACTAAAAATAAGACAACCAAAATGAATAGAATTCATTTATGATTTTTTTTTTGTTTATTCCACATTTTGAAAACCAAGTATCTCCCTCCTCTCTCCCGGTGTTTCAAAATTTTCAAACAGATAGCCCATCAACATGATGGTTATGCACAGTGACCCGAACGACAACGCTTCTTCTCTTCACGACCCTCTCCTTCCATGGCTACTGTACGCCCTTCCTTATCTCTCTCTCTCTCTCTCTCTCGTAAAGCTGTTTTTGTTTCGGGCTTTTAAAGCATGAAAATTGGCTGCAATCCCTTTTGTTGTGATTGATTTTCAGGTCGATCAAAAAGGCACTTGATAGTAGCATCTCCAGTTTTGCACTAAACAAGATTTTATTAGACTGTATTGAGACTTTCAAGCACAATCCACAGTATAAAAATGACCCCAGATTTCTCAAGATCTGGCTACTTTATGTAAGTTAAATCACACCCAGTATGAGTCTCTGTTCGTTTTAAGGTTTCATTACTTTGATTCTGTTTTCTGGTTTAGTTTCCATGATGAGTTTTTTTTTTTTATGCCTTTTGTTGGTTAATTTGGTTTTTTTAAGTTCAGAGTTTTAGCGGGTTTTTAGAGAAATGCAGGGTAGTGAAGAGTTTGCTTGCTATTTTTCAGTACTGGGCTCGATTTAGTTTACAATTTGATAGTTTGCTAGGTTTTTCATGGAGAATTCTTAAACTGTGTTAATAGATTCTGAATCCTAAATCGGGTTTGTATGTTTTTTTTTTTATTATGGAGGTGTGGCAAATCTGATGGCTTTTTATCTGTTTGTTGTCAATGGTCATTCTTCAATTTGCTTTAAATTTCAGTAAGTTGAAATTTGTGTATGTGGATTTGTTCTTCTCTTCTCCCTTAAATATTAAGTGCTTGGATTCCGTTTTTGTTTTATTTAAGTTGGACTGTTTTGCGTGTTAGTTTGGATGTTTTTAGTTGTTAAAGTTGAAGATTTTGTAATGGTTTTTAGAGGGTTTTTATGAGAAATGGAGGGCGGTGAAAGCATTTTTTGGGGGTTATTTTAGATATGGGGTTGTTACTTTGAACTTGAGTTATTTGATGGCATCTTTTAAACAACTTGAGGGATTGAGAATGAAGTGGCCATCATTCAATTTGCTCAGTAGTCTCGTAATTTGAATTGTGTGTAAATTTTGTAACTTGCTATGTGTTTTCCTTCTCATATCTATGTGGATTCTAAATATTGAGTCATTGTGTTTCGATGGGTCTATTCATTGTAATCATACGGGGAGCTAGAATGTTACATTGTTTGAAGGGTTATTTTGGTTTTGATGGATTTGGCAGTTGGAAGGTAGTGATGACTTTGAAAACGTTTTCAAAGAAATGGAAGAGAATAATATATGCAGAGGCAATTCTTTGCTCTATGAACTGTATGCGGGGTTTCTTGAAGCAAAAGAGAATTGGAAGAAAGCATATATGGTTTATCAAACTGGCATTTTAAGGTAGCTCCCTCTTGTTTTTTGTGTCTTTCTTTGAGGACTTTTTTGCATGTTTCTTTGTCATTGATAATGGATGGTTGATTTATATCGGGATGACAGGAAAGCAGAACCTCTTGCGAGGCTGGAACGTGCAAAAGTTTTATTTCTTGACAGATTGTCTTACAGGATAAATGCTTCTTCACTTCAAAAGGTATGCATAGTGACCCAAGAAAAGAAATTATGCATCCTTCGGTTTTTCTTCTGGTATTCCTTTATTCATATGTATCACAGGCTAGGTAAGTGACTTGAAATCCATGAACTTAAATTCAGATGAAATTCGGTATGTTCTGCAATGTTTTTTGTGGTGGGTATATCAGTGCACATTTTACATCTTGATACAGAGGAGTATTTAGTGCCTCATTACAACAGGAGTGCTAGCCTGCTTAACGCTGTGCCAAATTGTTTGTGTGAATCTATTGTTAACAAAACACAATCTTTTTGTTCCTTTTCCTCTAATTGTTAGATATCATGTCCCTAAGTACGATTGCCATCAACTTTTGATCATTTCTTTGTACGTTCTCTTATGTGAACAACTGTATCTCAAGCAGTCATGTTTTTTTTTATGCAACCTTTCTTCTATGATCACCAACAATACATGCTTGAAACTCAAAAGCATGTTTTAACATCATGATGATGGGCAAACCTAGCTGATGGTGCTATCATTTATTTCCCTTTTCCTTGGCAGAATATATTTTTATCAAAGAGTTGTCAAGCTTAGATTGGTATATGTAGGCTTTCTAAAGATTATATTATTTTGTACTCTTCATTTACAGACTGATTACACTGAACCCATGGAAATGGAAAAAAGACGTGTTAATCCATGGTCAGCCTCCACCACAAAAGAATTGTTGGAGAAAATAAATCCTCAAATGATGAAATATGCTGTAAGACAATTTGAACATCAGTAACTTCATTTGATAGTTGAAATTCATCGATTGTTTGCTTATTTGTTTTGTTTGCTTTGATAAACTTTCTTTTTGCTTGTTTTAGGGATACCATCCAAGTAAAAAAGCATACTCTGGAGACGTTGCTTTATCTTCTCTACAGAATTCATCAAGGAATAAGATTGTTAAAATAGGTTATTCTTATTTTAATATTTACATGGATATTCTGTAGTGCTTTGAGTCTTTACTCATAATTGAATGTTCATGATTGATTAACAAGCTTAAGTTTGTGGAAACTGAGGGCAAATTTCATGTTTGAAATGCTATTTTGACCTTTTGGAAGTAAGAATTCTGCATGTATGGCCAATCATTATATGGATTCTGTGTTTTTTTGAGACACAACTTCAATTGGGGACTCAAATTATTGTAACTTAATCACTATCATTCTAATTCTTGAAGGTGGAAAGAAGTACGAGATCAAAGGTTGTCCTGTTAAAGGCGGGTTTGCTCAAGTATATAAAGCATATGTCAACAGTAATCCAGATGAAGTTGTTGCATTAAAGGTAATTAAACCCCCTCCCTCAGTAAGAGTTGCGGATTCCATGTCATATTGGGCTATAATATTTGAACGAAATTGCAGATACAAAGGCCTCCTTTTCCTTGGGAGTTCCATATGTACCGTCAACTTGATCAACGCATCCCAGAAAATCAAGTGTGTGTTCTTTCTGTTCTCATGATTTCAACCCCTTTTTTTATTTTCTTATAATAACTGGTTCTTATCCTTCTTGCTGTAACTTTTCAGAGTTCAAGCTTCGGATATGTTCATAGATTACATCTGTTCTCTGATTATAGTATACTTGTCTGTGACTATCTATCTCATGGGACGCTTCAGGTAGATTAATCTTATTGTATATTTGTTTTCATACCAGGAAGATCTTGTGTGATACAACGCTTGCATGTGACATTTGCAGGATGTCATAAATTCTTATGCGGTCACTGGCAAGCCCATGGAAGAAGTGTTGTGTATCTATTACACCATAGAAATGCTACACATGCTGGAAACCTTACATGGAGTTGGCATAATTCATGGTGACTTCAAGCCTGATAATCTGCTCATTCGCTATTCCAGGTGAAATTTGTTTTCACCATAATTTGCTAATTTTATGTCTGTAACATATTTAGCTGTCTTGTAATTTTTTCAAAAGCAAGATCATAAGCATAGCCGCATCAATTTCTTTTACTGATGACATGGTTCGACACATGACATCTAGAGCCCGTTTGGGACAGCTTTTCAACCATGGTTTCCAAAAAAATCATTTTTTTTTTCATTTTAAATGAATATGTTTTGGTGTTTTTAGATCATTTTGATGTGCTGATGTCAAAAATGATTTAAAAAAAAATAAAAAAACATCATTTTGATGTATTTCGGCACGAAAAGCACTTTGAAAAGCTACAGCAACAGCTCTCCCAAACACCCTCCTAATGACATTAATAACCTGATATTTGGCAGGAGCAATCTTACAGAAGATGGGTTTAAAGAACGAAGTGGCCCTTGGAGAGATCAGGTTAATCTTACTTGTGATAGACTTGATGTGCAGCTTAATTTTTTTATCTCTAATTTAAGAGTTTTCTCATTCAGGGTCTTTGCCTTGTTGACTGGGGGAGGGGGATAGACCTGCATCTCTTTCCTGATGATATAGAATTTGAGGGAGATTGTCGGACTTCTGGATTTCGTTGTGTTGAAATGCAAGAGAGGAAGCCATGGAAATTTCAGGTCATTGTAATAGAGCACACAAAGTCCACTTGCTATTTTATAATTGGACTGGCACCTCATTAGTATTGTCATTTTGAAATCAGGTTGACACATATGGCCTCTGTGTTGTAATTCATATGATGCTGCACCATTCTTACATGGAGATTGTAAAGAAAGGATCATCTGATGGTGGCTACGTGTATCTGCCGAAGGCTCCTTTTAAAAGGTATTTTTCATATCTGCATGCTTAGAAGCTGTTTGGGACAGCTTTTAAAATTGCGTTTCCAAAAAATTCATTTTTTTTTCATTTTAAATGAATATGTTTTGGTGTTTTTAGATCATTTTGATGTGTTGATGTCAAAAATGATTTTTAAAAAATAAAAAAACATCATTTTGATATATTTCGGCACGAAAAACACTTTGAAAAGCTACAGCAACAGCTGTCCCAAACAGGCACTTAGAAGACTTCTGTGAATTGCGGAAAATTCCAATTTGTAACTTCACTAGATTGTGAAACTCCAAAACTTTAAAAATTTATAGAATGAATTATTTTTCCCATCATAGATTTCTCTCTCAATTTTTCTGTTTTCTTTTCGCTAACCTTCTGCTAAAGTTCTCATTCTATTATTTATCGGCAGATATTGGAGTGATTTATGGAAGGATCTCTTCACGAAGCTGCTAAACAATAATTGCAGCAATGACTGTGAGTTGTTGAGGAATTTGAGAAAGAGCTTTGAGGATTACTTGCTCTCTGATGATAAACTTCTAAGGAAACTGAAGGAGTTGCTGGCTAAGCAAAGACTCCTTTTGTGTTCAGCCTAGTGCATTTTTTTAACCATTCCTCAGGAAACTTTTCTCACGATTGTCCTGCAAATTGTTAAATTTATATGCAGAACAGCCAGACACATGCTAGAAGGTGAATTCTAATCTGAAATAAAATCCCTGTTTCGCCTTTCCAACTAATTTGAACTTTCTGAATTCATCATTATATTCTAACATTTTACCCTCTTATGAGCAGTCAGTCAAATGTACAGAATCTTGGTGCTGGAGCATTCTTTGCAGACATCAACTTGCTATGTTAAAAAGAAAGGACTTTTTTTTTTCATTTTTTTTTTCACTCTGATTATTAGGGAAAGGAATGTATTTGCATATGTAATGAATTTCACAAGCTGGTACTCACAATTCTTGACTGGAAGTAAATGCTGTTTTCTCTACAGCAAAATTTGTGAAGATATCTTTTAGATTCGTTTCTTGTTATATTATATTAGATTGAGTTTGTTTAGTGTTTCATGATATAAAAGATAAATATAAAAGGTATAGAAGTTGAAACAGAGAAATAAAAAGAAGAAATTTCGATTTGAATCGAGTTTGTTTTTATTTGAATTAAAAAAGATATTGACTTGTTAAAATTCGTTAATTCCAACTATTTTTTTACGCATTTTCATTATGATGAAAATTAAATTAGAAAGCATAAGAACTAATCATTTACCTGATTTGGATGCTCTGCTTATGGTTTTTTGTTGCTATTACTGCATCATACTCATGGTTCCTCATGTAATTATAGAAAATTCTCATAAATTATTTTTAATCAGCGACATATTTCATAATAATTATACCAAAATAATCCAATAACTTTTTAAATTCATTATTTTTTTTAATTTTAGATCAAGATTTTGGATTTTTTATGCAAAATAAAAAAAATTCTCTTAGGACCAAATAATAATAGAAAAGAAAATTATAGAATTACAATTACAATCAAACCCTAAAACAAAGACAGAAAAAAATTGATGTTAAGGGTAATTAGAGTGGTTGATGAGAAAATAAAATTGCTATAAAGTCATTGACCATTTACTTTTTAAAAATATAAAATGACTACAAGGCCACCATTAGCTTCGGTTGAAAAGACAATGATACTCTCATTCCAAGCTTAATGACACGCATTCATAAAACCAAAATAAGAGAAGGAATATTTTTGATAAAAAAAATCATATTTGGGCATTTAGAAAACCCAACAAAACAATAAAGAAGTCTTATGGCCGACAAAATATGAAACTCAGTTTCACTTCTCAGTTCTCACCAATGGAGTCTTCACACTGTTACAGTGACAGCGTCAGGCTCGAATACAAATGAAGACGCAGAGGCAAACCAAGGCCAAGATGGTAATTTAAAAGAAAAACCCTAGAAATTCTCTTAGATATAAATACCACGTTAGAAAGACCGTACTCCCTCGTATCAGGAGGAGGCAGTGATTGTCCTTACTCTCAAGGTTTTTTTTTCCCCTGTTTGGATATTGAGAAAATGGAAGAAACCATGAAGTGTTTGGCTTCTGTTTAGCTTTTTTGCTTACATGTTTAGATTTGATGAATTCTGTTTGAGGTTGACTGTGTACAATTGTTGCTAACATTAGATTTAATGCATGCTAAAAATGACACTCAAATTGTGCGTTTTAGTGGTTACTAATGTTGGATTATGTTGGAAATGAGATGGGTTTTGACATTCAAATTGTGGGTTTTAAGTTGTTACTAACCTTGGATTATGCTAAAAACTAGGTGGGTTTTGACATTCGAATTGTGGGTCTTAGTTGTTACTAACGTTGGATTATGTTAAAAATGACATGGGTTTTGCAATCAAATCGTAGGTCTTAGGTGTTAATAACGTGATGTTACGTTAAAAATGGCAGGGGTATGAAGTTTGTTTTTGATTTGTGTTTTATGGTTTATGTCCTTTTTGCTGCTTTTGGGGTTGGTTTGTGGAAGTTAAGTTGGATTATAATGATGATCATGGCATTTTGTTGGATCAGAATATGTATCTAGTTTTATTTGCTTATTTCAAAAGTGTAGTGAGTACATGGTTCTTGAAGCCTAATTGTGCAAAATGGTGGATTTTTTCTGACATTCAGGTCACCATCTTGAGTTGTAAACATGAAGGATGAATCATGGAATCCGTTGGTTTTCAGGAAGATACATGGGCAGTCATCTCTCATTTCTAAGCTTTCCCCAAATTTGCACAGCAGGAATTGTAACATGACTAGTGGTGCATTTTTTAATGATTTTCATAGCCATATGCATCCTGCAATTCAGGGAACTGGTCTGGCATTTGTGCCACATGTTCCCCCGATATTTGTTGAAGCGCCATCCGAAAAAGGTGCTAAGGGATTTATGATTGATTTTCTCATGGGAGGAGTATCAGCAGCTGTTTCAAAGACAGCAGCTGCTCCAATTGAGCGGGTTAAACTTTTGATTCAAAATCAAGATGAAATGATCAAGGTTGGTCGATTATCTGAGCCATACAAAGGTATTACTGACTGCTTTGCTAGAACCATCAAAGAGGAGGGTGTCATTGCTCTTTGGAGAGGCAACACTGCTAATGTCATCAGATACTTCCCTACTCAGGTCATTTCACATTATTTTCCCCCCCTTTTGTTATTAGTACCTGTGCTTGACTGTAGTATTGTTCATATCAATTGACACCTTTGTACACCTACCAGGCCCTGAACTTTGCATTCAAAGATTACTTCAAGAGTTTGTTTAACTTCAAGAAGGAAAAAGATGGCTACTGGAAGTGGTTTTCCGGGAATTTGGCATCGGGTGGAGCTGCCGGTGCGTCATCACTTCTATTTGTTTACTCCTTGGATTATGCCCGAACTCGTTTGGCAAATGATGCAAAGGCAGCTAAAAAGGGTGGTGGGAGGCAGTTTAATGGGTTGATTGATGTTTATAAGAAAACCCACCAGTCTGATGGCATTGCTGGACTTTATCGTGGATTTAACATATCTTGTGTTGGAATTATTGTGTACCGTGGGCTCTACTTTGGAATGTATGATTCTCTTAAACCTGTGGTTTTGGTTGGTAATTTGCAGGTATGTACTGTGTTTTCTATTGCATCTCCGCCAATCTCTTTTGTCACGGCTTTCAAGTTGTCCTCCTTCCGTTATGGTTCTACACTGCAAATATGTTGTTTTGACCTTAACCATCTTTGCTGATGGTACGAAATGCAAGATAATATAGACTCCTCATCTATGGATTTATGCTCCTGTGTCCTGAGTATTGTATGTGTAAAATTGTTGTCCTGTTTTCACCACCTTTTGATAAAATTAAGTCAAACTGAGGTACCTTAATGTTCTGGATGTGTAGCACTGCGGCAGTGCTGATTCTCCTGGGCTATATGAAGTTTAACATGATCAAATGGTTAATGTTGGTTTGTTTGATTTCTACAGGATAGTTTCTTCGCAAGTTTCTTACTGGGATGGGGAATCACAATAGGTGCTGGATTGGCTTCCTACCCCATAGATACAGTCCGTAGAAGGATGATGATGACTTCAGGAGAAGCTGTGAAGTATAAGAGCTCTTTGGATGCGTTTAAGCAGATCATCAAGAATGAAGGGGCTAAATCACTCTTCAAGGGTGCTGGTGCAAACATCCTGCGTGCGGTGGCAGGTGCTGGTGTGCTTGCCGGGTATGACAAGCTGCAGGTCATTGTCTTTGGCAAGAAATACGGATCTGGTGGCGGCTAAAATGATTGCTGATGCCAGTGGCCATGATGATGATGATGGTAAAATGAAAATGCTTCTGTTATAGTGCCTTTTGCAACGTCGAATATTTCTTCAAGAAATGATAGTGCTCTTGATGTTTTACCAGTACTTGGAATTTCATAAAAGAACAAATATAGTTGTCTGGACATATTCAATTTTTGAGAATTGTAAATAGTACAACATAAAGATGTTAGTTTGTATGTGTCATGATGAGAATAGTTGGATAATATTCTCTCAAATGTGCTTGTTTTGGAGTGGCTGTGTCCTGTGGAAATCTATGATGTTTTGTCCCATGCTGATTGAAAAATTATTCGAAGGATATCGGTGCCTGCTTCAATGCTAGTACTGCAGATTTTGCTGAACTTTGCTGGCCTCTTCACCATCATTGATCTTGATTATGGTGGCCAGCAAGATGGTCCGAAAACCTGGAAGTGTCCAGTGCCCATTTTAATGGAAAAGAATTTCAGTATATTGCTTTGGTGGTGCTGGTCTCATATAAGATGCAGTTGCCGCAGAAATTGATGTGAACTTTCCATTTGTTAGATGAATCGAAGTTAGTGCCACAGATTAGTCCAATTCTGCACTTCTTTCTTTGCGTTTTTGGCAGGGTATAGATTTGATCTCAATTCATGTATTTTTTTTAATTCTATTTGTACCTGAATCAGTGCACGCATAAATTAAATATTTACGATTTTAATAATATACTTTTTACGTTGTTTTTATTTACAGATTTTAACAATATAACTTCCATGTCGGCTCGATATAATCATATAATTTAATAAATTATTTTAGATACCAGCCTCAAGATTTGATTTCTGAATTTAGAAAGTCAACAATGAAAGCAAAATTTATTAATTATCATACTTCAATGTGTAAAAATGAAGCTATCGGAATCGACTCATATCTTGCTACTCCATCAGATGGAGGTTCTTCCTTGAAGAAACTGAAATCATTTCTGTATCTTGGAAGTATGATAATGTGCTGCCATAGTTTTTTTAAGATTTACCCCTTTTGGCTCATGAGTCATGTCAGGCAATTAATCCCTTAAGTTCGAAGGAATTCTCCTCTTTTTCTCAGGGTGGCTGAGGCTGTCTTTCTCCAGCTCCACTTGAAACAACTGCGAAAACTACATGGAAGGAGGCAAGTCTTTATCGTGCTCTCTTTGCTCCCATTTTTCCAAATTCATAGTCTGAAACTAATCTCCATGTTGTTTTCTAACATGATCTTAAAACATGGCCATTTCTAGATTAAACTGCAGGGATCGAGACATGATGTTTGGTACACTTTGAAATCTTCATGCTTATCTAGAAATGGCCATGTTTTAAGATCATATGTTATGGTTAACTGTCACTGTACCAGGTCATTCTGATATTTTCTGCAGATGCTATCATCAGCAAAGAAATCAATGTCTTCCATTGGACAAGAACAGCATGATGAAACATATGACTGAAAGAAGCGTTTGACATGGAAAGGGCTCCTTACATAAACAACCAAGATTACTACCTTAAACCCACGAAAATCAAATGGCTTCATCTCTGCTTTATTCTATCACAATCCGTTCTTTACTTCTCTTGCTCCTCCACCTTTCTTCCATGTCTATCTATCTAGCCGCCAAGCATAACCAGCATGGCTACCACCGCCACCGCTCACACAGCCACTCTCCGACTCCAAACCAGAGGCTCCACCAAGCTTATATTGGCCTCCAGGCATGGAGAAGAGTTATCTACTCCGATCCAAACAACTTCACCACCAATTGGGTTGGTCCTGATGTGTGTAGCTATAAAGGAATATTCTGCGCAGCTTCTATCGATGATCCCAAAACCAGAGTTGTCGCGGGCATTGACCTCAACTTTGCTGATATAGCAGGTTTCCTTCCCATTGAATTAGGCCTCCTCACTGACTTAGCACTCGTCCATTTGAATAGCAACAGATTTTGTGGGATTATCCCACAAACTCTAACCAACCTTTCACTTCTATATGAGCTTGATCTCAGTAACAACAGATTTGTAGGCCCTTTCCCCTCTGTAGTGCTCACTCTTCCTGTGCTGAACTATCTTGACCTTCGCTACAATGAGTTTGAAGGGCCATTACCTCCTCAACTTTTCCAGAACAAGATCGACGCGATATTCGTTAATAACAATCGATTTACCAGTGCAGTTCCTGCTTTCTTAGGTGAGACTTCAGCTTCTGTGGTGGTCATCGCCAACAATAATCTCGAAGGCTGCCTGCCGCCGAGTATAGCCAACTCTGCAGATTCCTTAGAAGAGTTGCTGCTTATCAACACAAGCTTGACAGGTTGTTTGCCGCCAGAAGTTGGGTATCTCTACAAACTGAAGGTGTTTGATGTAAGCTATAACAAGTTAGTTGGTCCTATACCTTATAGCCTATCAGGATTAGCTCATTTGGAGCAGCTAAATTTAGCACACAATCTGATGACTGGGATTGTACCACAGGGAGTCTGTATACTGCCAAATTTAGCTAATTTTACCTTCTCTTACAACTTCTTTTGTGAGGAAGAGGGAATTTGCATGAATCTTACATCTAAAGGCATCAAGTATGATGATCGCCGCAATTGTTTGCCGGAGAAGCCATTTCAGAGGAGCCAGAAAGAATGCAACGACACACTCGAGCATCCAGTCGACTGCTTTGAGCAATGCTGTGACGGCGGTGGAGGTGGTGGTGCTTTTGGTAGGGCAACTCCTTTCGCCCCCGCGCTTGTACCTGTCGCAACCCCTCTGCTGCCACCTTCTCTTTCTCCTAGCTTCCCATAACTAGTCCTGTAAGATAGTGACAATAAGACCAAAATAAGTGTAGCCATGTTTTTTTTCTCTCCCTTTTTTCCACCTGTAATAGGAGTTGTATTTGAATCTTGTACATGTATATAATCCTTGAAAAAAATGTATGTTACCCAACCCACAAACTACAGGATCTTGAAAACTTGAAGCTTTCACTGGCCGAAGGGCGAAAAAAGTTTGCTGTTAAAGATATGAATGACATTAATAATTCAGGGAGCCCCTTTTCATAACAGTGGTGCATATTGAACAGGCAAGTGAGAAAGATCAAGATAAAATGGGCTTGAAATCATCTTCAAGAAAATCTTCCCTGCTTTATTTTAAAAAAAAAGAAGAGGATATGAATTTCATATGCGTGGACTGACAGAAGCATAGGCTTACATGTCAGGATTTTTCTCAAACCTGAGCATTGCTTCCTCAGATAATGTCACCGGCCCATGCTTCTATTCCCTCACCATCAATCTCGCGTATCTAAGAGAAAAGCACTTCTGGGCATAAGCTTCATGGCAGTGCCTACCCAAACGGGCTTTCCAAATCCTAGAAGTTGTTTGGGACAGCTTTTGAAATGCCGTTTTCAAAAAATTCAATTTTTTTTTCATTTTAAACGAATATGTTTTGGTGTTTTTAGATTATTTTGATGTGCTGATGTCAAAAATGATTTTTAAAAAATAAAAAAACATTATTTTGAAATATTTCAGCACGAAAAGCATTTTGAAAAGCTACAGCAACAACTGTCCCAAACAATCCCCTAAATCTACCTCATAGAATGGAAATTTACACCAACTGCTGAAACCAAATAAATCCAGTTGTTGGGATCTTTTACATTCTGTACCAGTAATCCTTGGTCAGTATTGTCCGCATAAACCTGCCTAATATAGTCATTATTTATCAGACTTATTGACTCATGAATTTTTCCTGCTAAACCATTATAGTCTACAACTTTTGCTGGCCATTTTGCCATCGCAGTATGGATTATATTTCCAATTCAATGTTGTGGTAGGGGTGGATCCAATCTCTTCCGCAAATCCACATTGGGAGCTGCGATTTTATTACCTTCTTAGACTCATTTTCTTCTCCGACAAATGCACCCCACATAAGGGCGGATACAGCCTCAATCCTGGTCGGACGACCTAAATACGGTCCATTGCTCAACTTTCCTCCAAGTGCAGCTACCTTAGGGCCATCAAAAACGAACCTTTTCGACACCGTTTTAGTACGTGTTGTCATTTCTGAAACTCTCATGTAGTTTTATGCCTGACAAATCTAGTGGAGGAAAGAGTGAGGTGCAATCAACAACTACCCCGTCAACAATTTGATGGTCAGCTCCACAGGAAATTGCAGCCCCACATTTAACAAAGCTCACCAATGACGACCCATCAGCTACTCGATGGGAAATGGAAATACTAACCGCTGTCTCTCACCGACATTGATGGTTAGTTGATTAAACACGATTCGAATACCTATCAGTAAATTATGTCTGATTTTCCTTACATGTTTTATCAGTTATTCATTTTACTTTATACAAAAAAATTATCTATGATAAGTGGATAGGCTGAAGATACTGTGAAGTCAGAAATGCTGATTTTGTTAGTTTAATATTTATATGATGACGGTGTAAATAATCCTTAGACTTGAGATTATCGAGTTATTTTATATAAAAAATATTACATTTTGATCTTGTCATATTTTATACAATATGAAGGAACTTGAGCGATCAAGAGAGGAGTCATCACACTAGATGAATTAAGAAAAATGTTCTATAAGTTCTGAAATAGTTTTAATTGAAAAATCTTTAGACAAGATGGAATGAGATGTGAAAAGAGTTTCAAATCTTATTAAAATGATGGATGATTATTATGTGAAGAACAAACATGATTTAACATGACATATATACTCTATGCTTTAATGTTAAATCAGAATATTATTGATGAAAAAAATATTAATTACACTAAAAAATTGGTCACTAAAATGTTAAGTCAAATTAATAATGTCTCTTCTAATATTTGGGAGTAATGAGATATGTTGCTAGACGATGCTCATGGTCTTAAAATATAAAGTAATCAATTATTGAATTGATAATAAATTAAATTGTTTAATTTATTTAATTATAATTTATATTTGGACTAACATATTAAGAATTTAATGGGTCGTCCAAGTTAAGAACTATTAGTTAGAAACTAAACTATGATGATTTAATTAAGTATGACTTGAATAAAATATATTTTAAAAATAATAGACTTGAATAAAATCAAACTATAAGGATTATGTTTCTAGATTTAGAAAAATCAAATAATATTTTTTTATAAATTAAATAAAAAGAGACCAAAAACGCATAAAAGATAATAAAGATAGGGTTTGATGTTTTAAATAGAATTTTTGACATCTCCATGCATCATTAACTCTACTTTCACTGAGAGGAACTGTTCGGTTTCTATCGGAAGAAGCCTAACCATACATACATACATACATACATACATACATACATACATACGCACACATGTGTAATTTCTAAGTACTCCATACCAAAGTTGTCAATTTTGTTTTATTTCGTCCAGAATGGCCGATACATTTTGTTTTAATTCAAAACACAGAAGAAACGAGAGCAAATTTTATCCCGCTCAGAATCTCAACCCTTTCCCTAAATTTTCTCTCAAATTTCACCCGGAACGTTCTGGTTTCGTTCCACCCTTTCCATTCCAGCCAAATAGTTTTTTTAATATATAAATAATGAATAGTTTTACAATATCAATCATATCTTTTAATCCGACTGTTAGATTGAGATGAAATTTTACGAGGAGTCTCTTGACACACACACACACACACACACACACACACATATATATGTTATGTTAAAATTTTACAGCAATCAAAGAATATAACGACCTTACAAGATTGATGATGATATTCTTGTAATATTATATAAGTTTATAATTTTGTTCAGAAAAAATCATTTTATTATGTTTTTTTTAGATTAATTTTTTTTATCAATTTTATTATTCAATAACGAGTTTATTACGAATTGAATTTTATAATTTGATTTGATTTGATTTAAGGTTATCATGTTTTATAACGCATGTCACACATTTGAAAGGTTAATCTAGGTTGACCCAAGTTGATTCAATATATCGTTGTTTCAATATTTCTTTAATATGTTAACTTGATTTTTTTAGTTAAACTATAATTTTATCAATTTTTCATGTTATCTTTGAACTCATTAAGTCGATCGAGTTATATTAGTTCAATTCTAAACTATAATTTTTTATTTATGTTTGAAATTTAAACTGCACAATTCTAAATAATTTTATTTTTAGATTTGAGCTGTTTTTTTAATTAATTAATATATATATATATATATATATAAATACTTCAAAACTAAAATATTCCATTTCAATTGAAAAAACAAAATACTAACCGAAAATGGATAACATTGATCCGTAAAATTACGGATCCGTACAAATAATAATGCTGGAGGTGAAATATTGTTAATTCAAGAATTGCTCTCGCCGAATTCCATTGTTTAGCGTACAAGAATAATACACGTATCCGATTGGTGAGGCATTCATTGTCCTTAAACGCGAGGCAGTTGGAAGTTGATAACAGCAGTAAAATAACTGTTTTGTTCCGTATTTTCTTCAGAGCCTTTTGCAATCTTTTAAATCATAGTAACATAGTTTTCCAAGGTGGTCGTGTTTGTTATTTTCATGTTTTGTCAATGAGATTGTTGTGTTTAACCATTAGAAAATAATGTTTCATTTTCATAAATTTATGGTGAATGCATTACACGCGCAGCAGCAGGCCATTTGAGGCAGCGCGTGCTGTGTTTGCTGGTTGTTAAAAGTATCAATCCCAGGTTGTTAAAAGTATCAATCTCATTCCGGTTGGTATTTTATTTTTTCAATTGAAATCAAATATTTTAGTTTTGGAGTATTTTGATGTACTCTTTTGGGGTTATTTATATATATATATAATTAAATATATTAATTTTTTAAAAAAAATTAGTTCAAATTCAAAAATAAAATTATTTAGAATTATGCAATTTAATCTAAAAAATACGATAAAATGATTTTTCTAAACAAAATTATGAACATGTATAATATTACAAGAATATCATCATCAATCTTTCAAGGTCATTACATTATCTGATTGCTCTGAAATTTTAAATATAATATGTATAAATATGTTAAGAGACTCCTTTTAAAATTACATCTCAATTTAACGGTCAGATTAAGAGATATGAATGACATTGTAAAATTATTCATTATTTAAAAAATTCACTATTTTCCCGAAACGGTATGGGCAAAATGATTCCAGCACGTTTCGGCTGGAATTTGATCAAAAAATTCTGAATGGACCAGAATTTAACCCGAGGTAAAAACAACACCATTTTATCTTGTTTTTTTAATCGGTATGAAATGTTTCGGCCATTTCGGCCGAAACAAAACGAGATTGACACCCTTGATTAATCCACCTTGTAGTTAGTTGGGCAAGCCTTTTATCTTTTTTTCTTCTTTTCTCCTTCCACAAAAAAAAATACAATTTGGTCCTCTTTGTTTTTGGTATTTATATTTTTAGTCTTTTTCTTTTTGACTTTGACTCTTTAATAAGAGTTTTATTTTCTTTCAATTTAGTCCTTCAATTTCAATTGTGATATATTATGCTTTTGAATTTGACCCCTATTATTTTTATTTCTGATTTTTTTTCACTTGACCCTTATATAAAAGTTTTTTTTAATTTCACTATTCAATTCAAGTTATTCCGTCTTCTTGTTTTTAATTTGGTCATTGATTTCTAATTTTTGTGTTGGTGCTATTTTCTCTTCAATTTAACTCTTTGGGTGAATTTTTTTTCCTTTTTTTCTTATAATTATTTTTGAACTTTGTCCTTTTGAATAACTGTAATTATTTTTTGATTTAGTCCTTTAATTTCATTTTTTTCATGTATTCTTTTTTATTTAGTCTTTTAATTTCAATCTTTCATGTACTCTTTTTTATTTAGTCCTTATTCTTTGAGTTTTTGTCCTTTATCTTTTTTTTTATAAAAGTTTTATCAGTTTTTAATCTCACCTTTCAATCCAGGTTTATGGTGTGATATTTTTTTTCTAATTTATTTTTGTTTGAGTTATTTTTGTTTTCAATTAAACCCTTTAATAAAAAAAAAATAGTTACCTTCTAGTTTATTTTTCATTTTTATTTTCTCCCTTATTCTTTTAATTATTTTTTATTTATTTTACTTACAGTTAATTTTTGTTGTTGTTATGTTCTGATCTAGTCTAATTGTTTTTTATTTTATTTTATACTTTCTTTGATTTTTTTCCAATGTATCATGATAATTTTTTTAAAATATTTTTTTTATAATATCATTGTTTGTTTTTACTGTCTAATTAAAATAAAACTAACTTAAAATAGGACCTTAAATTAAAATGTTATTGTATGGATAGAGAAGCTAATTGATTGACTACGGTTGCAATTATTTTGCTTAAGATATTTTATATGTAATTTAATATTTGAACTAAAAAAAATATTTTTTCTTAAAATATCTTTTAATGGTGATAATAAAGGAGGATAAGGTATGGAAATGGTAGAGAAAGAAGTGATGGTGGTGATAATGATGGAAAATGAAATAATGGTGTGATTTTGAGATAGAGATGATAAGTGAAATAGTTAAAAGATATTGTAAGTGAATTACTATTTATAAAATATTTTACTAAATTTTATAATTCAAAAATATTTTTTAGTAAATGAATTAAGTTTGAAGATTGACTATAATATATTTTTTATTAATGAGTTTTTCTTTTGTAGAATAGTTTGTGAAAAATAAAGAAAGAAAAATATTTTTAACGAAATTCCAAAAACAAAAAATATATAGAAAGTATTTCTTAAAACAAATTACACAAAACAAATCAAACCTGATCATTTCACCGCACAAAGTAATTGATTAATTGCATTTACAATCCAATACATAAAATTTTAGATTAAACTCTGATCTTAATTATCAATCTTTGTTTATATCAATATGATATGAGTTCAATACTATAAACATAGCTACCACACTTCAATAAAAGCAACAAATATTCAAACTTGATAAGCATAAATTAGTGTAGACTTGTATACAAGTTTCAAGGCTAAAAAACTTTCACTTGAAAAGACATGTTAGAAAATAATATAAATTATATCCTGGAATCTCAGTTAAAAATTTAAGTTTTTAAATAAGATAATTTCTTGACAATTAAAACATGCGGCGGCGGTGAAAGAAAAGGTGATGGTGAGATGATGATACAAAAATAGTTGTGGTGATAATATAAAAGAAAATAATGGTATAGAAGGAGCTAATGGAAATTGGAATAGATGTAGTAGTTGATATAATTAAATGTTATCGTAAGTAGATTATTGTTCATAAATTCTTTTATAGAATATAGAAAACAAATAAGAGAAATGGTTTTTGGAAAACATTTTTAAAAAATAAACACATGAAAATCTAGAAAATAACTTCTTATAAAATATTTCACACAAAACAAATACAAACCCGAAAAGAAACAACTTTCATCAGTAAGTAAAAGAAAGAAAGAAAGAAAATCTCTTAATTTGCTCAATGCTCACGATTCATTTTTTTTTTTTTATATATATTAGAGATCATCTATATCTAAACTAGACACATCCGAACCAATAAATTCAGTAGGTTTTTATTTATTTATCACAATCTTTTTTTTATATATTAAAACTCGATATTATAAAATATCTTCACTAAATTCACTTATTAATTGTTCCACTATCTAAAACAAAAATAAATATTTGTATCAAGTTTTAGCTCGTACGCGGGCACCTTGACTTGCTATGACCCAAGGTTGTCAAAATCAGATCGTAAAATCATATCGTAAAATTGTACGTAAAATATTTTGGTATAAAAATTATAAAATCACAGCTAAAATCATGTAGGTAGAAAAATCATAAAATTATAAGTAAAATATTTCTGAATACAATACAACATAATTATGGCCATAAAACTTCATTAGTTAAGTTTCATACATGATTTAAAATAACTTAAAAATACATTACAAAACAATTATGTTCATAGAATTTCATTAGGTAAAAACTAACAAATTTAAAACAAATATTCTGCGGGCGTGCTATGTAAACTAAAATCAGCCTTATTACCGTCATATTCCTCGCTATTTCTAATACATGCATCAAAAACATTACTATTGAAAGGATTATTAGTACTACTACTGGCACCAACACTAATATTGCTAGTACTAACTCCAACTCCAACAAATTATTTCGACATCAGCACATGAAAATGATCTAAAAACACCAAAAAATTTAATTTAAAGTAAAAAATAAAAATTTATTTTTAAAAAAAATTGTAAGTATAAATTTTAAAGTTAATATTTAAATCAATACATGAGAATCAATAAATTTTTATTGTCTAAGAAAGAAATGGTCTTAGCGTGCATTTAAAAAATACTGATTTTCTTAATTTGATTTTCAAACCATGAGAGAGAGAGAAAGAGGGGGTCATAAAATTAGACCGATCCAATGATTTTGTTCTGATTTTAACGAGGTTTGATTTTTCTACCTGATTTTATCAGGTTTGTTCTTTAGACTCGGAAAATTATATCACGATTTTGACAATAATGCTCTGCTCTGCTCTTAATTAATTTTCTATATATAGTCCCCTCAGGATCTTATTTAGTCCGCAGGGTTAGTCTTTCATTTTATAGTTTTGTGCTCCATATATACTTTGCAAAGTGATATACTTCCCAACTCGCAAGCATAGCAAGAGAGAAATCATTCAACTACAAACAATGGAGAATATTTTACAAGATGCAATATCTGCGCCTGTCAGCCCAGCAGGCCAGTTCTTGAGCAACTCTGTTCTCTCGCTCTCTGTAATTGCGGTTTTGGAAACTGAAGTGCCTTTTGATGACTCCCAATTCATGTATCTGCTACGAACTGTCTTCCTCCCTATCAACCCACGTTTCTCCTCCATCATCGTACGTACTCTTTCTTTCTTTCTGTAAGAATTCGGAATTCAAATTGCTGTTTACAATAGGATTTTAAAAAGGAAAATTTACTATATATATAATTCTAGCTAAAATACAGTATAATTTTGGCTACTTACTACAACAGTTTCTATTTCTAGTAAGTTACAAAATAATGGCTTTATTTAACACTTTCTTTTTCTCAAGTTTGGTGCCTTTATTTCGATCCGTTGCTTACTTTCTTTATAATGTTAGCGTATATAAAGCAATGAGAATTTGGACACATGCAGGTTACTAATGAAGATGGAGAACAACGATGGAAGAGGGTTGAAGTGAGAGTAGAAGACCACGTAAATGTTCCTGTTTTTCCCGCCGGAATGTCACCGGAATTTTACGACAAATGCCTCGATGATTATCTGTCAAAGATTACAATGGAGAACTTACCACAAAGCAGGCCACTGTGGGAAATTCACATAATAAAATACCCCACAAGCCATGCAGCTGGTAACGTCATATTTAAGCTCCACCACTCACTTGGTGATGGTTTCTCTCTGATGGGAGCTCTTCTTTCTTGTTTACAAAGAGCTGATAATCCTTCTCTTCCCTTGACATTTCCTTCTTTTCAATTGCACGCCAATAAGGATGGCGAAAACTTCAGCATGCGCAGGACTCTACATAAATTTTTCTCTGCTGTTTACAACACTGCATCGGATTTCTCTTCAAGCATTTTAAAGAGTTGGTCGGCTGAGGATGACGAAACACCAATCCGATCTGGGCAACATGGAGCGGAGTTTCTGCCTGTTGGCATAGAAACAATGACTTTCTCTCTCGATCATATCAAGCAAATCAAGAGCACGCTTGGAGCGGTAAGATCAACTTCTTTTCACTTTTACGTATCATGCGCTTTTGCTTTTATCTGGGTATATAAACTATATTCTTGCCCTAGAACTTCATCGATGTTCTATTTATACCCCTATAGCTTATAATTTTTATATCATCATCTTGTAATTCTCCTTCTTTTACTCTCATTTCCCTCTCAAATCCTTATTATATGTTATAATATCTCATAAAAACACATGAAATTCATGAAAGTTCAGGATTTTTAATGATTAGGGATAGCATTGGAACTTCTTAAGAAGTAGAAGAGTCACAATGGGAAAATTTAAACTGCAGGGATAAAAATGGAGCATTTAAAATCTATGTGAGCAAAATTGAAGTTTGTCCCTTTATCGGCTTCAATCTTAATAGTTACGAAAATTTTAGCCTTAACCTATCATTTAGTCTATTGTGTGTTCTCAAGGATTTTTAATTTCATTTGTTAATAATTTTTATTTTGATATGTTTAACTATCTTATTGATAAAGTCAGTCTTGTTTACTATTATAGAAAAATAGTCGGTCTCGTTTGGTTCAAATAGCTAGATCAACCAAACCTTTTCCTGCACGTACACATGTATATGTGTATATATATATATATATATATATATATATATATATATTTATTTTATAGAACATATAATCTTTATTTTTTTTAAAAAGAAAACAAATAAAGATTTGATTTCTTTTTATTATCATTTGATGTATTTGATCCATCCAAAGAACTCTTCTCCATTACTTTTTGTCGTCGTTGTCAAAAAAAATCTCATGAAACGCATATGAGCACCACTTTAAACTATGAGAAACTTTATGTAGTGCATTTCCTTAAAAATAAATAATGTTTAAACTGAATGATGTATAAGGTTTTTTTGTTAAGTAAAATCTGCTTTTATTAATTCGTCGACCAACTAGTGGTCAAGGCAGGACGCACCTTGCGTAACTCACCAACGTCCAACTGTTTTTTTTATATATTTTGTCTGAAGCTACCGGCCCCTTAATAATGGAATACAACCTCAAAGAAATATTTGAAAGGGCCACATCATGTTTCCGTACAAGTCGTCTCATGACATGAAACTACAAGACAAAATGGAAAACGGAACCGGAGGGTCATGTCTACGTTTAATGCAGGAGAAACTGTTTGCTAAATGATGATACAAGAGGTGACAATTAATTAAGAAAGATCAATTGTTTGTTGTTAGCAGCTAATTAATGAATATATGTTCTTGGAATCTGTATATATATACAGACATGACGGTACAGAAGAAGATGATATATATAGAAAGCTGTTTTTGTAATCCGATGATTTTTATCTTGGCCTGGTAAGAAAAAAGAGAATATTGAACGCCGTAACCATCTCATTTAAAATATTAAGTTTTTAGATGAAGTTTTTAAATATGATTTATATTATTTTTTAATATATTTTTTTAAGTGAAAATCTTTTGATCTTGAAACTTGCACAAATTCACATTACTTTATGCTTGATTTTTATGGGAATGGTGAGATTCGAACTCGTGATCGTTGGTTTAACAAGGCTCTGATACCATATCAAGGAACCATCTTACCTAAAAACTTAAATTTTGATGTAAAGCTCCAGAATATGATTTATATTATTCTGTAACATGTATCACCGTGATTAACAGACACTAAATGATGTGATTACCGGGACAATATTCCTGGGGACAAGATTATACATGGAATCATTGAGCCCAGGATCAGGGAGTGCAAACTCTTCTTCACTGGTGTTGATGAACACCAGGGTGTTTGCAGGCTACAAGTCAATCGAAGAAATGATGAAACCTAATGCTGAGTTGCCATGGGGCAACCATTTTGCGTTCTTGACGATACCTCTTCCCAAGTTAAGAGATGGTGGGGCTGAAAACCCTCTCCAATTTGTATTCAAAGCAAGACAAATCATAAAGAGGAAGAGGATGAACACTTTTGCTGTTTTCCTCACTGCAAAGTACCTCCAACTTGTTAGCAAGTTTAGGGGTGCTCAGGTATATTGTTTTTTGAATTTTACTTGTTTATAAATCTTCGTGTTTTGACTTGAATATAATTCCAAACGTTAAATAATTTATATATATATACTTTAAAAATATAAATGAATAATTGAACTTATTATTAAATCTTATGTTAAATTTATATTATTCAATGACTCTTAAGTTTCTATAACTTTTCTTGATATATATCAATTTTGTTTCGAATTTATTTACTCGTGATAGTAGCATAAATCCAGTTTTATTAATTCCAGTCGACCAAGTCCTGTTGGTGAATCTAAAACCTAACTTGAACTAAGTTTTTTTTTTTTTTTAAATCAAATGGTATTTGACTTGTATAATTTTATTAATTTAATGGGTCAACTCGTAACCATGTTGATTCAAAACCCCATTTGGTTTTAGATAAAAAATATTTTTCTTTTTCTAATCAATATTATTCTACGGGGGGCGATTATATATGGTATAATTTTCTTTTACTCTCGGTGCAGGGAGCATCTAAATACATCCGTGGCACAATGATGAACACAAGCATGGGAATCACAAATGTCATGGGACCGATTGAACAGATGGCCGTAGCGAGTCATCCAGTTAAAGGCATATACTTTGTGGTGTCGGGGGCTCCTCAGGTAGGCCAAGATCATATAACTTTGCTTCCTGTTCTCGATATATCAGAAATAACAAGACCTTTAAGCTATATTTCCTATAAAATCTTGACACCAATATTCTATGGAATCGCAGAGTCTGATGGTCGGAGTAATAAGTTATGCCGGAAAGCTTAGGGTTGCTTTGATGGTAGAAAAGGACTTCATCGATCCCCGAAAGCTCAAGTCACACGTAGAACATGCATTTGACCTTATTTTCAAAGCTGCTTGCAGCAGCAGGACTCCTCCACTGGCAAATTGATTGTTCGAAACATGCCGATAAGGGTCAAGTGCCATACTATAAAGGGTCTAAATTGAAATCAGCAGGACAAGTATTTGTGCTACTATAAATTGTGAATTGAGGCATGTAGATACAAAAATTGGGTTTAGTACTATTAATAGAAGTTCCATACTTATATTTTAAATTTCCGAAACCAAAAATCCTGCTTAAAACCAAGTTTTGTAACTCTATATATGACCAAAATACCAAACAGTGTTCAAAGATATTTATGTTGAACCATCGAAAACTAATAATTTATTCTTGTTTAGAGGTATGTCTGAAAATGTATGATTTTTAAGGGAAGGAATGTGAGGTGTGTGCATGTATGGTCGAAGCTTGAACTAAATCTTTAAGATTTTTAACCAATTACACCTTCCTCCTAAAAAACTTCAAGCTTTTATTTTAATGTATACATTGTCGCTAAATTGAATTAGTAATTAACAAAGTTTTTTTTAATAATTTATTATATAATATCTTGAATTTAGATTATGAAAAATACGAAATGAAATAATATTCTAAAATATTTGTTTGTGTTATCATGTTAACTATATTAATATGGATGATCGAGAACTTCATCCTTCATTTAATATAGTAGTTTTATGTGTGATTTCAGAGGGGGTTATAAAAGATAGAGTATACAGTGCATCTCCTATGCCAAAATCTATAGTTAGTATGAGTTCTTCATCATATTCCTACTCAGTGGAGTCTTCATATCCCAATTCATCTTATCATGAGTTGAAAGAGGAGTTATTTTAAAAATAAAACATGAGATAGATTCCATAATTTTTTTTTATGAACAATCATGGATGTTATGGTAGGGCATCAAATATGAGCCAATGAATGCCAATGCTCGTGGCCCCATCGATGCCACCACATGCAATGACATTTATAGGTCCCACATCTTCACTAGTATATTAGCCTCGACCTTGACTACCATATATTGGTCTATCTTCCTCTCATCTACAGTCTCGTAGTTTGTTTCCACCTTAAGCACATGCAATGGCATTTATAGGTCCCACATCTTCACTAGTATATTAGCCTCGACCTTGACTACCATATATTGGTCCATCTTCCTCTCATCCACAGTCTCGTAGTTTGTTTCCACCTTAAGCACTATTATTGTATCTTTTTATTATATGTTGATTTATTTGCACATATAAGTTTAACTGATTTTTTTTTTATTGTAGTATGAATTTTAATTTACTGAATTTTTATTTGAACCATATTTAGTTTTAAATATTGATGATAATTCAATATGTTCTACTACTTTCAAAATATTCATACATAATTAACTAAAAAATTAATAAATCATGAAAATTAAAATTGATTAAAAAAACAGCAATGATGATCAACAACGAATATTCTATTGCTGATACAACTCCACAAAGGAAATCAACAATGAATATTCTATTACTTTACAAAGCTCATCAATGGAAATTTTATTTCTAATTTATTTGTAATGGATAATCCATTGTAAATAAATTAGCTACAACAAATTTGCATCGAATAGTTTCCGATGTAAATTCCTTTGCTAATATTTTTAAGCAACAAATTCCTTCGTTATCTACAATAGATTAAATGGTTGTTGATGTCCCCTTGTTATAGTAGTGCTATAAGTAAATTATATCTGATTTTGCTTACATGTTTTACCAGTTATTCATTTTATTTTATACAAAAAAAGTATCTATGATAAGTGGATACGCCTGAAGATAATGTGAAGTCATAAAAGTTGATTTTGTTAGTTTAATATTTATATGATGACTGTGTAAATGATTCTTAGACTTGAGACTACCAAGTTATCTTATATAAAAAAAATATTATGCTCTGATCTTATCACATGTTATCTTAATTGAGATAACAAAATGAGTGACATTGTTAGGATAGGCTTAATCTCATATGCGTGGACTGACAGAAGCATAGGCTTAGATGTCAGGATTTTTCTCAAACCTGAGCATTGCTTCCTCAGATAATGTCACCGGCCCATGCTTCTATTCCCTCACCATCGATCTCGCGTATCTAAGAGAAAAGCACTTCTGGGCATAAACTTCATGGCAGTGCCTACCCAAACGGGCTTTCCAAATCCTAAATCTACCTCATAGAATGGAAATTTACACCAACTGCTGAAACCGAATAAACTCCAGTTGTTGGGATCTTTTACAATCTGTACCAGTAATCCTTGGTCAGTGTTGTCTGAATAAACCTGCCTAATATAGTCACATGAAATTTTCCTGCTAAACCATTATAGTCCACCACTTTTGCTGGCCATTTTGCCATCGCAATATGGATTATATTTCCAATACGATGTTGTGGTAGGGGTGGATCCAATCTCTTCCGCAAATCCACATTGTGAGCTGCGACTTTATATACCTTCTTACACTCATTTTCTTCTCCGACAAATGCATCCCACATAAGGGCGGATACAGCCTCAATCCTGGTCGGACGACCTAAATATGGTCCATTGCTCAACTTTCCTCTAAGTGCAGCTACCTTAGGGCCATCAAAAACGAACCTTTTCGTCATCGTTTTACTGTACGTGATGTCATTTCTGAAATTCTCATGTAGTCAAATCTTGTGGAGGAAAGAGTGAGGTGCAATCAACAACTACCCCGTCAACAATATGGTGGTCAGAATTTGGTTAGGCATTTCGTTGGCTGGTGAGTAAAAAAGAATCACAGGGACATACGCTAAAGCAGCAATCTGGTCCTTTCCAGAGAGCTTATAGGTTTTTAGGTGGTGTGGTGTTGGGGCTGAGGGCTTGATAATTTCTTGAGAAATAATTTGAATTTCCATGTTCACCTATTCCTTTGCTTGATTCATCAAGAGAGATTTGATATGATGTTTATACAGAGATGATGAACAGCCTTTCACCGACATTGATGGTTAGTTGATTAAATACGATTCGAATCTGATTTTCCTTACATGTTTTTATCAGTTATTCATTTTATTAATTTTATACAAAAAAATTTATCTATGATAAATGGATAGGCTGAAGATAATGTTCTGTCAGAAATGCTGATTTTGTTAATATTTATATGATGACGGTGTAAATTTAGACTTGAGATCACTGAGTTATTTTATATAGAGAATATTATATTTTGATCTTGTCACATGTTATCTTAATTGAGATAACAAAATAATAGATATTGGGTATTGTCATAACTCAATTTTGGGTCATTCCCTAAGTCTACCAAAAAATAAAATAAAAAAAAACAAAAAAAAGAGGCCGGTGTCGGTAGAAAAATCAAGGTGAAAATTTTGGAAGTTTTCGATAGCTCGATCATACCTCTTTTTGTGCCCAGAAATGAAGGAAAATGCAAATTAAGTCTAAAGTAATCTATTATTGAATAAATCTGCATAGAAATTAAGTTGAAAGATATAATTATATTTTTATGGGCCAATTTGATTTAATCGTTGGCCATTTTAAAAGTGTAATTGTGTTTGAGAATTAATTTAGGTCCAATTGAAGGGTTTAATTAAGCGCAATGACTTCATTATACTTTAAATTGATCAAATTAATTTTATTAAGGGCTTAGACGATGAGATCAAGTTCTTGAATTTAATTTGGGTTCAATTGATGAGATTGAAATTTTTGGAGACCGAATTAAATTTTTTCCAAGCCAATTATACGAAGTCAGGGGCCAAATTGAACGAATTGAGTGTATAATGGTCAATTGAAGGTTAAATCGCACAAATCAGAAATTAAGGACCAAAATAAAAAAGGCAAAGATGCTCTCGAAATTCTAACGAGGATACAATTGCACAAAATTAAAAGTTCAAAACCAATTGAGAGTGTAATTAGAGCAATTGTAAATCGAGGGACCAAATTGTATTTTTACCTTCCCAAATCATTTGCAAGCCTGCAGGTGTGCCTGCACTTTTCAGTATCCTGAACAATGTCAGGCACACCATTGTAGCTACTAGTCAATGCAGAGGCTAACACCCCTCGCTGCACGCCATGGGTAGCCGAATGGTTGTCACCTCTTGCTATAAATAACTTGCATGCATGCAGATGAAAGGGGGGAAGTGGAGGAAATTTCACAATGGCAGTTGGGAGATAAATTACAGAGAAAGGGAGGATCAAGAAGAGAAAATATTGAAAAAGGTTGAGAGCAGAGAGGAGGAAAATTCACACGATTGTAGTGAGGGGAGATTGGAGAAAAACAGGGGAGAAAGGCAAAGGAAAATTGATGAAAGAACACAGAAAAAGCAGAGAATACAGAGGAAAATTTACGTGAAAGTTTAGTTAATCTTCATTCCCCTTGTCTCTGACCTCGCTCTTTCTCTCTCCCCTTCGTCTCTCTCGGTCTACCTTGTCTCTCTCTCGCTAAAACCAGCACATTGACGCTTGACGCTTCCCTCTTTGTGAAACCCGAGAATAAAATATACAAAGAGGTAGGATGTTTATAATAATTCAAAATGTTGTTATAATATAAAATTTATGCAAAGAAAAAAGAAAAAAAATGGGGCCAAAATGGAATTAAAATGGGTGGGCCAAACCGGGGCTGGGCAGTCAGCTCACAAAAAATATAATAAAAAATACAAAATCTGCATAAAAAATATTTTTGCTAAAAAAAACAAAAATATGTTGTTTTCATGCATATGGCCAATACGCTAATATATTTTGAAAATTCCTTTTCTAGAAAATATTATTTCAGAGTTTAAAGAAAAAATGTGTTTTAGCATGAATTTCGTAAACACAAAAATTTGTTTTCTTGCATTTTTGGATTGTACAACATGTTTGTAAAATCCAAAGGGTATTGGCCAATATTCGAAAAATATCAAAATATTATTTTTGGGGATTCACATTATTCACTGTTAATATTTGGATAAAAAAATCCTAAAGGGTTAATATCCAAAATATTGGCGGGGATAATTCGTTATTATTCACTATTGATCTTTGGATAAATAAATTTTAAAGGGGTTAATATCTAAAATATCGGCGGGGATAATTCGTTATTATTCACTGTTGATCTTTGGATAAATAAATCCTAAAGGAGTTAATATCCAAAATATTGGCGGGAATAATTTGTTATTATTCACTGTTGATATTTGAGTATAGAAATCCTAAAAGGGTTATTATCCAAAATATTAGAGGGGATAATTCATTGTTATTCACCGTAAATATTTGGATAAAAAAACCTTAAAGCAGTAAATATCTAAAATATTTTTACGGGAATAATACATCATCATCATTTAACCAATATATTTTTGAAAACTCAACACCATAGCAATTGATAAGCAAACCAAAGCATCAAGCAGCTTATTTTAGGTAGAGCGTACTAGGGGTGCTAAAACCTTCCCTTTACGCAATCATTCCCTTGCCTTAGAATCTCTGAAAGACCAGTTTTAGGTTTCCTAGTAACCATAATACTAGGTGGCGACTCTCTTTCTCACAAAAATAAAAATAAAACCCTGACATGAATGACCCCCGCTCACGGGGAGGTCGTCGCGCTCTTGCGGAGGATTACGACAAGCATATCTCTTAATATGACCATTAGATTGAGATGAAATTTTACGGAGTCTCTTGACATATTATATATATTATGTTAAAATTTTAGAGTCATCAGAGAATATAACGGCCTTGCTAGATTGATGATGATATTCTCGTAATATTATACAAGTTTATAATTTTGTTCAGAAAAATTATTTTATTATGTCTTTTTTTATATTAAATTTTTATCAATTTCATTATTCAATAACGAGTTTATTACGAATTGAATTTATAATTTGATTTGATTTGCATTATTTAAAGTTATTATGGTCTTATAATGCATGTTACACATTTGAAAGGTTAATCTGGGTCGATCCTAGTTGATTCAATATATCGTTGTTTCAACTTAATTTTTTCAAGATGTCAACTTAATTTTTTTAGGTTAAGCTATATTTTTATCAATTTTTCATATTATTTTTGAACTCATGAAGTCAGTTGAGTTATATCAGTTCAACTCTCATTTTTTTTACTTATGTTTGAAATTTAAATTACACAATTCTAAATAATTTTATTTTTAGATATATATAATACAATCTTGAAACAGAGAATCTAAAAAGCTAAAATATTTCATTTCAATTAAAAAAAGCAAAACATCAATCCAAATGAAATTGACATCTTGCTCCGTAAATAATGCTGGAGGTGAAATTATGTTAATTCAAGAATTGCAACCACCGAATTCCATTGTTTAGCGTACAAGAAGTCAAGAATAATACAGTAGACAACGGTATTGATATTGATAACGCATTCATTGTCCTTAAACGCGAGGCAGTTGGGAGTTGATAACACTGTCTTGTTCCGGATTCTCTTCAGAGCCTTTTGCAATGTTTTAAATCAATAGTAACATAGTTTTTCAAGTTGGCCGTGTTTGTTATTTTCATGTTTTGTCAATGAGATTGTTGTGTTTAACCATTAGAAAATAATTCGTGAAAATAATGTTTACCCATTACACGCGCAGCAGCAGCACATTAATATATATATATATAATTAGATATATTAATTCAAAAAAATTCAAATCCAAAAATAAAATAAAATTACTTAGAATTATGCAGTTTCATCTAAATAAAACACAATGAAATGATTTTTATAAACAAAATTATGAGAATATCATCATCAATCTTGTAAGGTCATTACCTTCTCTGACTACTCTAAAATTTTAACATAATATATATAAATATGTCAAAATACTCATCGTAAAATTTCATTTTAATCTAACGGTCGGATTAAGAGATATGAATGATGGTTAGTTGATTAAATACGATTCAAATACCTATCAGTAAATTATGTCTAATTTTCCTTACATGTTTTATCAGTTATTCATTTTACTTTATACAAAAAAATTATCTATGATAAGTGGATACATACATACATACATACATACATACATACATACATACACACACACACACACGTGTAATTTCTAAGTACTCCATACCAAAGTTGTCAATTTTGTTTTATTCTATCCGGAATGGTCGATACATTTCATTTTAATTCAAAACACAGAAGAAATGAGAGCAAATTTTATCCCGCTCAGAATCTCAACCATTTCCCTAAATTTTCTCTCAAATTTCACCCGGAATGTTCTGGTTTTGTTCCACCCTTTCCATTTCAGTCAAATAGTTTTTTTTATATATATAAATAATGAATAGTTTTACAATATCAATCATATCTCTTAATCCGACTGTTAGATTGAGATGAAATTTTACGGCTAGTCTCTTGACACACACAAATATATATATTATGTTAAAATTTTATAACAATCAAAGAATATAACGACTTTGCAAGATTGATGAGGATATTCTTGTAATATTATACAAGTTTATAATTTTGTTCAGAAAAAATCATTTTATTATGTCTTTTTTTAGATTAATTTTTTTTAATTAATTTCATTATTCAATAACGAGTTTATTACGAATTGAATTTTATAATTTGATTTGATTTGTTTTATTTAAGGTTATCATGATTTTATAACGCATGTCACACATTTGAAAGGTTAATCTAGGATGACCCAAGTTGATTCAATATATCGTTGTTTCAATATTTCTTTAATATGTCAACTTGATTTTTTTAGTTAAACTATAATTTTATCAATTTTTCATGTTATCTTTGAACTCATCAAGTCGATCGAGTTATATTAGTTCAATTCTAAACTATAATTTTTTATTTATATTTGAAATTTAAATTGCACAATTCTAAATAATTTTATTTTTGGATTTGAACTATTTTTTTTAATTAATATATATATATATATATATATATATGTAAACACTTCAAAACTAAAATATTCCATTTAAATTGAAAAAACAAAATACTAACCGAAAATGGATAGCATTGATCCGTACAATTACGGATCCGTACAAATAATAACGCTGGAGGTGAAATATTGTTAATTCAAGAATTGCTCTCGCGGAATTCCATTGTTTAGCGTACAAGAATAATACACGTATCCGATTGGGGAGGCATTCATTGTCCGAATTCCATTGTTTAGCGTACAAGAATAATACACGTATCCGATTGGGGAAGCATTCATTCATTTCATTGTCCTTAAACGCGAGGCAGTTGGAAGTTGATAACGGCAGTAAAATAACTGTTTTGTTCCGGATTCTCTTCAGAGCCTTTTGCAATGTTTTAAATCAATAGTAACATAGTTTTTCAAGTTGGCCGTGTTTGTTATTTTCATGTTTTGTCAATGAGATTGTTGTGTTTAACCATTAGAAAATAATTCGTGAAAATAATGTTTACCCATTACACGCGCAGCAGCAGCACATTAATATATATATATATAATTAGATATATTAATTCAAAAAAGTTCAAATCCAAAAATAAAATAAAATTATTTAGAATTATGCAGTTTCATCTAAATAAAACACAATGAAATGATTTTTATAAACAAAATTATGAGAATACCATCATCAATCTCGTAAGGTTATTACCTTCTCTGATTACTCTAAAATTTTAACATAATATATATAAATATGTCAAAATACTCATCGTAAAATTTCATTTTAATCTAACAGTCAGATTAAAAGATATGAATGATATTGTAAAATTATTCATTGTTTCAAAAACAACACTAGTTGGCCGAAACGGCACATGTGAAATGATTCCGGCACGTTTCGGCTGGAATTTAGACGAAAAAACCAGAATAGACCGTAATTTAACCCGAGGTAAAAACAATGCAGTTTTGTCTCTTTTTTTAATTGGTACAAAATGCTTCTACAATTTCAGCCGAAATAGAATAAGATTGACATCCCTAATTAATCCTCCTTGTAGTTAGTTTTTATTTCTGATATTTTTCACTTGACCTTATATAAAAGTTTTTTTTTTTAATTTCACCATTCAATTCAAGTAATTGTCTTATTGTTTTTAATTTTGTCATTGATTTCTATTTTTTGCGTTGGTGCTATTTTCTCTTCAATTTAACTCTTCTTGTTATTTCTTTTTCCTTTTTTCTTATAATTATTTTAGTACTTTGTCCTTTAGTCCTTTAATTTAATTTTTTTCATGTATTCTTTTTTATTTAGTCTTTTAATTTCAATCTTTCATGTACTCTTTTTTATTTAGTCCTTATTCTTTGAGTTTTTTTCCTTGATTTTTTTTATAAAAGGTTTATCAGTTTTTAATCTCACCCTTCAATCCAGGTTTATGATGTGTTATTTTTTTTTCTAATTTATTTTGTTTGATTTATTTTTCTTTTCAATTACACCATCTAATAAAAAAATTTAGTTACCTTCTAATTTATTTTTTATTTTTATTTTCTCCCTTATTCTTTTAATTACTATTTTTTATTTTACTTATAGTTAACTTTTTTCTTGTTATGTTCTGATCTAGTCAAATTGTTTTTTATTTTATTTATAATTTCTTTGATTTTTTTCCAATGTATCATGATATGTTTTTAAAAAAAGATTTTTTTTATTAATATCATTGTTTGTTTTTACTGTCTAATTAAAATAAAACTAACTTAAAATAGGACCTTAAATTAAAATGTTAATACATGGATAGAGAAGCTAACTGACTGACAACGGTTGCAATTATTTTGCTTAAGATATTTTATATGTAATTTAGTATTTGGACTGAAAAAATATATTTTTTCTTAAAATATCTTTTAATGGTGTGAAGGAGAGTAAGGTATAGAAATGGTAGGGAAAGAAGTGATCGTGGTGATAATGATTGAAAATGAAATAATGGTGTGATTGTGAGATGGAGACGATAATTGAAATAGTTAAAAGATATTGTAAGCGAATTACTATTTATAAAATATTTTACTAAATTTTATAATTTAAAAAAAAATTAGTAAATGAATTAAGTTTGAAGATTGACTATAATATATTTTTTATTAATGAGTTTTTGTTGTAGAATATTTTATGAAAAATAAACAAAGAAAAATATTTTTAACGAAATTCCAAAAAAAAATATATAGAAAGTATTTCTTAAAAAAAATAACACAAAACAAATCAACCTAATCATTTCACTGCATAAAGCTATTGATTAATTGCATTTACAATCAAATACATAAAATTTTAGATTAAAGTCTAATCTTTATTATCAATCTTTGTTTTATATCAATATGATATTAGTTCAACACTATAAACATACCTACCACACTTCAATAAAAGCTACAAATATTCAAACTTGATAAGAAATTTCAAAGAGGTTTCAATAAAATTGCAGAAAAATCCAGCAAAATTAAACATAAGATAGTGTGGACCTGTGTGCACGTTTCAAGCCAAAAAAACTTGCATTTGAGGACGCATGTTAAAAAATAATATAAATTATATCCTAGAAAAAATGTAGTAGGTGATATAATTAGATTTTTAAGTGAGATAGTTCCTTGATAATTAAAACATGTGATGGTGGTAAAAGAAAAGATGGTGATGAGACGATACTAAAATATTTGTGGTGATAATAAAAAAGAAAATAATAGTATACAAGGAGCTAACGAAATAGATGTAGTAGGTGATATAATTAGATGTTATCGTAAGTAGATTATTGTTCATAAATTCTTTTATAGAACTTCATTATCAACTAAAAATATATATTTGAACAAATTTTAAAAATTGATTATAAAACAGTTTTCCTATTAAATATTTTATAGAAAACAAATAAAACATTTCTCAAAAATAAACACATGAAAATCTAGAAAATAACTTCTTATAAAATATTTCACACAAAACAAATGCAAACCCTAAAAGAAACAACTTCCATCAGTAAGTAAAAGAAAGAAAGAAAAACTCTCTCAATGCTCACAATTCTTTTTTTCTTTTTCTTTTTCTTTTTTTTATCTTAATTAGAGATCATCTATATCTAAACTAGACACATCCGAACCAATAAATTCGGGAGGTTTTTTATTTTTCACAATCTTTTTTTATATTAAGACTCGATATTATAAAATATCGTCACTATTCCAATATCTAAAACAAAAATAAATATTTGTATAAAGTTTTAGCTCGTACGTGGGCACCTTGACCTCCTCTGATCTGAATTAATCTTCTATATATAGTCCCCTCAGGATCTTATTTAGTCCGCAGGGTTAGTCTTTCATTTTATAGTTCTGTGCTCCATATATATATACTTCGCAGCTCGCAAGCATAGCAAGAGAGAAATCATTCCTGAGAAACAATGGAGAATATTTTACAAGATGCCATATCTGCACCTGTCAGCCCAGCAGGCCAGCTCTTGAGCAACTCTGTTCTCTCGCTCTCTGTAATTGCGGTTTTGGAAACTGATGAAGTGCCTTTTGATGACTCCCGATTCATGTCTATGCTAAGAAATGTCTTCCTCCATATCAACCCACGTTTCGCCTCCATCATCGTACGTACTTTTTCTTTCTTTCTTTCTTTCTGTAAGAATTCGGAATTCAAATTGCTGTTTACAATAGGATTTTAAAAAGGAAAATTTCCGATATAATTCTAGCTAAAATACAATACAATTTTAGCTACTTACTGCAACAGTTTCTATTTCTAGTGAGTTACAAAATAATGGCTTTATTTAACACTTTCTTTTTCTCAAGTTTGGTGCCCTTTCTCTCGATCCGTTGCTTACTTTCTTTATAATGTTAGCGTGTATAAAGCAATGAGAATTTGGACACATGCAGGTTACTAATGAAGATGGAGAACAACGATGGAAGAGGGTTGAAGTGAGAGTAGAAGACCACGTAAATGTTCCTGTTTTTCCCGCCGGAATGTCACCGGGATTTTACGACAAATGCCTCGATGATTATCTGTCAAAGATTACAATGGAGAACTTACCACAAAGCAGGCCACTGTGGGAAACTCACATAATAAAATACCCCACAAGCCGTGCAGCTGGTAACGTCATATTTAAGCTCCACCACTCACTTGGTGATGGTTTCTCTCTAATGGGAGCTCTTCTTTGTTGTTTCCAAAGAGCTGATAATCCTTCTCTTCCCTTGACATTACCTTCTGTTAAATTGCACGCCAATAAGGATGGCGAAAACTTCAGCATGCGCAGGACTCTTCATAAAATTTTCTCGACAGTCTACAACACTACATCGGATTTCTCTTCAAGCATTTTAAAGAGTTGGTCGGCTGAGGATGACGAAACACCAATCCGATCTGGGCAACATGGAGCGGAGTTTCTGCCTGTTGGCATAGAAACAATGACTTTCTCTCTCGATCATATCAAGCAAATCAAGAGCACGCTTGGAGCGGTAAGGTCAACTTCTTTTCACTTTTACGTATCTTGCGCTTTTGATTTTATATGAGTATATAAACTATATTCTTGCCCCAGAACTTCATCGATGTTCTATTTATACCCCTATTGTTTATAATTTTCCTATGTGATCACCCGTATAGTTCTTAGAAAGTTGTGGTCTTTCCCTTTACCACTAGATAACTAGCAAAAAACTAGCTTTATCATATCATCATCTTGTAATTCTCCTTCTTTCACTCTCATTTCCCTCTCAAATCCTTATTATATGTTATAATATTATCTCATAAAAACACTTGAAATTCATGAAAGTTCAGGATTTGTAATGATTAGGGATAGCATTGGAACTGCTTAAGAAGTAGAAGAGTCACAATGGGAAAATTTAAACTGCAGGGATAAAAACGGAGCATTTAAAATCTGTGTGAGCAAAATTGAAGTTTGTCTCTTTATCGGCTTCAATCTTAATAGTTACGAAAATTTTAGCCTTAACCTATCATTTAGTCTATTGTGTGTTCTCAAGGATTTTTAATTTCATTTGTTAATAATTTTTATTTTGATATGTTTAATTATCTTATTGATAAAGTCGGTATCGTTTACTATTATAGAAAAGTAGTCGGTCTCGTTTAGTTCAAGTAGCTAGATCAACCAAACCTTTTCCTGCACACATGTGTATATATTTATTTTTTATTTTATACCACACATAATCTTTATTTTTTTTTAAAAAGAAAAAAAAAAGATTTAGATTTTGTTAATAATAAAATAGGTATATGTTTCCATTCAATGTCTCTGCTGTTTGTTTGCTACATGATGATAAAAGAGGTGACAGTTAATTAAGAAAGATCAATTGTTTGTTGTTAGCAGCTAATTAATGAATATATGTTCTTAGAATCTGTGTGTATATATATATATATATATATATATATATATATATGACCGTACAGAAGAAGATGATATATATAGAAAGCTGGTTCTGTATTCCTATGATTTTTTTCTTGGCCCTTGTAAGAAAAAAAAGAATATTGATCTCCATTGTCAAGTAATCATCTCATTTAAAAGTTTAAACTTTTAGTTGAGACTCCAAAATATAATTTATATTATTCTCTAATACAACCCGTCAAGTTAAAGTTTTTTTGTCTTGAAACTTACTCAAATTCACATTACTTTATGCTTGATTTTTATCAAATAGAATAGGAGTGTTGAGATTCGAACTCGTGACCGCTGGGTCAACAAGGCTCTGATACCATGTCAAAGAATCTATCTCACCTCAAAGCTTAAACTTTCAGGTGAGACTTCAAAATATGATTTATATTATTCTCTAACATCTACCATCTTATTCCTTGATTAACAGACACTAAATGATGTGATTACCGGGACAATATTCCTGGGGACAAGATTATACATGGAATCATTGAGCCCAGGATCAGGGAGTGCAAACTCTTCTTCACTGGTGTTGATGAACACCAGGGTGTTTGCAGGCTACAAGTCAATCGAAGAAATGATGAAACCTAATGCTGAGTTGCCATGGGGCAACCATTTTACGTTCTTGACGATACCTCTTCCCAAGTTAAGAGATGGTGGGGCTGAAAACCCTCTCCAATTTGTATTCAAAGCAAGAGAAATCATAAAGAGGAAGAGGATGAACACTTTTGCTGTTTTCCTCAATGCAAAGTACCTTCAACTTGTTAGCAAGTTTAGGGGTGTTCAGGTTTTTTGTTTTTTGAATTTTACTTGTTTATAAATCTTCGTATTTTGAATTGATTATAATTCCTAACGTTAAATAATTTATATATATTAAAAATATACATGAATCATCGAACTTGTTATTAAATCTTATTTTAAATTTATATTATTCAATGACTCTTAAGTTTCTATAACTTTTCTTGATATATATCAATTTTGTTTCGAATTTATTTACTCGTGATAGTAGCATAAATCCAGTTTTATTAATTCCAGTCGACCAAGTCCTGTTGGTGAATCTAAAACCTAACTTGAACTAAGTTTTTTTTTTTTTAAATCAAATGGTAATTGACTTGTATAATTTTATTAATTTAATGGGTCAACTCGTAACCATGTTGATTCAAAACCCCATTTGGTTTTAGATAAAAAATATTTTTCTTTTTCTAATCAATATTATTCTACGGGGGGCGATTATATATGGTATAATTTTCTTTTACTCTCGGTGCAGGGAGCTTCTAAATACATCCGTGGCACAATGATGAACACAAGCATGGGAATCACAAATGTCATGGGACCGATTGAACAGATGGCCGTAGCGAGCCATCCAGTTAAAGGCATATACTTTGTGGTGTCGGGGGCTCCTCAGGTAGGCCAAGATCATATAACTTTGCTTCCTGTTCTCGATATATCAGAAATAACAAGACCTTTAAGCTATATTTCCTATAAAATCTTGACACCAATATTCTATGGAATCGCAGAGTCTGATGGTCGGAGTAATAAGTTATGCCGGAAAGCTTAGGGTTGCTTTGATGGTAGAAAAGGACTTCATCGATCCCCGAAAGCTCAAGTCACACGTAGAACATGCATTTGACCTTATTTTCAAAGCTTCTTGCAGCAGCAGGACTCCTCCACTGGCAAATTGATTGTTCGAAACATGCCGATAAGGGTCAAGTGCCATGCTGTCAAGGCACAAGTTCCATGGTTCTGAAGCTTTCATGATCAGTATGTGAAAGGATAATTACGAGAAGGCTGCAATTTATTTGGAGACCTAAATTATATATATATATATATATTGTTGGAAGATAAGTTGCAGAACTGGCTTAACGAAACTTGAATTCTCTTCTAATTGTAAGCAAGGCAATAAGTTGTTGTAAACATGTATTTTGTGTGTTTTGCTCCAAGACTATATAAGGGGCATTTTATCAAACATATGGTAAGCAATATAAGAATATGCTTACCTTCTTCTGCATTTTTCTCTCTTCTTCAATCCTCTGTCTCTGTGTAAATTTCTTTTTCCCTTCTCTCCAAAATCAACAATTATACCTGCAAATCATAAAACAAACTCAATTAAAACTTCAACATAGTATCAGAGCAGTAACTTGATCAACAAGGAACTAAAAACTGTGAATTTTAGAAAAGAAAATGATAACAAGTGGAGATCTACGTACACCATAATTTAATAATGAAGATGATGAAAGTAATATATATGAGTGATGATCAACTTCATATGATCAAGAAATTTTTACTTTATCGCTATGTTCTTTCTAATTCATATTTTTTTCTGGTGGGTTTTTGAGCTTTTTGAGTTTATTACACCAATCACGAACAAAAGAGATGAAATCAGAAAATCTTAGGACACCTTTTGACATTGTACAATGTTGTGTTGGGTATGAGAAAGATTTTCATTTCTGATTGTTTTGTGATTTATTATAGTTGGAATATTTCGTATTTGGTAATTGCTACTTACCCTATTTTTTAGTAGTGACTTCAGTCGTGGTGAAAAAGATGTATGGTTTGGCCACTTGAGATTTTTCTACTAACAAGGACTTCTTGTGATTAGATTTGTTTTGAAATTTCTTGATTGTTTTTATTTTAATATTCGAATTTGTGTATTGTGTTGTTAAAATCCCGGAGGAGCTAATTTGTCCTTCAAGCAAATGTTAGGATCGAAGATCCTATTAGTTTTTTTGTTAATTGAATGTGATAGCAATGTTTTTCTACCTAGAGTTCTTCAAAGGAACATCAAACATTGATCAACATTTCTATTCAACACCATTTCAGAAAAATCTACAATTCTATCAAATTTGTGATTCCCTACTAATGGTATAAATTCTATAAATTCTCTTAACAAGTTCGTTTAATTTGTTTTATGTTTATTTTAGTAGTTGAGTTGTTAAAGCATATTTTGGTAGAGGTTTATGGATTATGAAAATTGAATATGAAATTGTGTTAGGATGGTGACATGTTGACATTTGATATAGATAGTGGATGGAAAATTAGTCTATAGGCAAAATTTTCAATTTTTAAAATATGGATTTGAAGACGTAGATGTCAAGGTACCATCTCACCTAAAAGATTAGGCTGCTAGGTGAGACCCCAAAATATGATTTAAACCCACCCCCTCAAGTAAAAGCTCTTTGGGCTTGAAATTTTCACAAATCTACACTATTTTGTGCTTGATTTTTGTCGCACCCTCCGCGAGAACGCGACAACTCTCCCCGCGAGTCGGGGAATTCATGTCGGGGTTTTATCTTTATTTTCGTGAAAAAATGAGTCACCACCTAGTATTATGGTTACTACTAGGAAACCTAACTGGTTTTTCAGAGATTCTAAGGCAAGGGACTGGTTGCGTAAATGGAAGATTTTAGCACCCATGGTACGCCCTACCTAAGGTAAGTTACTTGGTGTTTTGGTTTCCCATTCAAAAATATATGTTGATTAAATGATGATGGCGTATTATTCCTGTAAAAATATTTTAGATATTTACCACTTTAAAGTTTCTTTACCTAAATATTTACGGTGAACAACAACGAATTATCCCCGCTAATATTTTGGATATCAACCCCTTTAGGATTTCTTTATCCAAATATCAACAGTGAATAATAACGAATTATCCCCGCCAATATTTTGGATATTAACCCCTCTAGGATTTCTTTACCCAAATATTAACAGTGAATAATGTGAATCTCCAAAAATAAGATTTTGATATTTTGGGAATATTGGCCAATACCCTTAGGATTTTACAAATATGTTGTAAAATCCAAAAAATATGAGAAGACAATTTTTTATGTTTACGAAATCCATGATAAAACCTTTTTTTTAGAAAAGGAATGTTCAAAATATGTTAGCGTATTGGCCGTATGCATAAAAACAATATTTTTTTCTAAAAAAAATATGTTTTTTTATTTGCAAATATTGTATTTTTTATTTCTTATTTCTTTTCGGTGGGCTGGCTGCCAGTAGGTGGGTTGGCTGCCCACTCACCTTGGGCTGGGTTGTCTGTCCACTCACCCCTGGATGGGCTATTAGTCCACGCACATCGGTGTGGGCTAGAAGCCCGCCTTCTTAAAGTGTTCAGGTCGGGCACAAAGCCTGGCCCAACCAGCCCACTGTCCACATGCAGTGGACAATGGGTGGGGAGTGAATTAATTCACTTGCCCCGCATGCAAAATGAAGGTGCTATAGTAAAATGGAGGATTTTCGAGTGTGATGAACGACGTACCTGTTAATATTGTTGGGTAAAAGAGATCGATGTGATTCTCCCTATCGTGGTGACGTCAAAAATGGTAGCTTGTGGTGGCCAGAGGGAGTGTCGAAAGTTGACGTGTTTTGTTGTTGTCGTTGGGGCTGCTCTTGTTGCTTCGTTGGAGGAGATGGTTGGGTTGCTGGTGTGGAGGTGGAGATACTGGTGATGACAGGGTTGTCGCAGGTTTTCGAAGTTGGTTGCTGTTGGAGGAGAGAGAGGGTTGACAGGTACTGCTAGTTTTTAGAGAGTGAGGGAGAAATGACCGAAAGAGATGAAGGGGAGAGAGAGAGCTCACACCGGAGCTGGGGAAGGAGATGGGTGGCTACAGCTGCGTGTGTATGATTTTGTTGTACAAATTTTTACTGCGTCTTCGTCTCTGAACTGTCAAATTTTCAAATCTCCTCTACTCTGTTTTTTTCTCCTCTTTGCTCTAAAGCTCTTCTTTTTTCTCCTCCCTCCTCTACATGCAAACAGTGCCATTTATAGGGGAAGGAGGCATGCTATGGCAAGCACATCGCGTGATGAGTTGCTGCTTGCAGAGGGCTTGCTGAGGCGTGCCCTGCACTATTCAGGTGTCGGAACAGTGCAGGCACGCTATAGTGATTTGGGAAGGTGAAAGTATGATTTGGTCCCCTAATTTTGCAATTGGTCTAATTGCATCCCCAATTGCTAAAAACTGTCTTCCTCCCTATCAACCCACGTTTCTCCTCCATCATCGTACACTTTCTTTCTTTCTTTTTATCAAGTTTGGTGCCCTTTCTCTCGATCCTTTGCTTATTTTCTTTATAATGTTAGCGTATATAAAGCAATGATAATTTGGACACATGCAGGTTACAAATGAAGATGGAGAACAACGATGGAAGAGGGATGAAGTGAGAGTAGAAGACCACGTAAATGTTCCTGTTTTTCCCGCCGGAATGTCGCCGGAATTTTACGACAAATGCCTCGATGATTATCTGTCAAAGATTGCAATGGAGAACTTACCACAAAGCAGGCCACTGTGGGAAACTCACATAATAAAATACCCCACAAGCCGTGCAGCTGGTAACGTCATATTTAAGCTCCACCACTCACTTGGTGATGGTTTCTCTCTAATGGTAGCTCTTCTTTCTTGTTTCCAAAGAGCTGATAATCCTTCTCTTCCCTTGACATTACCTTCTGTTAAATTGCACGCCAATAAGGATGGCAAAAACTTCAGCATGCGCAGGACTCTTCATAAAATTTTCTCGACAGTCTACAACACTGCATCGGATTTCTCTTCAAGCATTTTAAAGAGTTGGTCGGCTGAGGATGACGAAACACCAATCCGATCTAGGCAACATGGAGCAGAGTTTCTGCCTGTTGGCATAGAAACAATGACTTTCTCTCTCGATCATATCAAGCAAATCAAGGGCACGCTTGGAGCGGTAAGGTCAACTTCTTTTCACTTTTACGTATCTTGCGCTTTTGATTTTATCTGAGTATATAAACTATATTCTTGCCCCAGAACTTCATCGATGTTCTATTTATAGCCCTATTGTTTATAATTTTCCTATGTGATCACCCGTATAGTTCTTAGAAAGTTGTGGTCTTTCCCTTTACCACTAGATAACTAGCAAAAAACTAGCTTTATCATATCATCATCTTGTAATTCTCCTTCTTTCACTCTCATTTCCCTCTCAAATCCTTATTATGTGTTATAATATTATCTCATAAAAACACTTGAAATTCATGAAAGTTCAGGATTTATAATGATTAGTGATAGCATTGGAACTTCTTAAGAAGTAGAAGAGTCACAATGGGAAAATTTAAACTGCAGGGATAAAAACAGAACATTGAAAATCTATGTGAGCAAAATTGAAGTTTGCCCTCTATCCTTAACCTATCATTTAGTCTATTTGTTTCTCAAAGATTTTTAATTTCATGTGTTAATAATTTTTAATTTTGATATGTTTAACTATCTTATTGATAAAGTCGATCTCGCTTACTATTATAGAAAAGTTGCCGGTCTCGTTTAGTTCAAGTAGCTAGATCAACTAACATTTTCCTGCACACGTGTATATATTTATTTTTATTGTATACCACACATAATCTTTATTTTTTAAAAAAAGAACAAAAATAAAGATTTAGATTTTGCTAATAATAAAATAGGTATATGTTTCCATTCAAGAGCCAGCATTTTTTATGTATCTTCATTAATCAAAGAAACCTAAAGACTCTCATTTCAACTAGCATGACTTATAACCCACAATATTAGAAGAGAAGTTATTGGCTTTTGTCTTCAACCCTAAACCACATAATTAAATCATAAGATCTTTATTCCTAAAAGTCACTTGGGTCTCGATAGATATTAAAGCTGAAAGGTCTTCAAAAAAAACCTAAGTCGAATGTGACAACAAACAGGCTTATACTACTTTTCTTATGTCTTTGTTTTCCTCTTTCGCCATCATATGTAGCAAGTCGTGAGTTATACGGCTGAAGTAGATCCATCTAATTAATTAGTTAGCTGAAATTGATATGTTTTTATTATTATTTTAGAAAAAAAATACAAATAAAATTATTTTGAAGAAAAAAATCAATAATTCTGTATCAGATTAACTCATCAGTCACAAATCAATTTAGGTTTTTGGTAAGATTATACTAAATCAATTCTTTTTAAATTTTTTTATCGAAACAAATCCAAACCTAAGCCCCGGGGTCATAAATTAACTCACAAGTAAGGTAAGGTTTTAAAGAACTGTTCTCAATTACTTTTTGTCGTCGATGTCAAAAACAATCTCATGAGCACTACTTAAACTATGAGAAACTTTATGGTGTGCATTTCTTTAAAAATAAATAAGGTTTAAACTTTATGATATATAAGGCTTTTATTAATGCGTCAACCAACTAGTGGTCAAGGCAAGACGTCCCTTACGTAACTCACAAACATCCAACTGTTTATATATATATAAAGCTACCGCCCCCTTAATAATGGAATACAATTTCAAAGAAATATTAATAAGGGGATTGAAAGGGCCACATCATGTTTCCTTACAAGTCGTCTCATGACATGAAATTACAAGACAAAATGGAAAACGGAACCGAAGGGTCATGTCTTTCCAACAGTAATGAATCTTCTTAAGCCATTTTTGTGGAATATATATTACGTTTCATGCAGGAGAAACTCTTGGAAATGTCTATGCTGTTTGCTTGGTACATGATGATACAAGAGGTGACAATTAATTAAGAAAGATCAATTGCTTGTTGTTAGCAGCTAATTAATGAATATATGTTCTTGGAATCTATCTATCTATATATATATATATACAGACATGACGGTACAGAAGAAGATGATATATATAGAAAGCTGGTTTTGTATTCCTATGATTTTTATCTTGGCCCTTGTAAGGAAAAAGAGAATATTGATCTCCACTGTTAAGTAACCATCTCATCTAAAAATTTAAATTTTTAGGTGAGACTCCAAAATATAATTTATATTATTCTCTAATACATCATCTTAAGTGAAAGTCTTTTGGTCTTGAAACTTGCATAGACTCACATTACTTTGTGCTTGATTTTTATCAAATAGAATAGGGGTGTTGAGATTCGAACTCGTGACCGCTGGGTCAACAAGGCTCCGATACCATAGTTGTCAATACCGTTCCAGTCGCCGTTTAAGTTTTTCGATTGGAACGGAACATTCCGGTTTCGGAGCGTTCCGACGTGCCGTTTCGGTGTCGTATTGTTCATATATAATTATTTATATATATATATATGGAAAAAAATATTAATTTAACAACTATAATTAAAATTCAAGATAAATTAACTTTAAATTATACAATACAAACACAAAGTCAAACAAATATAATCTCAAAATTAGAAACATCTCTAAAATTCAGGAAGAAGACAAAGCACATTATCAGTCACCAAGCCATTTTCCAGTGATTGCCAAGATTAGCACATGAAGCAAATTATAGCTCAGAAACCTTTCCAAGAGCAATTGAACTAACAATAAACTTTTTGCATCTCAAACTCCTCCAACTTTATAGAATGGCAGGTGAACCTTATATTTAACATAATCTTCCCAACATTCCCCTGCATTTGCAAAGTGCTCATTCAAATTGTCACAACTTTGGTTACATGCTTTTAACTGCAGATCCTAAGGATCATCATGCATGGATAACTGGGATATAAAAAACTAATCTGGAACCCAGTGAAATAAAAGCATTAAAAGGGTCAATTGAGATCATCAAAGCTGAAGTAAAGTTAAGGCATGCAAAAAAAACTTATCTCCAAAAACTGGATGGTTACTATCATGTAAAACTTATATAGCCAACCCAGAAAACTAGGAAAAGGCTTCGCAAGTTGAGTTAATGTAGCAGCATATTGAAAGAAAACCCCTAAAGAATGCATTCCTGATAAGAGCACCTGATTCTCGCAAACATATGGGTTCCCCACTGCAGGGATATTGGCATGTTCCCATGCAATGCCATGGATATAATGCGTCCCTGCGAAGTCATAATAGCACCACCAAGGCAACAACTACACGAAACTTTTCAACCCTTACGTTTCATTAAAAAAAATGTTTCTTTTTCTTAAAAACCTATTCACCGGAACACTATTGCTAGTGCAGCGATTATTTTCTATCACAAAGAAAAGGGTTCCATTAACAACAAATCTTCTTAAAAACCCATTGCCCATAACACTCTTGCTAGGGCAATCAATTGTTATCACAAAGAAAAGGAAAGAAAACCTAAACTACATTTAAACTAACACGAAGATCATTCCTAATATCAACTTCCTTTATCAAACACGGAAATAAAACAAAATAAAGTGGATCAGTGAGCAGAAGAACATATAAAGAAAATGAAGGAGGAGGTTATAAAGAAGAACCTGCATAAAATTGTAGCGTTCCCTTCCAATAGACTCATTACGAATTGAGATTTTCAGGTGAGGAATTACTGGATTAGGTATCGAAAACTTGAGATTTGAGTTGAGCAGCAACAACAACTGATGGGGAATTGATTTGGGAAAGGAAATTTATTTGGGAATTGTGGAATCGGGGATGTTTCTGTGTGTTTTGTAAGGATATATTAAACTGCGTTGTTTTGTTTTTGACCCGAAACGGAACCGAGATGTTCCGGCTGGAATTTCCAGAACGGACCGGAATTAAAACCGAGATAAAAACGACGCCGTTTTGTCCCGGTTTTTTGAACGGAACGGATTTAACAACTATGTCTGATACCATGTCAAATAATCTATCTCACCTCAAAGCTTAAGCTTTCAGGTGAGGCTCCAGAATATGATTTATATTATTCTCTAACATCTACCACCTTATTCCTTGATTAACATACACTAAATGATGTGTTTACCAGGACAATATTCCTACTTAGTGGAGTCATCATATCCCAGTTCATCTAATCGGGAGTTGAAAGAGGAGCTGTAGAAAAAAAATCTTATTTTAAAAATAAAACATGAAACTCATCATGTAGTTTTATGACTGACAAATCTAGTGGAGGAAAGAGTGAGGTGCAATCAACAACTACCCGGCATACAATTTGGATGGTTCAGCTCACAGGAAAATTGCAGCCCAACATTTAACAAAGTCCAATGACGACCTCCATCAGCTACTCGTTTGGGAAAGGGATATACTAATCGCTAGTCTCACCGGACATTGATGTTAATTGATTAAATACGAGTCGAATACCTATCAGTAAATTTATGTTGATTTTCCTTACATGTTTTATCAGTTATTCATTTTACTTTATACAAAAAAAATATCTATGATAAGTGGATTGGGTGACAGAATAATGTGAAGAGAACTTGAGTGATCAAGAGATGAGTCATCACACTAGATGAACTAGGAAAAATGTTCTATAAGTTTTGAAATAGTATTAATTGTATAAAACATATTACATTTTGATCTTGTCATGTTTTATACAATATGAAGGAACTTGAGTGATCAAGAGATGAGTCATCACACTAGATGAACTAGGAAAAATGTTCTATAAGTTCTGAAATAGTATTAATTGTATAAAACATATTACATTTTGATCTTGTCATGTTTTATACAATATGAAGGAACTTGAGTGATCAAGAGATGAGTCATCACACTAGATGAACTAGGAAAAATGTTCTATAAGTTCTGAAATAGTATTAATTGAAAAATCTTTAGACAAGATGGAATGAGATGTGAAAAGAGTTTCAAATCTTATTAAAATGATGGATGATTATTACGTGGAGAACAAACCTAATTTAAAATGATATATATACTTTATGCTTTAATGTTAAGTCAGAATATTATTGATGAAAAAATATTAATTACATTAAAAAATTGGTTACTAAAATGTTAAGTCAAATTTCTAATGTCTTTTCCAATATTTGGGAGGAATGCAACATGTTGGTAGACGATACTTATCATGTTAAAATATAAATTAATCAATTATTGAATTGATAATAAATTAAATTGTTTAATTTATTTAATCTTATTTAATTATAATTTATATTTGAGCTAACATATTAAGAACCTAATGGGGCCGTCCAAGTTAAGAACCATTAGTTAGAAACTAAACTATGATGATTTAATTAAGTATGACTTGAATAAAATATATTTTAAAAATGAAGGACTTGAATAAAATCAAACTACAAGTATTGTGTTTCTAGATCTAGAAACTTCAAATAATATGTTTTTATAAATTAAATAAAGAGAATAAAAAGAGACCAAAAAACGCATAAAAGATAATAAAGATCGGGCTTGATGTTTTAAATAGAATTTTGACAACATCCTTCACTCTACTTTCACTGCATCAATTAATAAGATATACTTATGAGAGGAACTGTTCGGTTTCTATCGGAAGAAGCCTAACCATTCGACATACATACATACATACATACATACATACATACATACATACATACATACATACACACACACACACACACACACACACACATACACACACACACACACACACACACACACACACATACACACACACACACACACACACACACACACACATACACACATACATACATACATACATACATACATACAATTTCCATTTCATTCTGTCTGGAATGGTCAATACATTTCGTTTCAATTAAAAAAACAGATACAATTTCCATTTCATTCTGTCTGGAATGGTCAATACATTTCGTTTCAATTAAAAAAACAGAAGAAATCAGAGCAAGTTTTATCTCGCTCAGAATCTCTGTTCGTTCCATAAATTTCCTCTCAAATTTCGCCTAGAATATTCTAGTTTCGTTATCCCCTTTCCATTTTGGGGAGATAATGTTTTTTTTTTTAATAATGAATAGTTTTACAATATCAATCATTGTCGTAACTCAATTTTGGATTATTTTCTAAAACTACCTGAAATTAACAAAAAATAGAATAAAAGGGGCTGATGTCGGTAGGAAAATCAAGGTGAAATTTTGGATGTTTTTGAAAGCTCGATCGTACCTCTTTTGTGCCCAGAAATGAAAGAAAATGCAGATTCAAGGCTAAAGTAATTTATTATCGGTTAAATCTGCGTAAAAATTAAGTTAAAAGATATAATTATATTTTTATGAGCCATTTTGATTTAATCGTTGGCCAATTTAAAAATGTAATTATGCATGAGAATTAAATTAGGGTCCAATTGAAGGATTTAATTAAGTACAATGATTTAATTATATTTTAAATTGGTCAAATTAATTTTATTAAGGGCTTAGTCAATGAGAAATCAAGTTCTCAAATTTATCTCGGGTTCAATTGATGAAATTGGAATTTTCAGAGACCAATTTGAATTTTTTTCCAAGCCAATTTTGCGAAATCGGGGGCCAAATTGAACAAACTGAGAGTCTAATGATTAATTGAGGGTCAAATCGCACACATCGGAAATCAAGGACCAAAATAAAAAAAGGCGTGCAAAGTCAAGACTGATTTTGAATTTTTGACGGGGTATAATTGCACAAAATCATAAGTTTAAATCCAATTAGGGTGCAATTAGAACAATTATAAATTGAGAGACCAAATCACAATTTTGTCTTCCCCAATACTGTCGCAACACACACTCCCGCCGCAAACCACCTGCACGCCGCCGACAGCCATTGCTTTCAGGCATGCTGCAGGAGGTAACCGTTGCCAACGGTTACCTCCTGCGCCTATAAAAGAGGGTTTTTTTTTTTCACGTAACAGGGAAGGGGGGAAATTCAAAAAAAGAGCAGAACGAAGTGATTCACGCAGAGGGGGGAGAAAAAAGGATTTTACGTAGCAGAGTGGAGAGCAGGAATTTACGAACAGAGAGAAGATTTTTCACGTAACAGAGGGGAGAGAAGAGAAGATTCACCTAGAAAGTAGAAAATTGAGAACAGAGAAGAGAAGGAAAACAAAGTAGAAAATTTACAAAGAGAGAGCAGAAAATTCACGTAGAGAGAGGAGGAAAATTTATAAATGAAAAATCAGAGGATACAGAGGATGAGATTTATGTGAGATTGAAAATTTGGAAGAGGTTGCACGAGGAAGAAGACAATAGGAATCATACACACGCAGCGGCAACCACCTCTCTTCTCCACCAGCTCCGGCTTGGTGAGGCCCTTCTCTCTCCCTTTCTCCCTGGCGTCTCCTTCTCTCTCTCCCCTTCGCCCCAGCTCTCTCCTTTCCTCTCTCCAAAACCAGTCTATCGGCGTCTCTCTCTCTCCTCAAAGACTTGACAGCAGGCCACCGGCTTCACCCTCATCACCACCGGAAGCCTCCCCTCAACGACAGCATCCCAGCCACCTCCTCTGGCGAAGCAACAGCCTCGACGACGGCAAGCACAGCCCGTCACCTTCCGACGTCCATACCGGCCATCACAGGCCACCATTTCCGACGCCACCACGACCGGAAAAACCACCTTAACCTTCTCTACCCAACGGTTTAGCAGGTACACCGTTCGTTGCACTCCAAAATTAAACATTCCACTGTTCATCTTTGCATTTGCATGGAGTGAATTCACTCCCCGCTGGGCCATTTGGGCTGAAAGAAGCGGGCTTCCAGCCTGCCCACTGAAAAAATAATAAAAAATAAAAATACAAAACAAATACAAAATTTGCATAAAAATATATTTTTTAAAAAAGAAAAAAAATGTGTTGTTTTCATGCATACGGCCAATACACTAACATATTTTTAAAAATTCTTTTTCTCTCAAATATATATTATCTTGGAGTTTGAAAAAAAATATGTTTTAGCATGGATTTCACGAAAAAATCATTTCTTGCATTTTTGGATTTTACAACATGTTTGTAAAATCCAAAGGGTATTGGCCAATATTCCAAAAATATAAAAACCTTATTTTTGGTGATTCGTATTATTCACTGTTGATATTTGAATAAATAAATTATAAAAGAGTTAATATCCAAAATATTGACGGGGATAATTCTTTATTATTCACTGTTGGTATTTGGATAAATAAATCCTAAAATGGTTAATATCCAAAGTATTGACGGAGATAATTCATTATTATTCACTATTGTCTTTGGATAAATAAATCCTAAAAGGGTTAATATCCAAAATATTTTTACAGGAATAATATGTCATCATTATTTAACCAATGTATTGTTTTTTGAAAGATCAACACCATAGCAAATCATAAGCAAACCAAAACACCAAGCAGCTTACCTTAGTTAGGGCGTACTAGGGGTGCTAAAATCTTCCCTTTACGCAACCAGTCCCTTGCCTTAGAATCTCTGAAAGACCAGTTTTAGGTTTTCTAGTAACCATAATACTAGGTGGCGACTCCCTTTCTCACAAAAATAAAAATAAAACCCCGACATGAACGCCCCTCGCTCACGGGGAGGGTCGTCGCGCTCTTGCGGAGGATTGCGACAATCATATCTTTTAATATGACCATTAGATTGAGATAAAATTTTATGGAGTCTCTTGACATATTATATATATTATGTTAAAATTTTAGAGCAATCAGAGAATATAACTACCTTGCGAGATTGATGATGACATTCTCGTAATATTATACAAGTTTATAATTTTATTCAGAAAAATTATTTTATGATGTCTTTTTTTATATTAAATTTTTATCAATTTTATTATTCAATAACGAGTTTATTACGAATTGAATTTATAATTTGATTTGATTTGCATTATTTAAAGTTATTATGGTCTTATAATGCATGTCACACATTTGAATGGTTAATCTGGGTTGATCCTAGTTGATTCAATATATCGTTGTTTCAACTTAATTTTTTCAAGATGTCAACTTAATTTTTTTAGGTTAAGCTATATTTTTATCAATTTTTCATATTATTTTTGAACTCATCAAGTCAGTTGAGTTATATCAGTTCAACTCTTATTTTTTTACTTATATTTGAAATTTAAATTACACAATTTTAAATAATTTTATTTTTAGATATATATAATACAATCTTGAAACAGAGAATCTAAAAAGCTAAAATATTTCATTTCAATTAAAAAAACAAAACATCAATCCAAATGAAATTGACATCTTGCTCCGTAGATAATGCTGGAGGTGAAATTATGTTAATTCAAGAATTGCAATCACCGAGTTCCATAGTTTAGCGTACAAGAAGTCAAGAATAATACAGTAGACAACGGTATTGATATTGATAACGCATTCATTGTCCTTAAACGCGAGGCAGTTGGGAGTTGATAACACTGTCTTGTTCCGGATTCTCTTCAGAGCCTTTTGCAATGTTTTAAATCAATAGTAACATAGTTTTTCAAGTTGGCCGTGTTTGTTATTTTCATGTTTTGTCAATGAGATTGTTGTGTTTAACCATTAGAAAATAATTCGTGAAAATAATGTTTAACCATTACACGCGCAGCAGCAGCACATTAATATATATATAATTAGATATATTAATTCAAAAAAATTCAAATCCAAAAATAAAATAAAATTATTTAGAATTATGCAATTTCATCTAAATAAAACACAATGAAATGATTTTTATAAACAAAATTATGAGAATATCATCATATCAATCTCGTAAGATCATTACCTTCCCTGATTGCTTTAAAATTTTAACATAATGTATATAAATATGTCAAAATACTCATCGTAAAATTTCATTTTAATCTAACGGTCAGATTAAGAGATATGAATGATGGTTAGTTGATTAAATACGATTCGAATACCTATCAGTAAATTATGTCTGATTTTCCTTACATGTTTTATCAGTTATTCATTTTACTTTATACAAAAAAATTATCTATGATAAGTGGATACATACATACATACATACATACATACATACATACATACATACACATGTTTAATTTCTAAGTACTCCATACCAAAGCTGTCAATTTTGTTTTATTCTGTCCGGAATGGTCGATACATTTCATTTCAATTCAAAACACAGAAGAAATGAGAGCAAATTTTATCCCGCTCAGAATCTCAACCATTTCCCTAAATTTTCTCTCAAATTTCACCCGGAATGTTCTGGTTTTGTTCCACCCTTTCCATTCCAGCCAAATAGTTTTTTTATATATATAAATAATGAATAGTTTTACAATATCAATCATATCTCTTAATTTGACTGTTAGATTGAGATGAAATTTTACGGCTAGTCTCTTGACACACACACACACACACACAATATATATATATAATATATATATATATATATATATATATATATATTATGTTAAAATTTTATAGCAATTAAAGAATATAACGACCTTGCAAGATTGATGAGGATATTCTTGTAATATTATACAAGTTTATAATTTTGTTCAGAAAAAATCATTTTATTATGTCTTTTTTTAGATTAATTTTTTTTAATTAATTTCATTATTCAATAACGAGTTTATTACGAATTGAATTTTATAATTTGATTTGATTTGTTTTATTTAAGGTTATCATGGTTTTATAACGCATGTTACACATTTGAAAGGTTAATCTAGGTTGACCCAAGTTGATTCAATATATCGTTGTTTCAATATTTCTTTAATATGTCAACTTGGTTTTTTTAGTTAAACTATAATTTTATCAATTTTTCATGTTATCTTTGAACTCATCAAGTCGATCGAGTTATATTAGTTCAATTCTAAACTATAATTTTTTATTTATATTTGAAATTTAAATTGCACAATTCTAAATAATTTTATTTTTGGATTTGAACTGTTTTTTTTAATTAATATATATATATATATATATATATATATATATGTGTGTGTGTGTAAACACTTCAAAACTAAAATATTCCATTTAAATTGAAAAAACAAAATACTAACCGAAAATGGATAGCATTGATCCGTACAATTACGGATCCGTACAAATAATAACGCTGGAGGTGAAATATTGTTAATTCAAGAATTGCTCTCGCGGAATTCCATTGTTTAGCGTACAAGAATAATACACGTATCCGATTGGGGAGGCATTCATTGTCCGAATTCCATTGTTTAGCGTACAAGAATAATACACGTATCCGATTGGGGAAGCATTCATTCATTTCATTGTCCTTAAACGCGAGGCAGTTGGAAGTTGATAACGGCAGTAAAATAACTGTTTTGTTCCGGATTCTCTTCAGAGCCTTTTGCAATGTTTTAAATCAATAGTAACATAGTTTTCCAAGGTGGTCGTGTTTGTTATTTTTCATGTTTTGTCAATGAGATTGTTGTGTTTAACCATTAGAAAATATTTCGTGAAAATAATGTTTAACCATTACACACGCAGCAGCAGCACATTAATATATATATATATATATATATATATAATTAGATATATTAATTCAAAAAAATTCAAATCCAAAAATAAAATAAAATTATTTAGAATTATGCAGTTTCATCTAAATAAAACACAATGAAATGATTTTTATAAACAAAATTATGAGAATACCATCATCAATCTCGTAAGGTCATTATCTTCTCTGATTACTCTAAAATTTTAACATAATATATATAAATATGTCAAAATACTCATCGTAAAATTTTATTTTAATCTAACAGTCAGATTAAAAGATATGAATGATATTGTAAAATTATTCATTGTTTCAAAAACAACACTAGTTGGCCAAAACGGCACATGTGAAATGATTCCGGCACGTTTCGGCTGGAATTTAGACGAAAAAACCAGAATAGACCGGAATTTAACCCGAGGTAAAAACAATGCAGTTTTGTCTCTTTTTTTAATTGGTACAAAATGCTTCTACCATTTCAGCCGAAATAGAATAAGATTGACATCCCTAATTAATCCTCCTTGTAGTTAGTTTTTATTTCTGATATTTTTCACTTGACCTTATATAAAAGTTTTTTTTTTTTAATTTCACCATTCAATTCAAGTACTTGTCTTATTGTTTTTAATTTTGTCATTGATTTTTATTTTTAGCGTTGGTGCAATTTTCTATTCAATTTAACTCTTCTTGTTATTTCTTTTTCCTTTTTTCTTATAATTATTTTAGTACTTTGTCCTTTAGTCCTTTAATTTTTTTTTTCATGTATTCTTTTTTATTTAGTCTTTTAATTTCAATCTTTCATGTACTCTTTTTTATTTAGTCCTTATTCTTTGAGTTTTTTTCCTTGATTTTTTTATAAAAGTTTTATCAGTTTTTAATCTCACCCTTCAATCCAGGTTTATGATGTGTTATTTTTTTTTCTAATTTATTTTGTTTGATTTATTTTTCTTTTCAATTACACCATCTAATAAAAAAATTTAGTTACCTTCTAATTTATTTTTTATTTTTATTTTCTCCCTTATTCTTTTAATTACTATTTTTTATTTTACTTATAGTTATTTTTTTTGTTATGTTCTGATCTAGTCAAATTGTTTTTTATTTTATTTTATTTTATAATTTCTTTGATTTTTTTTCCAATATATCATGATATGTTTTTAAAAAAAGATTTTTTTTATTAATATCATTGTTTGTTTTTACTGTCTAATTAAAATAAAACTAACTTAAAATAGGACCTTAAATTAAAATGTTAATACATGGATAGAGAAGCTAACTGACTGACAACGGTTGCAATTATTTTGCTTAAGATATTTTATATGTAATTTAGTATTTGGACTGAAAAAATATATTTTTTCTTAAAATATCTTTTAATGGTGTGAAGGAGGGTAAGGTATAGAAATGGTAGGGAAAGAAGTGATCGTGGTGATAATGATGGAAAATGAAATAATGGTGTGATTGTGAGATGGAGACGATAATTGAAATAGTTAAAAGATATTGTAAGCGAATTACTATTTATAAAATATTTTACTAAATTTTATAATTTATAAAAAAATAGTAAATGAATTAAGTTTGAAGATTGACTATAATATATTTTTTATTAATGAGTTTATGTTGTAGAATATTTTATGAAAAATAAACAAAGAAAAATATTTTTAACGAAATTCGAAAAAAAATAATATATAGAAAGTATTTCTTAAAAAAAAATAACACAAAACAAATCAACCTAATCATTTCACTGCATAAAGCTATTGATTAATTGCATTTACAATCAAATACATAAAATTTTAGATTAAAGTCTAATCTTTATTATCAATCTTTGTTTTATATCAATATGATATTAGTTCAACACTATAAACATACCTACCACACTTCAATAAAAGCTACAAATATTCAAACTTGATAAGAAATTTCAAAGAGGTTTCAATAAAATTGCAGAAAAATCCAGCAAAATTAAGTATAAGATAGTGTGGACCTGTGTGCACGTTTCAAGCCAAAAAAACTTGCATTTGAGGATGCATGTTAAAAAATAATATAAATTATATCCTAGAAAAAATGTAGTAGGTGATATAATTAGATTTTTAAGTGAGATAGTTCCTTGATAATTAAAACATGTGATGGTGGTAAAAGAAAAGATGGTGATGAGACGATACTAAAATATTTGTGGTGATAATAAAAAAGAAAATAATAGTATACAAGGAGCTAACGAAATAGATGTAGTAGGTGATATAATTAGATGTTATCGTAAGTAGATTATTGTTCATAAATTCTTTTATAGAACTTCATTATCAACTAAAAATATATATTTGAACAAATTTTAAAAATTGATTATAAAACAGTTTTCCTATTAAATATTTTATAGAAAACAAATAAAACATTTCTCAAAAATAAACACATGAAAATCTAGAAAATAACTTCTTATAAAATATTTCACACAAAACAAATGCAAACCCTAAAAGAAACAACTTCCATCAGTAAGTAAAAGAAAGAAAGAAAGAAAGAAAAACTCTCTCAATGCTCACAATTCTTTTTTTTTTTTTTTTTATCTTAATTAGAGATCATCTATATCTAAACTAGACACATCCGAACCAATAAATTCGGGAGGTTTTTTATTTTTCACAATCTTTTTTTATATTAAGACTCGATATTATAAAATATCGTCACTATTCCAATATCTAAAACAAAAATAAATATCTGTATAAAGTTTTAGCTCGTACGTGGGCACCTTGACCTCCTCTGATCTGAATTAATCTTTTATATATAGTCCCCTCAGGATCTTATTTAGTCCGCAGGGTTAGTCTTTCATTTTATAGTTCTGTGCACTATATCTGAGAAACTCGCAAGCATAGCAAGAGAGAAATCACTCCTGAGAAACAATGGAGAATATTTTACAAGATGCCATATCTGCACCTGTCAGCCCAGCAGGCCAGCTATTGAGCAACTCTGTTCTCTCGCTCTCTGTAATTGCGGTTTTGGAAACTGATGAAGTGCCTTTTGATGACTCCCGATTCATGTCTATGCTAAGAAATGTCTTCCTCCATATCAACCCACGTTTCGCCTCCATCATCGTACGTACTCTTTCTTTCTTTCTGTAAGAATTCGGAATTCAAATTGCTGTTTACAATAGGATTTTAAATAGGAAAATTTACAATATAATTCTAGCTACTTACTGCAACAGTTTCTATTTCTAGTAAGTTACAAAATAACGGCTATATTTAACCCTTTCTTTTTCTCAAGTTTGGTGCCCTTTATTTCGATCCGTTGCTTACTTTCTTTATAATGTTAGCGTGTATAAAGCAATGAGAATTTGGACACATGCAGGTTACTAATGAAGATGGAGAACAACGATGGAAGAGGGTTGAAGTGAGAGTAGAAGACCACGTAAATGTTCCTGTTTTTCCCGCCGGAATGTCACCGGGATTTTACGACAAATGCCTCGATGATTATCTGTCAAAGATTACAATGGAGAACTTACCACAAAGCAGGCCACTGTGGGAAACTCACATAATAAAATACCCCACAAGCCGTGCAGCTGGTAACGTCATATTTAAGCTCCACCACTCACTTGGTGATGGTTTCTCTCTAATGGGAGCTCTTCTTTGTTGTTTCCAAAGAGCTGATAATCCTTCTCTTCCCTTGACATTACCTTCTGTTAAATTGCACGCCAATAAGGATGGCGAAAACTTCAGCATGCGCAGGACTCTTCATAAAATTTTCTCGACAGTCTACAACACTACATCGGATTTCTCTTCAAGCATTTTAAAGAGTTGGTCGGCTGAGGATGACGAAACACCAATCCGATCTGGGCAACATGGAGCGGAGTTTCTGCCTGTTGGCATAGAAACAATGACTTTCTCTCTCGATCATATCAAGCAAATCAAGAGCACGCTTGGAGCGGTAAGGTCAACTTCTTTTCACTTTTACGTATCTTGCGCTTTTGATTTTATCTGAGTATATAAACTATATTCTTGCCCCAGAACTTCATCGATGTTCTATTTATACCCCTATTGTTTATAATTTTCCTATGTGATCACCCGTATAGTTCTTAGAAAGTTGTGGTCTTTCCCTTTACCACTAGATAACTAGCAAAAAACTAGCTTTATCATATCATCATCTTGTAATTCTCCTTCTTTCACTCTCATTTCCCTCTCAAATCCTTATTATATGTTATAATATTATCTCATAAAAACACTTGAAATTCATGAAAGTTCAGGATTTTTAATGATTAGGGATAGCATTGGAACTTCTCAAGAAGTAGAAGAGTCACAATGGGAAAATTTAAACTGCAGGGATAAAAACGGAGCATTTAAAATCTATGTGAGCAAAATTGAAGTTTGTCTCTTTATCGGCTTCAATCTTAATAGTTACGAAAATTTTAGCCTTAACCTATCATTTAGTCTATGTGTTCTCAAGGATTTTTAATTTCATTTGTTAATAATTTTTATTTTGATATGTTTAACTATCTTATTGATAAAGTCAGTCTCGTTTGGTTCAAGTAGCTAGATCAACCAAACCTTTTCCTGCACACATGTGTATATATTTATTTTATATTTTATACCACACATAATCTTTATTTTTTTTTAAAAAAGAAAAAAAATAAAGATTTAGATTTTGTTAATAATAAAATAGGTATATGTTTCCATTCAATGTCTCTGCTGTTTGTTTGCTACATGATGATAAAAGAGGTGACAGTTAATTAAGAAAGATCAATTGTTTGTTGTTAGCAGCTAATTAATGAATATATGTTCTTAGAATCTGTGTGTATATATATATATATATACATGACCGTACAGAAGAAGATGATATATATAGAAAGCTGGTTCTGTATTCCTATGATTTTTTTCTTGGCCCTTGTAAGAAAAAAGAGAATATTGATCTCCATTGTCAAGTAACCATCTCATTTAAAAGTTTAAACTTTTAGTTGAGACTCCAAAATATAATTTATATTATTCTCTAATACAACCCCTCAAGTTAAAGTTTTTTGGTTTTGAAACTTGCTCAAATTCACATTACTTTATGCTTGATTTTTATCAAATAGAATAGGAGTGTTGAGATTCGAACTTGTGACCGCTGGGTCAACAAGGCTCTGATACCATGTCAAAGAATCTATCTCACCTCAAAACTTAAACCTTCAGGTGAGACTCCAGAATATGATTTATATTATTCTCTAACATCTACCATCTTATTCCTTGATTAACAGACACTAAATGATGTGATTACCGGGACAATATTCCTGGGGACAAGATTATACATGGAATCAGTGAGCCCAGGATCAGGGAGTGCAAACTCTTCTTCACTGGTGTTGATGAACACCAGGGTGTTTGCAGGCTACAAGTCAATCGAAGAAATGATGAAACCTAATGCTGAGTTGCCATGGGGCAACCATTTTACGTTCTTGACGATACCTCTTCCCAAGTTAAGAGATGGTGGGGCTGAAAACCCTCTCCAATTTGTATTCAAAGCAAGAGAAATCATAAAGAGGAAGAGGATGAACACTTTTGCTGTTTTCCTCAATGCAAAGTACCTTCAACTTGTTAGCAAGTTTAGGGGTGTTCAGGTTTTTTGTTTTTTGAATTTTACTTGTTTATAAATCTTCGTATTTTGAATTGATTATAATTCCTAACGTTAAATAATTTATATATATTAAAAATATACATGAATCATCGAACTTGTTATTAAATCTTATTTTAAATTTATATTATTCAATGACTCTTAAGTTTCTATAACTTTTCTTGATATATATCAATTTTGTTTCGAATTTATTTACTCGTGATAGTAGCATAAATCCAGTTTTATTAATTCCAGTCGACCAAGTCCTGTTGGTGAATCTAAAACCTAACTTGAACTAAGTTTTTTTTTTTTTAAATCAAATGGTAATTGACTTGTATAATTTTATTAATTTAATGGGTCAACTCGTAACCATGTTGATTCAAAACCCCATTTGGTTTTAGATAAAAAATATTTTTCTTTTTCTAATCAATATTATTCTACGGGGGACGATTATATATGGTGTAATTTTCTTTTACTCTCGGTGCAGGGAGCTTCTAAATACATCCGTGGCACAATGATGAACACAAGCATGGGAATCACAAATGTCATGGGACCGATTGAACAGATGGCCGTAGCGAGTCATCCAGTTAAAGGCATATACTTTGTGGTGTCGGGGGCTCCTCAGGTAGGCCAGTATCATATAACTTTGCTTCCTGTTCTCGATATATCAGCAATAACAAGACCTTTAAGCTATATTTCCTATAAAATCTTGACACCAATATTCTATGGAATCGCAGAGTCTGATGGCCGGAGTAATAAGTTATGCCGGAAAGCTTAGGGTTGCTTTGATGGTAGAAAAGGACTTCATCGATCCCCGAAAGCTCAAGTCACACGTAGAACATGCATTTGACCTTATTTTCAAAGCTGCTTGCAGCAGCAGGACTCCTCCACTGGCAAATTGATTGTTCGAAACATGCCGATAAGGGTCAAGTGCCATGCTGTCAAGGCACAAGTTCCATGGTTCGGAAGCTTTCATGATCAGTATGTGAAAGGATAATTACGAGAAGGCTGGAATTTATTTGGAGACCTAAATTATATATATATATATATATATATATATATATATATATATATATATATATATATATATATATATATATATTGTTGGAAGATAAGTTGCAGAACTGGCTTAACGAAACTTGAATTCTCTTCTAATTGTAAGCAAGGCAATAAGTTGTTGTAAACATGTATTTTGTGTGTTTTGCTCCAAGACTATATAAGGGGCATTTTATCAAACATATGGTAAGCAATATAAGAATATGCTTACCTTCTTCTGCATTTTTCTCTCTTCTTCAATCCTCTGTCTCTGTGTAAATTTCTTTTTCCCTTCTCTCCAAAATCAACAATTATACCTGCAAATCATAAAACAAACTCAATTAAAACTTCAACATAGTATCAGAGCAGTAACTTGATCAACAAGGGACTAAAAACTGTGAATTTTAGAAAAGAAAATGATAACAAGTGGAGATCTACGAACACCATAATTTAATGATGAAGATGATGAAAGTGATATATATGAGTGATGATCAACTTCATATGATCAAGAAATTTGTACTTTATCGCTGCGTTCTTTCTAATTCATATTTTTTTCTGGTGGGTTTTTGTGCTTTTTGAGTTTATTACAGCAATCACGAACAAAAGAGATGAAATCAGAAAATCTTAGGACACCTTTTGACATTGTACAATGTTGTGTTGGGTATGAGAAAGATTTTCATTTCTGATTGTTTTGTGATTTATTATAGTTGGAATATTTCGTATTTGGTAATTGCTACTTACCCTATTTCTTAGTAGTGACTTCAGTCGTGGTGAAAAGGATGTATTGTGTTGAAATTTCTTGAGATTTTTCTACTAACAAGAACTTCTTGTGATTAGATTTGTTTTGAAATTTCTTGATTGTTTTTATTTTAATATTCGAATTTGTGTATTGTGTTGTTAAAATCCCGGAGGAGCTAATTTGCCCTTCAAGCAAATGTTAGGATCGAAGATCCTATTAGTTTTTTTGTTAATTGAATGTGATAGCAATATTTTTCTACCTAGAGTTCTTCAAAGGAGTCACCACCTAGTATTATGGTTACTACTAGGAAATCTAACTGGTTTTTCAGAGATTCTAAGGCAAGGGACTGGTTGCGTAAAGAGAAGATTTTAGCACCCCTAGTACGCCCTACCTAAGGTAAGTTGCTTGGTGTTTTGGTTTGCCATTCAAAAATATATGTTGATTATATGATGATGGCGTATTATTTCTGTAAAAATATTTTAGATATTTACCACTTTAAAATTTCTTTACCCAAATATTTACGGTGAACAACAGCGAATTATCCCCGCTAATATTTTGGATATCAACCCCTTTAGGATTTCTTTACCCAAATATCAACAGTGAATAATAACGAATTATCCCCACCAATATTTTGGATATTAACTCCTCTAGGATTTCTTGACCCAAATATTAACAGTGAATAATGTGAATCCCCAAAAATAAGATTTTGATATTTTGGGAATATTGGCCAATACCCTTAGGATTTTACAAACATGTTGTAAAATCCAAAAAATATGAGAAGACAATTTTTTATGTTTACAAAATCCATGATAAAACATTTTTTTATAAACTCCGAAATAATATTTTTTTTAGAAAAGGAATGTTCAAAATATGTTAGCGTATTGGCCGTATGCATGAAAACAACATTTTTTTTCTAAAAAAAATATGTTTTTTTTATTTGCAAATATTGTATTTTTTATTTTTTATTTCTTTTCGGTGGGCTGGCTGCTAGTATGTGGGTTGTCTACCCACTCACCTTGGGCTGGGTTGTCTGTCCACTAACCCGGGGATGGGCTATTAGTCCACACACATCGGTGTGGGCTAGAAGCCTGCCTTCTTAAAGTGTTCAGGTCGGGCACAAAGCCTGGCCCAACCGGCCCACTGTCCACATGAAGTGGACAGTGGGTGGGGAGTGAATTAATTCACTCGCCCCGCATGCAAAATGAAGGTGCTACAGTAAAATGGAGGATTTTCGAGTGTGATGAACGACGTACCTGTTAATACCATTGGGTTAAAGAGATCGATGTGGTTCTCCCTATCGTGGTGACGTTGAAAATGGTGGCTTGTGGTGGTCAGAGGGAGTGTCGAAAGTTGACGTGTTTTGTTGTTGTCGTTGGGGCTGCTCTTGTTGCTTCGCTGGAGGAGATGGTTGGGTTGCTGGCGTGGAGGTGGAGATACTGGTGATGACAGGGTTGTCGCAGGTTTTCGAAGTTGGTTGCTGTTGGAGGAGAGAGAGGGTTGATAGGTACTACTAGTTTTTAGAGAGAGAGGGAGAACTGACCGAAAGAGATGAAGGGGAGAGAGAGAGCTCACACCAGAGCTGGGGAAGGAGATGGGTGGCTGCCGCTGCGTGTGTATGATTTTGTTCTACAAATTTTTACTGCGTCTTCGTCTCTGAACTGTCAAATTTTCAAATCTCCTTTACTGTGTTTTCTTCTCCTCTTTGCTCTAATGCTCTTCTTTTTTCTCCTCCCTCCTCTCCATGCAAACAATGTCATTTATAGGGGAAGGAGGCATGCTATGGCAAGCACATCGCGTGATGAGTTGCTGCTTGCAGAGGCCTTGCAGAGGCGTGCCCTGCACTGTTCAGGTGTCGGAACAGTGCAGGCACGCTGTAGTGATTTGGGAAGGTGAAAGTATGATTTGGTCACCTAATTTTGCAATTGGCCTAATTGCATTCCCAATTGGTTTTAAACTTTTAATTTTGTACAATTGTATCTCCGTCAGAATTTCAAGAGCAACCTTAGCTTTAAATGCCTTTTTATTTTGGTCCCTAGTTTCTGATTTGTGCGATTTAACCCTCAATTGACCATTAGACTCTCAATTCATTTAATTTGGCCCCTGATTTCGCTTAATTGGCTTGAAAAATTTCAATTCGGTCTCCGAAAATTCCAATCTTATCAATTGAACCTGAATTAAGCTCAAAAACTTGATTTTTCATCAATTAAGCCCTTAATAAAATTTATTTGACCAATTTAAAGTATAATTAAGTCCTTACTACAATATATAATTCTAGCTAAAATACAGTATAATTTTGGCTACTTACTACAACAGTTTCTGTTTCTAGTCAGTTACAAAATAATGGCTTTATTTAACACTTTCTTTTTCTCAAGTTTGGTGCCCTTTCTCTCGATCCGTTGCTTACTTTCTTTATAATGTTAGCGTGTATAAAGCAATGAGAATTTGGACACATGCAGGTTACTAATGAAGATGGAGAACAACGATGGAAGAGGGATGAAGTGAGAGTAGAAGACCACGTAAATGTTCCTGTTTTTCCCGCCGGAATGTCGCCGGAATTTTACGACAAATGCCTCGATGATTATCTGTCAAAGATTGGAATGGAGAACTTACCACAAAGCAGGCCACTGTGGGAAAGTCACATAATAAAATACCCCACAAGCCATGCAGCTGGTAACGTGATATTTAAGCTCCACCACTCACTTGGTGATGGTGTCTCTCTAATGGTAGCTCTTCTTTCTTGTTTACAAAGAGCTGACAATCCTTCTCTTCCCTTGACATTTCCTTCTGTTCAATTGCGCGCCAATAAGGATGGAAAAAACTTGACGAAAGTTTTTGGCAATAAAGAAGAAAAAAAGGCAGTTGATTGTTAATGTATAACATGTAGTTGTTGTAAACATGTATTTTGTGTGTTTTGCTCCAAGACTATATAAGGGGCATTTTATCAAACATATGGTAAGCAATATAAGAATATACTTACCTTCTTCTTCATTTTTCTCTCTTCTTCAATCCTCTGTCTCTGTGTAAATTTCTTTTTCCCTTCTCTCCAAAATCAACAATTATACCTGCAAATCATAAAACAAACTCAATTAAAACTTCAACATAGTATCAGAGCAGTAACTTGATCAACAAGGGACTAAAACTGTGAATTTTAGAAAAGAAAATGATAACAAGTGGAGATCTACGAACACCATAGTTTAATGGTGAAGATGATGAAAGTAATATATGTGAGTGATGATCAACTTCATATGATCAAGAAATTTTTATTACACCAAGGTGCTTTTTGATATTTTTTTAATTCATATTTTTTTTTCTGGTGGGTTTTTGTGTTTTTTGAGTTTATTACACCAATCACGAACAAAAGAGATGAAATCAGAAAATCTTAGGACACCTTTTGACATTGTACAATGTTGTGTTGGGTATGAGAAAGATTTTCATTTCTGATTGTTTTGTGATTTATTATTGTTGGAATATTTCGTATTTGGTAATTGCTACTTACCCTATTTCTTAGTAGTGACTTCGGTCGTGGTGAAAAAGATGTATGGTTTGGCCACTTGAGATTTTTCTACTAACAAGGACTTCTTGTGATTAGATTTGTTTTGAAATTTCTTGATTGTTTTTATTTTAATATTCGAATTTGTGTATTGTCGTTGTTAAAACCCCGGAGGAGCTAATTTGTCCTTCAAGCAAATGTTAGGATCGAAGATCCTATTAGTTTTTTTGTTAATTGAATGTGATAGCAATATTTTTCTACCTAGAGTTCTTGAAAGGAGCACATCAAACATTGATCAACATTTCTATTCAACACCATTTCAGAAAATTCTACCTGTACGTGCTCCAACATCATGAAATTCTATCTAATTTGTGATTCCCTACTAATGGTATAAATTCTATAAATTCTCTTAACAAGTTAGTTTAATTTGTTTTATGTTTATTTTAGTAGTTGAGTTGTTAAAGCATGTTTTGGTAGAGGTTTATGGATTATGAAAATTGAATATGAAATTGTGTTAGGATGGTGACATGTTGACATTTGATATAGATAGTGGATGGAAAATTAGTTTGTATGCAAAAATTTCAATTTTTAAAATATGGATTTGATGACGTAGATGTCGAGGTACTATCTCACTTAAAAGGTTAAGCTGCTAGGTGAGATCCTAAAATATGATTTATATTATTCTTTAACCCACCCCCTCAAATAAAAACTCTTTGGGATTAAAACTTTCACAAATCTACACTATTTTGTGCTTGATTTTTGTCGCACCCTCCACGAGAGCACGGCATTACAGCGACTCTCCCCGCGAGTCAGGGAATTCATGTTGGTATTTTATCTTTATTTTTGTGAAAAAAGGGAGTCGCCACCTAGTATTATGGTTACTAGGAAACCTAATTGGTCTTTCAGAGATTCTAAGGCAAGGGACTGATTGCGTAAAGGGAAGGTTTTAGCACCCCTAGTACGCCCTACCTAAGGTAAGCTGCTTGGTGTTTTGGTTTACCTTATGATTTGCTATGGTGTTGATCTTTCAAAAAATATGTTGGTTAAATGATGATGGCGTATTATTCCCGTAAAAATATTTTAGATATTTACCACTTTAAAGTTTCTTTACCCAAATATTTACAGTGAACAACAACGAATTATCCCCGCTAATATTTTGGATATTAACCCCTTTAGAATTTCTTTATCCAAATATCAACAATGAATAATAACGAATTATCCCCGCCAATATTTTGGATATTAACCCCTTTAGGATTTCTTTACCCAAATATTAACAGTGAAAAATATGAATCCCCAAAAATAAGATTTTGATATTTTTGGAATATTGACCAATAACCTTAGGATTTTACAAACATGTTATAAAATCCAAAAATATAAGAAAACAATTTTTTGTGTTTACGAAATCCATGATAAAACATATATTTTTTTAAACTCCGAAATAATATTTTTTTTAGAAAAGAAATGTTCAAAATATGTTAGCGTATTGGCCGTATGCATGAAAACAACACTTTTTTTTTCTAAATATATTTTTTCTAAAAAAATATATGTTTTTTTTATTTGCAAATATTGTATTTTTTTTATTTTTTTATTTCTTTTTTGGTGGGCTGGTTGCCAGCATGTGGGCTGTCAACCCACTCACCTCTGGCTAAGCTGGTAGCCCACCCACATTGGTTGGGCTTGCAGCCCAGATGGGCTGGAAGCCCGCCTTCTGAAAGTGGTCAGGTCGGGCACAAAGTCCGGCCCACTGTCCACATGCAGTGGATAGTGGGCAGGGAGTGAGTTAATTCACTCCCCCCGCATGCAAAACAAAGATGCTACAGTAAAATAAAGGATTTTCGAGTGTGATGAACGACGTACCTGTTAATATCGTTGGGTAGAAGAGGTCGATGTGGTTCGTCCTATCATGGTGATGTCGGAAATTGTGGTCTGTGGTGGCCAGAGGGAGCGTCGAAAGTTGACGTGTTTTGTTGTTGTCGCTGGGGCTGCTCCTGTTGCTTCGTCGGAGGAGGTGGTTGGGTTGCTAGCGTGGAGGTGGAGATACTGGTGATGACAGGGTTGTCGCAGGTGGTCGAAGTTGGTTACTGTTGGAGGAGAGAGAGGTTGACGGGTACTGCTAGTTTTTAGAGAGAGAGGGAGAACTGACCGAAAGAGATGAAGGGGAGAGAGAGAGCTCACGCCAGAGCTAGGGAAGCAGATGGGTGGCTGTCGCTACGTGTGTATGATTTTGTTCTACAAATTTTTATTGCGTCTTCGTCTCTGAACTGTCAAGTTTTCAAATCTCCTCTGCTCTGTTTTTTTCTCCTCTTTGCTCCAATGCTCTTCTTTTTTCTCCTCCTTCCTCTGCATGTAAACGGTGCCATTTATAGGGGAAGGAGGCATGCTATGACAAACACATCGCGTGATGAGTTGCTGCCTGCAGAGGGCGTGCCCTACACTGTTCAGGTGTCGGAACAGTGCAGGCACGCTACAGTGATTTGGGAAGGTGAAAGTATAATTTGGTCCCCTAATTTTGCAATTGGTCTAATTGCATCCCCAATTGGCTTTAAACTTTTAATTTTGTACAATTGTATCTCCGTCAGAATTTCAAGAGCAACCTTAGCTTTGAGAGCCTTTTTATTTTGGTCCTTAGTTTTCGATTTGTGTGATTTAACCCTCAATTGACCATTAGACTCTCAATTCATTCAATTTGGCCCCTGATTTTGCATAACTAGCTTTGTCATATCATCATCTTGTAATTCTCCTTCTTTCACTCTCATTTCCCTCTCAAATCCTTATTATATGTTATAATATCTCATAAAAACACTTGAAATTCATGAGAGTTCAGGATTTTTAATGATTAGGGATAGCATTGGAACTTCTTAAGAAGTAGAAGAGTCACAATGGGAAAATTTAAACTGCAGGGATAAAAACGGAACAATGAAAATCTGTGTGAGCAAAATTGAAGTTTGCCCCTCTATCCTTAACCTATCATTTAGTCTATTTTGTTTCTCAAAGATTTTTAATTTCATGTGTTAATAATTTTTAATTTTGATATGTTTAACTATCTTATTGATAAAGTTGATCTCGTTTATTATTATAGAAAAGTAGCTGGTCTTGTTCAGTTCAAGTAGTTAGATCAACTAACATTTTCCTGCACACGTGTATATATTTATTTTTTATCGTATACCACACATAATCTTTATTTTTTTTTAAAAGAAAACAAATAAAGATTTAGATTTTGCTAATAATAAAATAGGTATATGTTTCCATTCAATGATGAGTTAAGAGCCAGCATTTTATGTATCTTCATTAATCAAAGAAAACCTAAAGACTCTCATTTCAACTAGCATGACTTATAACCCACAATATTAGAAGAGAAATTATTGGCTTTTGTCTTCAATCCTAAACCACATAATTAAATCATAAGATCTTTATTCCTAAAAGTCACTTGGGTCTCGATAGATATTAAAGCTGAAAGGTCTTCAAAAAAAAAGAAAAAAAACCTAAGTCGAATGTGACAATAAACAGGTTGAAAGAAGCATATGAGATTTTCAAACCTTAAAATGAAACTTAGCAATATCCTTTAGCCATCGTACGTGGATTTGTTTTGGACCTGGTCTTAAACTACTTTTCTTATGTCTTTGTTTTCCTCTTTCGCCATCATTTGTAGCAAGTCGTGAGTTATACGGCTGAAGTAGATCCATCTAATTAATTAGTTAGCTGAAATTGATATGTTTTTATTATTATTTTAGAAAAAAAATACAAATAAAATTATTTTGAAGAAAAAAATTATTTTGAAGAAAAAAAATCAATAATTCTGTATCAGATTAACTCATCAGTCACAAATCAATTTAAGTTTTTGGTAAGATTATACTAAATCAATTCTTTTTAATTTTTTTATCGAAACAAATCCAAACCTAAGCCCCCGGGTCATAAATTACCTCACAAGTAAGGTAAGGTTTTAAATAACTGTTCTCCATTACTTTTTGTCTTCGTTGTCAAAAACAATCTCATGAGCACCACTTAAACTATGAGAAACTTTATGGTGTGCATTTCCTTAAAAATAAATAAGGTTTAAACTTTATGATGTATAAGGTTTTTTTGTTAGGTATAGTATGCTTTTATTAATGCGTCAACCAACTAGTGGTCAAGGCAAGACGTCCCTTACGTAACTCACCAACATCCAACTGTTTTATATATATATATATATTGTTTAAAGCTACCGCCCCCTTAATAATGGAATACAATTTCAAAGAAATATTAATAAGGGGATTGTAAGGGCCACATCATGTTTTTGCAAAATGGAAAACGGAACCGGAGGGTCATGTCTTTGCAACAGTAATGAATCTTGTTAAACCATTTTTATGGAATATATATTACGTTTCATGCAGGAGAAACTCTTGGAAATGTCTCTGCTGTTTGTTTGCTACATGGTGATACAAGAGGTGACAATTAATTAAGAAAGATCAATTGTTTGTTGCTAGCAGCTAATTAATGAATATATGTTCTTTAGAATCTGTAAAAATATATATACAGACATGACAGTACAGAAGAAGATTATATATATAGAAAGCTGTTTTTGTATTCCTATGATTTTTATCTTGGCCTTTGTAAGAAAAAAGAGAATCTTAAGTTTTTAGGTGTGTGTCTCTAGAATATAATATTACTTTTTAAATGAGTCTCTAGAATAAGTAACTTGATTGTCCGAAACATGCCGATAAGGGCAAGTGTCATGCATGGTGTCAAGCCACAAGTGCCATTGTCCTGCAGCTTTCATCAATATGTGAAAGGATAATTACGAGAAGGCTGCGATTTTATTTGGAGACCTAAATTATATAAATTAATCCCTCAAGCAGATGTTAGGATCAAAGATCCTATTAGTTATTTTTGTTAATTGAATGTGATAGCAATATTTTTCTACTTAGAGTTATTGAAAGGAGCATCAAGCATTGATCAACATTTCTATTCAACACCATTTCAGAAAAATATACCTGTAAGTGCTTTAACATCATGCAATTCTATAAAATTTATGATTCCCTACTGATGGTATAAATTCTCTTAAGAAGTTAGTTTAATTTGTTTTATGTTTATTTTAATAGTTGAGTTGTTAAACCATATTTTGGTAGAGGTTTATGGATTATGAAAAATTGAATGTGAAATTGTGTTAGGATGGTGACATGTTGACATTTGATATAGATAGTGGATGGAAAATTAGTCTGTAGGCAAAATTTTCAATTTTTAAAATATGGATTTGATGACGTAAATATCAAGGTACCATCTCACCTAAAAGATTAAGCTGCTGTTATATTATTCTTTAACACACACCCTCAAGTAAAAGCCATTTGGGCTTGAAACTTGTACAAATCTACACTATCTTGTGCTTGATTTATCAAATAGAATGAGGATGGTGAAATTCGAACTCGTGACCGCTAGGCTCTGATACCAAATAGAGAATTGTTAAGGAATCATCTTACCTAAAAATTTAAACTGTTAGGTAAGACCCTAGAATATGATTTATATTATTCTCTAATACACACCCTCAAGTGAAAGCCTTTTGGGCTTAAAACTTGCATAGGCTCACATTACCTTGTGCTTGATTTTGACCCAATAGAATGGGAGTGGTGAAATTCGAACCGATAACCGCTAAGTCAACATAGCTCTGATACCATGCCAAAGAACCATCTCTCCTAAAAACTTAAGCTATTAGATGGGTTATGATGATGTTAAATGTTAATATGTGAAGGTTTTATATGTTTATGAGAGCTTAAAATAGTTGAAAAAGGAATGGGAAACAAAAAGATATTTGTTAAACTTAGAAATAAAAAATGGACAACTTATATTTCAGTTTTTCCACTAATATTTGGAGCTTAAGATGATAGAATTTGAGATAAATTTGCTCATAAAAGTTATATAAACATGTGTCACCTTTCAAATGCAATTGAACTTACTTAAATCAGAGTTACGAAACATTAAATATAGAATCAAAACCAATAAAGGGTCTAAATTGAAATCAACAAGACAAGTATTTGTGCTATTATAAATTGTGAATTGAGGTATGTAGATACAAAAATTGGGTTTAGTACTATTAATAGAAGTTCCATACCTATATTTTAAATTTCCAAAACAAAAAATCCTACTTAAAACCAAGTTTTGTAACTCTATATATGACCAAAATACCAAACAATGTTCAAAGACATTTATGTTGAACCATTTAAAACTAATAATTTATTCTTGTTTAGAGCTATGTCTGATTGAAAATGTATGATTATTAAAGGGAAGGAATGTGAGGTGTGTGTGTGTATGGTTGAAGCTTGAACTAAATCTTTAAGATTTTTAACCAATTACACCTTCCTCCTAAATAACTTTAAGATTTTATTTTAATGTATACATTGTCGCTAAATTGAATTAGTAATTAACAAAGTTGTTTTTATAATTTATTATATAATATTTTAAAGTTAGATTATGAAAAATACGAAATGAAATAACATTCTAAAATGTTTCTTTGTGCTATCATGTTAACTAGATTCATATGGATGATCGAGAACTCCATCCTTCATTTAATATAACAGCTTTATGTGTGATTTCAGAGGGGGTTATAAAGGATAGAATATACAGTGCACCTTCTATACCAAAATCTATAGTTAGTACGAGTTCTTCATCATATTCCTACTTAGTGGAGTCATCATATCCTAGTTCATCTTATCGGGAGTTGAAAGAGGAGTTGAAGAAAAAAAATGATCTTATTTTAGAAATAAAACATGTGATAGATTCCATAAAAGAATTTTTTTATGAACAATCATGAATGTTATGGTAGGACATCAAATATGAGTCAAGGAATGCCAACGCCCGTGGCCCCATCAATGCCACCACATACAATGGCATTTACAAGTCCCACATCTTCACCAGTATATCAACCTAAGTCTTGACTACCATATATTGGTCCATCTTCCTCTCATCCACAGTCTCATAGTTTGTTTCCACCTTAAGCACCATTATTGTATCTTTTTATTATATGTTGATTTATTTGCACATATAAGTTTAACTGAATTTTTTATTGTAGTATGAATTTTAATTTATTGAATTTTTATTTGAACCATATTTAGTTTTAAATATTGATGATATTTCAATATGTTCTACTACTTTCAAAATATTCATACATAATTAATTAAAAAATTAATAAATCATGAAAATTAATATTGATTAAAAAAACAACAATGATGATCAGCAACGAAAATTCTATTGCTGATACAACTCGGCAATGGAAATCAACAACAAATATTCTATTGCTTTACAAAGCTCAGCAATAGAAATTTGTTTCTAATCTATCTGTAATGGATAATCCATTGCAAATAAATTAGCTACGACAAATTTGCATCGAATAGTTTCAGATGCAAATTCCATTGCTAATGTTTTTAAGCAACAGATTCCTTTGTTATCTACAACAGATTAAATGGTTGTTGATGTCCCCTTGTTTTAGTAGTGCTATAAGTAAATTATGTCTGATTTTGCTTCCATGTTTTATCAGTTATTCATTTTATTTTATACAAAAAATTATCTATGATAAGTGGATAGGCCTGAAGAAAATGTGAAGTCATAAATGTTGATTTTGTTAGTTTAATATTTATATGTGATTGTGTAAATAATTCTTAGACTTGAGACCATCAAGTTATCTTATATAAAAATATTACACTTTGATCTTGTCACATGTTATCTTAATTGAGATAACAAAATGATAGACATTGGGTATAATATGAATTATATGAAAGAACTTGAGTGATCAAGAACTTGGGTATAATATTCTTAGTCAATTTGGAATGAGATTTGAAAAGAATTTCAAATCTTATTAAAATTATGAATGATTATTATGTAGAGAACAAACATGATTTAACATTAGAAGAAGCCTAATTGTTCGATACACACGCATACATGTATGTATACACATATGTATACATGTATAATTTCCAAGTAGTCCTTACAATGATGGATCCACGAATTGGAAGTAAAATCATGTTAATTCAATAAATAATATCAATTGTTTAGCGTGCAAGAACAGTACACGTGTCCGACAAGGTCAACAACAGTATTGATGACGCATTCAATTTATGGTTAATATCAATACTATACACACAGCCACGTCACTTCAATAAAAGATATTAAAACTTGACAGAAAATGTCGACGTGGTTTCAGAAAAATCGCAGAAAAATCCAGCAAAAGTGATACTTGAAGGCCTTTGTGGCTATGATTTAAAGGGGAGGGATTTATTTATTTATTCATTTTAGCTAATATTTTATCACTTTCTGTTAGCTTCCATCCAGAGAAGAAATTTAAAAAATTTACTAAGAAAGTGCCATTCATCACGTGTAGTGACATTTATTTATTTTTATTTTTGTCTAAATTGCTCCGTTTAATTAAAATTAGACGTGCTAGTATTCACACACACACACAAATTTTACTCAGAAGAAACACTATTCCAATATTACATAAATCAATCTGAATCAATTTACACATATTTTAACTAATCTGATGAACATGAAATTAACACTGAAGTTTCCTATATGCTCTTGAAATATGTGGAAGAAAAGGTGATGGTGAGATGTACTATACTAAAACAGTACAGTGGTGGCAACAATAAAAAAGAAAGTAACGGTACAGAAGGAGCTAATAAATGTAGTAGTTGATATAATTAAATTATTGTTGATATATTCTTTTTATAGAAATTCATGATCCGCTAAAAATATATTTTGAACTATACATTTAAAAGAGAAAATATGGGCTTTTGTCTTCAATCCTAAATCACATAATTAAATCATAAGATCTTTATTCCTAAATTCGATCTTGCATTAAAGCTGCAACGTCTTAAAAAAAAAAAAATTACCCCCCGGGTCATAAATTAACTCGCAAGTAAGGTAAGGTTTTAAGGAATTGTTCTCCACTACTTTTAGTAGTCGTCAAAAAAAAATCTCATGAAAATGATTTGAGCTTAAACGGAATGATGTATAAGATTTTCTGCCAAGTAAAATCTGATTTTATTAATGCGTCAACCATCTAGTGGTCTGGGCAGGACGTAACTCACCAGCACCCACCTGTTTTTTTTTTTTTTTTGTTTAAAGCTACCGGCCCCATAATAATGGAATACAATTTCAAAGAAGTATTAATAAGGGGTTGAAAGGACCACATCATGATGTTTCCTTACAAGTCGTCTCATGACATGAAATTACAAGACAAAATGGAAAACGGAATCGAAGCTCATGTCTTTCCACCTTTCATGAATCTTGTTCTGTCGCAGTTCCTTTCCATTTTTGTGGAATATACATTAAGTTTCATGCAGGAGAAACTCTTGGAAATGTCTCTGCTGTTTGTTTGGGACACCTGGTACATGATGATGATGATACAAGAGGTGACAATTAATTAGGAAAGATCAATAGTTTCTTGCTAGCAGCTAATTAATTAATATATGTTCTAAGAATCTGTAAAAATATATATATATACAGACATGACAGTACAGAAGAAGATGATATATAAACAATGATGTTTTTGTATTCCTATGATTTTTATCTTGGCCCATGCAAGAAAAAAGAGAATATTGATCTCCACCACCCTATTCCTTGATTAACAGACACTAAATGATGTGATTACCGGGACAATATTCTTGGGGACAAGATTATACATGGAAACCTAATGCTGAGTTGCCATGGGGCAACCATTTTGCGTTCTTGAATATACCTCTTCCCAAGTTAAGAGATGCTGGGGCTGAATTCAGCTGAAAATTGGCCTCTCCAGTTTGTATTCAAAGCAAGACAAATCATAAAGAGGAAGAGGCCAAGATCATATAACTTTGCTTCTGTGTTAAAGAATCATCTCACCTAAAAACTTCAGTTATTAAGTAAGGTCCCATAATATGATTTATATTACTCTCTAACACACATTTTCAAATGAAAGCTCTTTGGGCTTGAAACTTGTATAGACTCATATTACTTTATGCTTGATTTTTATCAAATAGAATGAGAGTGGTGAGATTCGAACTCATGACCGTTGGGTCAACAAGGCTCTGATACCATGTTAAGGAATCATCTCATCTAAAAATTTAAGCCGTTAAATAAGATCTCAAAATATAATTTATATTACTCTCTAACATTTTGTTCTCGATATATCAGCAATAACAAGACCTTTAAGCTATATTTCCTATAAAATCTTGACACCAATATTCTATGGAATCGCAGAGTCTGATGGTCGGAGTAATAAGTTATGCCGGAAAGCTTAGGGTTGCTTTGATGGTAGAAAAGGACTTCATCGATCCCCGAAAGCTCAAGCCACACCTAGAACATGCATTTGACTTGATTTTCAAAGCTGCCAGCAGCAGCAGGTCTTCTCCGCTGGCAAATTAATTATTCGAACCATGCCGATAAGGGTCAAGTGCCATACTGTCAAGCTGTCAAGCCACAAGTTCCATTGTTCTGAAGCTTTCATGATCAGTATGTGAAAGGATAATTACGAGAAGGCTGCGATTTTATTTGGAGACCTAAATTATATTAAATCAATCCCCTCATCTTCTCTTCATATATTTTTTTTGTTTTATTTTTGAGTTTTAGGACTCATCTATATATATATAAAAACCCTTTTTTCACGACTTTAATTAATTATAGTTTGAATTAATGAGTGACTTTTTTATTTTATATGTATTTTAATATTTATATATGCAACTTACTTGATTAATATGCCAGGTCTCGATCGTTTGAAAATTAAAAAATCTTCATCGACATGTTGGTCGATCCAAAAATATCTCTTACATTAAAAAAGAAGAAAAAGTTTTCCTTAACTAGGGAAGAGTTTTTTGGTCTTAATACAACTGAAAAGGGCCTTATTGATTGTTAATCTTAGTGCTTGTTTGGTTGAGGTTGTTTTTTAAAGTTTATTTTGTTTATAAATACATCAAAATGATAATTTTTTTATTTTTTAAAAAATGACTTTTGATATCAGCACATAAAATGATTTAAAAACACTTTTCAAACACAATGTCAAACAGGAACTTAATACAATTTAATTAGGACATTAATAATTTTATATGTGAACTTAGGATAAATTTATTCACTGGACAGAAAAGTGGGTGGCTGACATTCATGCTGTTTCGGTCTGTTTCCTATTTAATACAGCTTGTAAATCTAGTCAACCCAATCACCAACTCAAACACAGGATGAGGAGATTACAACTTTTTATATATATATATATATATATATATATATTGCTTAGAACAGACTTCTTGTCATCTCTATCATCCATTAGCATGATTATGTTCAAAAACTTATGGGTCACCTGCTTGCACCTAATACAATAACCACAAGCGAATAGGTGCCATGAACACTCTGAACTAGCTACCGGGAAATTTTGAGAATTTGGAATTGTATTTCTGCCCCATCTCTATATATATCTTAATGTTATAAAAAAGCTAACACTTTTAAAAAAATATGAAAACCATTTATAGTTAGAATATATTACAAACAAGAAGAAGAAGAAGAAGAACAACTCCTTAAAATGCATGTATTTGATATTATTTTAAAAATCTATTTCTGCGTTCGATGAAAAGGTGATTTTTGTCAACGAGTTACAATTCAATCGACGAAAAGGTGACTTCTTTGTGAATCACGCTAATGCTGTATCAAAACTTGGGAGTAACGTGTCCATGTAATCGAGCAGCTTCTTTTTTTCTTCTCTGTCGTTGGTTTCTTTTTCCATTTTCCAACCAAATTCTGAGAGCATATATAAAAAAGTGGCACCTAATTTATCAGAACACACCAAAACTTAAATATGGTGTTCACTGATGTCGAGGATTCACACTCTATCCGAAGCCATTTCCTTGAGCCTCTCAATCACAGTTGAGTTTTAGACATGCGAGACTATAAATCTCTGCTGTTCTATAACAATTCCCCACAGTTAGGGTGTTAACAGTTGCCGTCTTGATGAATGAATGGCCAATATTTGATCATTTAAGTTTCTCTGCGGATTTTGTCTTGCCTACCTTATCCATAATGGGTCCTCAACGCTCACCACGTCATCATAATATGATTGGTTTGATAGAAATAACACCACCGCAACTTGCATTTATAAATAATGACACCCTTCACATTTCTATAGGAAAAACACCACACATCTTGCTGTTTTAGTCTTTGATCGGTTCTGTGCTCCATACTGCAGCAGAGCATTGCCCTTCACATTTTTGCAAACAATTACGGATAGATCCAAAAAGTACAAATGGAGCTTCTTCTAGATCAAGAAACATCAGAACCCGTGAGCCCTTCAGGCCAGTTTCTGAACAACTCTGTCCTGTCACTCTCTATCATTGCTGTTTTGGAATTGGAGGAGCTTTATGATGACTCTCAGACTATTCCATTGCTCAATGATCTTTTCCTCCCTATCAATCCTCGATTCTCCTCCATTACGGTACAGTTTCCACGTCAGTATCTTCATTTTCTCTTTACTTTTCATCATTAGCGTTGACAAAAGAGGCAATTACAGGTTACGGATAAAGATGGAGAAAAGCGATGGAAGAAGGTTGAGGTGAGGCTCAAAGATCATGTCTGTGTTCCAGTTTTCGCCTCCGGAATGTCAACACAATTTTATGACGAATGCCTTGATCATTATCTCTCAAAAATGGCAATGGAAGAACTGCCACAAAGCCAGCCATTGTGGGAAGTTCACATTATAAAATACCCAACAAGCCATGCAGCTAGTAACATAGTATTCAAGTTTCACCATTCCCTTGGTGATGGCATCTCTTTAATGGGAGCTCTCCTTTCTTGTTTAAAAAGAGCTGATAATCCTTCTCTTCCCTTGACATTTCCTTCTGCTAAGTTGCACACCACCAAGGATGGCGGAAACTTTAGCATGTTCAGGAAAGTGCCCAGATTTTTGTCATCGGTTTACAACACGCTATCAGAAATTTGTTCAACGATCATAAAGAGTTCTGTGGTTGAGGATGACAAGACACCGATACGATCCAGGCATCCTGGAGTGGAGTTTCTTCCTTTCTCCATAACAACAATGACTTTCTCTCTTGATCATATCAAACAAATCAGGGCCAGGCTTGGAGTGGTAAGATCAACACGTACAGCTTCGGTTTTCGTCTTCCAAATTCAAAGCCTAGTACTTGATTAATGACGTTCATTTTTCTTGTTGAATCCTGGTCCTCCTTGGTAATTACAGACATTAAATGATGTCATCACTGGAACGATATTCTTGGGAACGAGGATGTACATGGAGACGGCGAGTCAAGGATCGGGCAATGCACGCAGTACATCATTGGTGCTGCTTAACACAAGAATGCATGGAGGCTACAGGTCGGTTCAAGAAATGATAAAACCCGATGCGGAGTTGCCATGGGGTAACCATTTTGCTTTCCTGAACATACCAATTCCCAAGCTACGAGATGCCGAGGCTAGGAATAATCCCCTCAAATTTGTCTTCGATGCAAGAAAAGTCATCAAGAGCAGGAGAAGCTCATTTGGTGTTTACCTCACTGCTAAATATCTTCAGCTTGTTGGGAAATTTCGCGGTCCAGAGGTACGGCAGTGCGATAATTATCATCTAAGAAATATTATACCAGCTTGCTACTCAATGTTATAATTCTGGGGACGTGTTTGTTCTTGCAGGGAGCATCTAAATACATCCATGGCACATTGGAGAATACAAGCATGGGAATTACAAATTTAATGGGGCCGATGGAGCAGTTGGCCGTGGCTGACAATCCAATTAATGGGCTATACTTTGTGGTGACAGGGGCTCCTCAGGTACGTGTAAATTCACTGGAAAATAATTTCCGATCCAAATTCAATATCATCAATGAACTTAAAACGGTGTGTTTTGATGCAAACACAGAGCCTTATGGCCGGAGTGGTGAGCTACGTGGGAAATCTCAGGGTTGCTTTGCTGGTAGAAAAGGACTTCATCGATCCACAGAAGCTCAGGTCACACATGGAGAAGGCATTTGACATGATTTTCAAAGCTGCATGTGGAACAAGCACTCACTCCACCGCCCAATCAAAGATCTGTTGAAGAAAGAAAGTCTGCGCGCCTCTCTCTTTTCTTTTTTTTATTTGCGTCGTCGTATTCACATGATATCTTATTTGTGTATGGAGACTAAATTGATTCTTTTTCAAAAAGATATTGTTGGTCTTTTCGCACTGATATATGAAATATTATTGTTGTTAAATATTTGCGCAAAATATTCCAATAAAGAAAATATTTAGTTTTGTTTTTATTTCCTTTTATTCTTAACTAATCAGTACTTATTTAGAAGTATGGTCGGTGTTATTTTTAAAAATATTTTTCATCCAAAAATATATCAAAATGATATTTTTTTTAATTTTTATTATATATATATAATAAAAAGCGATAACAAAATTTTGTGAGGCCTTGATTAGTGGAATAAGGTGGGCTTTTGCGTGTAGAAAAAACAGGTGGGCTTTCGTGGGCTAGGTTAAGAAGGTAATTTAGAAAAAGGGCTGAATAAAAGCTTCAACAAGTCCTCTAGGGTTTTGAGTCCCTCCCCTATAAAACCATATATGATGTTGTTAACTTCATCTCCACAAGACACCTTCTTTCTTCCCCCTCCTCTGGGAAACCAGATCTGCTTCACGGGGTTCGTTCTCTCTGGTTCTTATTGTTTTTGGTTAATAAAGATGAAGATGATGAAAGTAATATATGTGAGTGATGATCAACTTCATATGATCAGGAAATCATTACTTTATCGCTACGTTCTTTCTGATTCATATTTTTTTTTCTTTTTCTGGATTTTTTTGGTGGGTTTTGGTGCTTTTTGAGTTTATTACACCAATCACGAACAAATGAAATGATGAAATCAGAAAATCTTAGGACACCTTCTGACACTGTACAATGCTGTGCTGTGTATGAGAAAGATTTTTGTTTCTGATTGTTTTGTGATTTATTGTTCTTGGAATATTTTGTTCTTCACCTAAAAAGAATGTCTTTTTCTTTCATTTACTGCTGTAGCACTTAAGTTTGTGTTCCGGCATGGCAACCCTAATTGCAGAGATTGGACATGGCCACCTGTAGAGTGCCCTTCAATCGCAGAGCGTGGGATTGGGTTGCAGGATGGTTTTTATAAACTATTATTTTTCTTCCAATTATATTAAAATGATCAAAAAAAATAAAAAGATATTAATTTATGGTTTTTAAAAAAATCAATATTCTAGAAAATTATAGTTCATCATCGTTCTCGTGTTTGTTTTTCAAAAAGTAATTTAAAAAAGATTACGTTTAATCAAAATTCTTAAAAATTTCAAGATTTTTAATTAATTTTCAATCAAAATTCGACATGTTGATCAAATAAATGCTGTATATAATTGATTTTTCAAATAAATATTTAAAATTTTGGCATGACTATTAAATAAATTCTCTTATGAAATATGTAGCTGAAGCTTGAAACAGAAACAGGAGCCAAAAAACGCGATTCCCAGAATCTTTTTGTTAAAAGTATGGTGATTTAACACCAAGATTAGGCTAATCTGAGCAAATTTAATTTAAATGGGAGAAAATTTATAAAGCGTTGCACTAAGGATAAATGAATCAGCTAGGCGACATGAAGCAGGTCTGATACAACTGGAGACTTTCAACTATCAGAAATGATATAAAAAAAATAACTTAAGATAAATAAGAAGCACTTTCAAAGTTAAATTGCCGAGGATGTCTGAAAGTATTTAGTAGATAATTCTTCTTCCCGTCGAGAAATCCGTCAAATGAAGACCTGGATCACAACTCGGTTCCTGAATCTAATTCAAATTACAAGAATTATCACAAAACAATAAAATATATATCCCTGGGAATGAAAATATTTCCGATGCAAATAAAGAACAAAAAAAAGACAGATAGAAATACAGTTTATGGTTGTTTTTTCAGCGGAAGTCTTTTCATCACAAGATTACGAAGTCTGACCTGATGAGCTCAGGATAAACAAGCCCTAAATCCCAAGAAGCTATGAACTCCTCCAAACATTCAGGATCCAAGGCAGACAGGCATTTAAAAAGCTAGTCCACAACTTTCATCTCTAGAGTAGACACCTCACGCCAGCAATGAGTGATTCCTATATGGATCAATTCTGCTCTGTTCATCACCATCTACAACGATACAAAGATGACAACTAATTAAAAGTTCAGTATACTTATTGTATTGGGTGAAAACTTCGTTGGAATTTAGTCTTTAATAAGCTTTTTAATATGAAATTTTAACATGTTTTGATAAAACTCAGAATCCCTAAAAAAAATTCCCATGTAAAAAGAAAAAAAAAGAAAAATTTCCTGGTATTCCCAAACTTAAAGGGAAGAGGTATCAGATAAATTTAGCTTTGAGCTTTTATATAAATTATCTTGAATTTCAAGATAATTAAATCATATTTAACGTTCATATATATCTCCATCCTCTTCATGATCAGCTGCAGAATGCTCTCACACGAACAGTACAGAATTATGGCATCATTCCCCCTTGCATGAATAAAAGTAGTAACGTAAAACTTGTTTTGCTTGTATTTGGGTTATGCAAATCAAGTTCCCTAACCTAAGTCTATCCATCTATGAACCACAAAAAAGAAATGGATTTTTATGAGATTTTTGTGAGCGTTACTTAACCACAAGTCATGGAATTGATATATGAAACAGACACATCCCCCTTCTTTTCTCTTTTGTTGGCCAGCATTTGGACTTGTGTTTTTCGTAAAACTGCGGCAATAACAACAGGGGCAAGCTTGATTTTCAACCCAAGATGATAACCTCTCTCTTTTTCTCAATAATTAACAGGCCAGCTGTTACCTATCTGCTTCTTTGTTCTCTCTACTTTTCTTGGCTCAGTTCTCATTGAATTTGAGCTTCTTGTCGATGATATTGTGCTGGAAATTAGAAGAAGAAGAAGAAGATGGTAGTGAAATTAATATGTGGGTGATGATGACCTAACTCTACTTGCTCCGTCCTCTTCTCCACTTGTTATCTTTGACTTTTCTTTCTTAAAGAACTTGTCTGCTGCGTGTTTGCATCATTCAAGATGATGATGAAGCAAGAAAATCTTAGGACACTTCTAACACGGTACGAGAGGTTACCGTGTGTGAGAAGGATTGCCGATTCTGATAGGATTGCTGAATAACTTTTAAAGTTTTCAAGTTTTCACAAGTTTTTAGTTTAGAGTAATCTGTTTTTATTTATTTAAATAAAATAAAAGCAATAAAGCTGAGAATAAACATTACTTAGCGTAAACCTCAAATTATCTCTATGAATCAGCACCTTCATCTCTCCAAACAGACCAAATCAAGCAATTCTGATTGTTTTGGACCGCTGAAGAAGCGGCAGCAATAACATCCCACCCCCTTATGCCTCACTGGTGAGTTTTCTTTCCACTGCGAAAACGACCTGTCATTCTTCTAAAAAAAGGGACTTGTCGTTCATGCATTCATCCCTCATTTTATTTAACTGTTATCCTCGTGTATGAAACCTTTTTATTTATTTGAACCTACAGGACCACCGAGAGTGTGTTTCATTTTCTATTTTTGCTGCTTTAGCTCGGCACATAACCTGTTTGATTAATTGCCTGACTTAAATCCGCAATGCAAACTTTGCTCTTTTTGCCTTCCTTCTTCTCGTAGAACTAAGTTTCTGGGCCCTAAAGATATATCTTGTCAAATGGTGGCATTTGGAATGATAAAGATATCAGTTTTATCATTCAAAGTTTGAATCTTTTTTCTTCAATAACTTCGCTTTCTTGATATTAAAAATATTTAAATTTGACCCGGATGAATAATCTTACTAATCTTGTTGTTGTTTTCTTTATTGTGATACAGGTACTGAAACTCCCATCTTCAAAAATTGAAGGATCTAGGCAGTTGAAGTGTAAAGCTTCAAAAATGGAGCTTACTATAACTCAACCTGATGATTGGCATCTTCATTTACGTGATGGTGAAGTTCTTCAAGCTGTTGTCCCTCACAGGTTATTGTTTTCTTTCTCTAATTAAAAAGCACGTTTCTTTTGCTTTGGTTATGGCTTGATTTTTATGATGTGTTGTTATGCAGTGCTAGTAGTTTTGGGAGGGCGATTGTGATGCCAAATTTGAAGCCTCCTATTACTTCCACTGCTGCTGCTGTTGCTTACCGTGAATCTATCTTGAAAGCATTGCCTGCCGACAGTGTTTTTAGTCCATTGATGACACTTTATTTGACAGATACCACAAGCCCTCATGAGATCAAGCTTGCAAGTACGTTTATTTTGATTACATTTGCAAATTTAGTTGAATGTGGTTGTAGAATTAGCAAATACTAGCTTTATAGAGTAGGAAGAACTTGTTAAGAAATGATTTAGAAAAATGTTGATTGGTTGTAATAAATCCATTTGAATATAATTGTTTTTACAGTCATATAAGCAGGTTTATTATTGTTATTTTTAATTAAAATATGTTGGTTTCTTCTCTTTTATGCTCTAATGGTTATAGTGTGGATTTTGTTGTTTCATTGATAATGCTCTGATTATTTTGACAGGAGAAAGCGGGGTAGTTTTTGCTGTGAAGTTGTATCCTGCTGGGGCTACAACGAATTCTCAAGATGGTGTTACTGATCTTTTTGGAAAATGTCTACCTGTGCTAGAGGAGATGGCTGAGCAGAATATGCCTTTACTGGTAATTTTATCGTATTGACTTGTGGCCATGTTATTAGTAGGTTCTCTCTCTCTCTCTCTCTTTTGCCTTTCTACTTCAAGTGCTCCGCAATGAGCCGGACTGAATTTATTTTAAAATTTTAAAAAAATATACTGAAAAAGTAAAGATTTTTTTAGTAGTATCATTAAATCTAATTAAACAGTTCGAACTTGACACCTGTAAATTTGACTTTAGACAGAGCTCGAGTTTATAATTAAATCAAATTAAACAGTTTGAACTTGACACCTGTAAAAAACACCTAATATGAACTTCTTTTGTCCAATGAAACAATTTGACACAAATTTTATTTGTTATGGTGGCCTAAATCAGTGTCAATCATATGTTTCTCTCCATTGCTGAAATTCGGTGACCTTTCTCTCTCCACTCAACTAAGAACTAAAAAATAGCAAAAATAATTTTTTGTACCAAAAGTGAATTTGAAAAATATTGAGGTCTCAAAATCATATAATGTGCATGATTTTTAAAGTTGGAGAACTAAATTGTATTTAGTTCTAAACTCTTGGCATGCCATCCATGTTTAACATCTTTTTCATTTTAGTCTCTCTTTCAATCTCATCCTTTCTTAAAAAATCAAAATCAATTGGTCTTAAATTACGATGAAATTGCTCGGGGAAATCGAGGACAAATTAAAAAAACAAAAAATTGTGTACAACTAGTAAATAGTGAAAAACCCATGCGTTTTAGAGTATAGGTAATGAAGTTATTCTTTTGTTTCATGCTAAGTGATTGCATGGGTATGCTTAGCACTTTTTTGAGATGTAGCTTAAGATTCGATACTATAAAATGATTTTAGATTAGCATTTTTTTGTGTGATTTTATAGTTGATTTTAATGTGATTGGGCATTCTACTCACAGGTTCATGGAGAGGTTACTGATCCTGATGTTGATGTGTTTGATCGTGAAAAAGTCTTCATTGACACTATTTTACAACCTTTAATCCAAAGGCTTCCACAGCTAAAGGTTGTAATGGAGCATATCACTACAATGGAAGCTGTTAGGTTTGTCGAGTCTTGTAGCTATGGTATGCAATTAATTTTGCTATTCTTACCATGATTGTTGTTGACCTTTTAACACTTGTATGCAGATGATTATTTAATTTTCGATTAAATTCTTTAGGATCTGTTGCGGCAACTGTTACTCCACAGCATCTACTTCTCAATAGAAATGCTCTCTTTCAAGGAGGATTGCAGCCTCACAATTACTGCCTTCCAGTGCTCAAACGAGAAATTCACAGTTTGTCTCCTTAAATCTTTTACATACTTTGCATCTAATTGCTTTTGAAAATGCTGAATCCCTAGGCTTCCTCACTTATAGTGTCAGAAAAGCTGGTTTGGTTGCAGCATTTTATGGTATTCAAATTAGTTTTAATGTCAATATGATAGTTCTCTTTGTGGGGATTGTACTTTATTTAATAAGGATTAATAAGGAGAAGAAAATACAAGATTTTTTTTCCATATTATGCATCTTTGTGACTGTTTTCTCACAAGCTAATGTGCTTTTATATTACCCATCCAGGGCAGGCTATTGTTTCAGCTGTGACCAGTGGAAATAAAAAATTCTTCCTTGGAACTGACAGCGCACCGCATGAGAAACGAAGGAAAGAAAGTCCTTGTGGATGTGCTGGAATCTATAATGCTCCTGTTGCTATATCTCTATATGCCAAGGTTTTTGAAGAGGTAAGTTTCTGCTGCATCTATTTTTCTTAGACTGCCCTTTGGGTATCAGCTTTTGTGATGTGGGGGGACAGAGGTCATATGTCTATCATTTGCGCTGCGAATTCCTTATCTGGGCTACTAGTTTGGCACATCTTATGATGAAATTTTGCATGTGATTGGTGAAATACTTGATGCTTGTCCGCGATTTGGTGAAATGTTGCCTGCTGCTGCTATTGCGCGTCCATATTAATGGTTTGCCCTAAACGTGCTGCTTTCATGATATCTAAATTAATGGTGATGTTGCTTTAAGGCTGGTGCACTTGACAAGCTGGAGGCATTTACAAGCTTTAATGGACCAGATTTCTATGGACTTCCAAGAAACACCTCAAAGATCAAACTGACTAGGACTCCATGGAAAGTTCCAGAGTCTTTCTCATTTTCATTTGGAGATATTGTTCCAATGTCTGCAGGTGAAACACTTGAGTGGCAGCCATCCTCCATTTGATTCACATTATGCAGTGGAAAACGTTGTTGTATACTTTTTGTTTTGCTTCGTTTGTTGTCTCCACTTATTTCTCTTAAACAAGGGATCATAATTTATTTATTTATTCCGCAATAAGTTGACAGCCTTACACCATTCTGCATAGGCGATGGATAGGATTATAGATTATTCATGTATATCAGTGGCTCTACCAAAGGCCCTGAAGTTAACCATGTCAACAATTTCTTTTCACTACATTCTTGTTTTCAATGATTTCTTGTATGTTGTGCTATTGCCTGTTTAGTAGTGTGTGGTAGAAATTGTTTATAAAATGTTTTTTTATTTGTAAATGTATTAAAATAATATTTTAAAAATAAAACTGTTTTTTATATTAGCATATTAAAATGATCTAAGAATATAAAAAATATATATATAAAATTCAAAAAAGTTTAAATGCAGCCAAGCTAAACCTTAATAAATGATTGTGATATGATCATGCACAAGAAGTGAGATGTTCTATTAACACTGTTTGGAATTGTGGTTGGATAATGCTTTGGAAGATTTTTTAATTTGTTTCTAGCTTTAAATTATTATTGTTGTTGTTTTAAATTGTTTTAATATACTAATATCCAAAATTAATTTTAAAAAATTAAAAATATATTATTTGACAGTTCCATTAAACAATGTTAAACTTCATTTCTAGCTGTTTGGATTATCTGTTAGTTTCAGGGTTTCAGCTAATGTATACCACTCCTGTAGATAGAACACTTGTCTTGGCATATTGTTTTCTGCCAAGATCAAACAAGAATGTTTGAATAAATAAACAAGGCATTAAATACTGTTAAGGTCAAGAATCCAAAAGAATACTGAGGCCAGAACTATTTTGTTGCAGTCATTTCTTGACATAATAAAGGGCCACATTTGAGATTGACAAAATAAGTTACACTTGAAAATTGGATGTGATTGGGTCCACACACAAATCATGCTAGAGACATTAGCATGTATGAAAGTCAAAAATTGAATCAAATGTTATCTTCCTAGTTCCAACACTTAGTGTTGGAGTAGACTTCATGTATGTGATCACCATTTCAACATGTTTTGTTTTTATATATATTCTTGTAATAATTCAGCTGATTATATTTAGCAGTGTAGTCCACTTCAAAAACTATATTCTAATTCATCACACTGGAAACCATCTCCCCAGGCCATTCTCTATCTGGAAACCAAACACTTATAACCTCCCCAGATGGAGATTTTGAAGGTTTCTTTCCGACAAATAATTCTCGAAACCATTACATTGGCATAAGTTACAAAAAGCTGCCAAATCATCTGTGGTTTGGGTGGCAAATAGAGAGCATCCCCATCTTTGTCAGGATTGAGACTTCTTGAGGATGGAAACTTAGTCTTGCTCAACCAGTCTAAACATTCAGTATGGTCACCTAATTCGTTGAAGGGTTCTAATTTTACTTGAGCAATGCTTCTTGACAACGGAAATCTTGTCATAAGAGATGCATTAGACTCTATAATATGGCAGAGCTTTGGTCATCCCACTGATACCTGGCTACCAGGTGGGAAAGTTGGGTATAATAAGCTTACCAATGGAAGGTATGTACTAATTACTTCCTGGAGAAGAATGCAAAATTCCTGCGCCGTCGCTCTTTTCTGTTGAGGTAGAGCGTAACGGTACAAACAATTTGTTTCTGTGGAATGGATCTCAAACAATTTGTCTAGTGGGGAGTGGACAGGGACGGATTTCAGCCTTGCGTATTTCTATGTACCAAACATGACCTATATATGTCACAAATGTGAATGAGAGCTATTTTACTTTTGCTTCCGCTATCCCTTCAGACTTTACTAGGATAGTACTTCATGTCAGCGGGCAGCTCAGCAATTCGTTTGGGACGAGGATTCTGCAGGTTAGCCAACATAACAATGTGACGTTAATGCTTTCTGTGGAGCTTTTGGAATTTGCAATAAGCTGAAAGAACCTCTTTGTGCTTGCGCGGGCGGAAGGATTTGAGCCAAAAACTCCACCAGATTGGGAGCTGAATGACCACACCGATGGCTGCATAAGGAAAGTTCCACGATGCAGCAAGAAAGAAATTCTCTGAGAAACTTGGGGGAGGAGGTTTCGGTTCAGTTTTCAAAGGGACATTGTCCAATTCAACTGCAATAGAAGTGAAGCAACTCGTAAGTCTTCAGCAAGGTGAGAAACAATTCATCACAGAAGTGAAAACCATTGGAACAATTCCGCCTCAGGGGACTTTGCGTGGAAGCTTCAGAGAGATTCTTGGTTTATGATTACATGCCAAAATGGTTCCTTGGAAGCACTTTTTATTTCAAGAGTGCCAAGACTTTAGATTGGAAAAGCAGATATCATATTGCAGTTGGGACTGCTGCAGAGACTGCATCATCCATTGTGACATCAAACCGGAGAACATTCTATCAGATGCAGAATACAACCCATGGTCAGCTGATTTCGGCCTTGCAAAGATCATGGGTCGAGACTTTAGCCGAGTCCTGACAGCCATAAGAGGAACTAGAGAGAGGCTACCCAGCAGCAGAATGGATTTCAGGTGAAGCCATCACTCAAAAAGCAGAAGATTTTGGCTATGGAATCCTGCTTTTTGAAATCATCTCCGGAAGGAGAAACAGTGAATATTTTGATGATGGGACAGAAGAAGATTACTTCCCTTTCCAGCTTGCAAGTTTAGTTAACAAAGGAGAAGATGTTCTTGCATTCTTAGATGGCAGGTTGGCAGGCCATGACTCTTTTTTAAATACTGGAAAACCTTGTTTTTTTCTAAAAGATAAGAGTTTTATCAAACACTTCTATCTCAAAAATTATATATATAAAAAACCTTAATTATATTTATTTATTCACTTCAAGAAGTTATAATATAAATAGCTTCGATTAATTAAAATGAAATAAGTTGTTCATATAGACAATTCAAGGTTCCACCATAATTATACAGGACAAACAATTTATTAGAGAGATTTATTATAGTAAATCCTCCAGTTTATTCAAGAAAAATCCCAAAATTAATTCTATTATTAGTTTCTTTACAGGCCAAAATTTTAGCATAGCAACTCCTATTTTAAACCTTAATTTATCCTAATAAATAAATAATAAACCATGTACTTAGCATCACTAAATAAACAATGAGAGATGCTAATTTCATAGAGTATTCTTCTTGACAAATTCCATGTATTTTTTTTTTTTTAATATAGTTGAATTTTTATAGGAAACAATTTCTTTCCCGGCGTGGATGCACCATGCTAAGGAATCATTCTATCTACAAAAGAAGTAATCTATCTATGGAGCAGTTGAGAAAGATTGACTCTGAATTTATTTATTTATTTATGGTAAATTTAATTATTATTTTCTTTTCTCGGTTGAATGGTCACAAAATTCTATGCATCCCATCAAATGTGAAAGAAAAAAATCTTTTGAGTTGAAAACCTTTTTATTTTTTATTTTTTATTTTTTATTTTGAGAAAGTTTGAAGTCATCTTGTTGAGGTTGACTAGCATTATTTTCCACTTGGCTCCAAGAGATGTTGAGGAGTTAATTCCAATCTTCTAATAAAATCTTGTTAATGTAGACTTGCTCAGATTGCCTTGTAACTTTCTTGCCCTAGCAATGGTCCAATACAACTAAAATAGACTTTTCCACCATGCCTTCTTTTCTAGCTTGAATTTCCCCAAAAAAATAGATAAAAATACTGAGTAATCAAGGTAAAAAAAACATTTTTTTTATTAAAATTTCTGTCTATTCAAAAATATTTTATATGATTTTATTTTCTTTTCTAATTAAAAAAATGAATAGAGACATATTATGAGGACGAGAGACTAATATCAATTAAACTTCAATTTATTTGAATTTATTATTTTTATTTTATTAACCTAGCATCAAGCTTCCAACACAAATAATTAAAAAAGATATCCAACAAAAATCTCATAAAAATTAGCTCTCTTTTACGTATGATGATCATGCATAAACACATGTGATTTTATATTATATGGTAAGTTTTGTTTTTGTTTTTTAAATTAATTAAAGTTTAGTTTTAAAAAGAATAAAAAAATATTAATATTAGTGGGTATAATTTATTTCATCAAGTAAAAAAAATTAATTTATTGTAAAAATAGGTTTAATATACTTAACAAAAAAAAGTATATAAATCAAAGAGATAAAATTAATTTTTATTTGTTTTAAGCCAACGCATAAAAGAAAAAAGTAAAGAAAGAAAATCCAAGTCCCACACGTGTAAATTTTAGATTTGCTAAGACAAAAACACTAACAAAGACAGATAAACAAAAGCAAGGACAGCAACAAAAAGCATAGTACAGTTACCATTTCTCTCTCTCTCTCATTTTTTTTTTATAATAAAAAGAAAGCATTTTTATTAGATCTGATTTTGATTTTGACCGTAACAGAAACCCAAAAGACAGGCACATTCAGCAACTAATTTCAGATATGGACGGTGGAGGTACGGCGGATACAGAGATGTCGGATGTCCCGCAACAAGAGCAGGCTCCACCACAACCTTCGGGAGGAGGAGGAGGTGGAGGGATGGAGAATATACCGGCAACGTTGAGTCATGGAGGGAGGTTTATACAATATAATATTTTTGGAAATATATTTGAAGTTACTGCTAAGTATAAACCTCCTATTATGCCTATTGGTAAAGGGGCTTATGGCATCGTCTGGTAACTAATCTCTCTCTTTAAGAAGATCCCACTTTGGTTTTTTTCATTTATATTTATGTTTTCGTTGTTTGGTTTTGGATAGGTTGAGGGTTTTGTTCATTAATTAATGGATAAAATCCAGTATTTTTCTTTATATAAAAGTTTTGTTTTTTTGGCGTGCTTTGAGGTGAAGTTTGGTGACATGATGCAAAATATGTGTTTTTTGAGGTGCTTTTGTGATAATTTGTGGATTTTATTGTTTGTTTTTGGATAAATGTGAGATATTGTCTGTTTATGGATTGATTTTCTGTGGGTTCTTTTAAGGAATGAATTGGAGCTTTTGTTGATTCTGTGGTGTTGATGTTATTTGTTTGATAGTTCGGCGTTGAATTCTGAGACAAATGAGCATGTGGCAATAAAGAAGATAGCAAATGCGTTTGATAATAAGATTGATGCGAAGAGGACACTTCGCGAGATCAAGTTGCTTCGCCACATGGATCATGAAAATGTCAGTGAGTAATTGATTAGTTTTATTGATGCTCGTTATGTTTCGTGCCAAAGTGTTGTAGTTTGTAGGGTTTTTGATGAAATGACGAGAGTGATAAATAGGTAAATTTGGTGATCAATCAATAAAAGTATCCAAATGAGAATATGATTGAATAATTTTGCTTTGGTAGACATGAAGCCAGAGTGGATATTATTAGCCTAGCTTCCATTTAGAGACATTAGAGTTTGCATTCCAAATAGGAAACTGTGTGATGACAGTTAATATGATTGCTGTATCACAATTAGTCATATTTGGTAGCCCATTCATGGCACTTTTCTCTTAACTCTAATCTCAATGGCACTCCAATGAAAGTACATGACTGGATAGTCTTAATCGGATTATTGAAAATGAAGTTAAGACCATGACTTAGGTTGAAGCTGGTAATGATTTAGTTAAGCAATTCTCATAGATTTAATCTAAAATTATATGAGGTGGCATCAGATGGCTTTTAACCATTGGTCTGTTAAACATAGGGTTTTGAGCTGTTTCCATCCTTTCTGTATAGCCGTCCTTTTGATTTTGTCGTAATGCTGACTGAATCCAATCCATAAACTCGGAAATGAAACAAAGTTTGCTCCATTTCGTCAAGATCTTGAATAAAAATCCGAGTTCATCACTTACTTTGAAAAATAACTACAACAAAGGGAAAGTTTTATGGGAGAAAGAGGCATTGTTATGACTTTGATGATATTTTATGTTACATCATTTGTCATTGTCATGTAGGTTGTAGCAATCAGGGATATAATTCCTCCGTCGCAGAGGGAATTATTTAATGATGTTTATATTGCATATGAGTTAATGGACACTGACCTGCATCAGATCATTCGCTCCAATCAAGTATTATCAGAAGAGCATTGTCAGGTTAGTATTAAATATTTGCTCTGTATTGAGTAGAATAATATAAATTATATTCTGGGGCCTCACCTAACAGCTTAAGCTTTTAGGTGAAATGGTTCCTTAACAATAAGTACTGGAATCAAAGAGAAGAAAACAACCCAAAACTTTATGCTAGTTATCTGAATTTTCTCATCTCCTTGGTCTTAATATGCCTCCATCTAGGGCTACTCTTATATCTGATTGACAGCCCATCATGTATTTTTCTCACTCAATATTCCATTTTAAGATAAATGATTTATGTGGTCAATATGGCCTTTTCATATTCTTTGGCATATGAGAAAAAAAACCTGAGTAATGAGAGGTCTAGTCAGCATTGAATTTCTCGTGAGCCTTGCATGACAAAAGGGTATAACAGTAGGTTGTTTGTTTGGATACAAATGTAATTTGGCAAGCTCAACTATATACATTGATATATTTCCTTAATTTTACTTTATCAAACTAAGCCAAATCGCTAAGGACCGAAAATATTCTTCTATTTTTGTTTTGCGCAGTATTTCCTGTATCAGATACTCCGAGGATTGAAATATATACATTCTGCAAATGTCCTGCATAGAGATTTAAAACCTAGCAATCTCCTCCTGAACGCCAATTGTGACTTGAAGATATGTGATTTTGGTCTGGCTCGTGTCACCTCGGAAAGTGATTTCATGACAGAATATGTTGTTACAAGATGGTATCGAGCACCTGAGCTGCTCCTGAACTCCTCAGATTACACTGCAGCTATTGATGTATGGTCAGTTGGTTGTGTATTCATGGAGCTGATGGATCGAAAGCCCCTATTTCCTGGCCGAGATCATGTGCATCAGCTTCGTTTGCTTATGGAGGTAAATTAATTGTTAAATTTCTGTTGTCTATTCCTATCTGCTGAAAAAGTTTTAGGATCACATCTGACTTGAGTTTATTGATAATCCATCAAATGTTATGCCTTTTATCCTTTTGAAAACAAGGGGGGCAATCTCTTCTTTCTTTTTTTTCACAATCTTGAAAAGAATTTGTAGTGTAAACCATAGTGCGGTAATCTTGACCAGAAAGTAGTTATTTTGGCTGCATTTCTTAGATAGACACCTCCTTTAAGTGGCCTTTAGTTATACTCTCTGGTTCTTGATTATTATATGCCATTACAAATTCAGTCAAATGTGTGCAGCAACTAGTTACTTGTTTTGAAATAGGCATGTGGATATATAGTATCCATGTGTCATCTTCTCAATACAAAATCTTGCAATTTATGATTGATCATTACTAATCCTTGCAGCTGATTGGCACCCCATCAGAGGCGGAGTTGGGGTTTTTGAATGAAAATGCAAAGAGATACATTAGGCAACTGCCACTTCATCGCCGTCAGTCGTTCACTGAAAAATTTCCAACTGTTCACCCGGCAGCTATTGATCTTATTGAAAAGATGTTAACTTTTGATCCCAGACAGAGGATTACTGGTGAGTTTTTGTTTACTTGACCTTCAGTGTGTGTCAACACCATTGGAATTTCTCATGTTAATTTTTGTCTTATTTTTCTTGGTTTTTGGTCTGTCATAAATGATTCATATCGCTTAGTTGATGTGTATTATCCTAGGAGATTGGAAATGGGATATTGTGGTGCTTTGATTGCTAATTATAGTTTTACATTGATTGTTTATTTAGCAATTAATGTCATGAGTGACTTTGAGAATTGAAAACCCTAGTTTTACTTTCTAGCTTTTGCCTCAAATAAATTATATTTTTTGGGAAATACAACTCTGCATCCGATTGCGCAACAGGCAATTTGAGTTTTCTTTGTTTTGACTATAAAACTCATTGATACATGGTATTCAATGGAAGTCCAACCTGCAATGGTTTTAGTACCAATTGATGAAGCCTCTCTCCCCCTATACCTTTGTTCCCTTCATCCAAAGTTTCCTTGTATCTGGCAGTACTGTATAAGCCCATATGGTTCGTCTCACTTAGATAAGTGGAAGTCATGGTATTGAGGCATGTAAATGAGTGGAGTGAGACTTGGAGGAGGGGAGGGGAGAAAATGCCATTGCATCACTATCTGCCAAAACTGTCAATATCAAAGATGTCCATGCATTACTGCATTTGGGTGAGCAGAGATCATTTTTGTTGCTTGCAATTTTGTAGGAACTAGAACATATTTTTGTGACTGGACCTCAGATTGGGGGCACAGTTCTAGTTTCCGTTAGGGATTGTCTAGGAAAGGAATACTTCCAGCATCCTTTGTGAAGTGGTCGAGGGCATGCGTCAACTTACCTTTTTTTTTTTCTTATCATTTGGTCAACTTAACTTTTGGATTGCCGCACTGTTGCTAAAATGTAACTATGCAAGTCTAAGTCTTCTGTGCAGCTATCAACCCACGCTGTGCTGACCTTTGAAAAACAGGAATCGGTTTGCTGACTTTCTAGCATGTGGGGTCGCTGAATCTTTGTCACAGTGGCCCTTTCTAGAATTCTGTGTGCGAAAGTCTAATTATACCCAGTCTTCAGAGAAGAACGCCAATGTTCAGTTAGGAGAAATTTTGAAACGTACAACAGATGTCCTGTGATGTTTAGGTTAAAGTAAATAGGAGTTACATTTTCTCAGGTGAATAGGAGGTTCTTTTTTCTGATGAGGTAAACATGCAATCTAGATATCACTTGGATTGATCATCCATACCAGCTGGAACTTGAATCCAATTAAACTAGACTTTAATAGAATTAAACTTCTATTATTCAATGGCTGATAAATTCACGAGTAGATAACGGTAAAAGATAAAAATCTAAAATAGTATAATTACTATAACATTTAACTACCAACAACCATGAATAACTACCATCTTAACGTGTGCCTAAAGTTTCCATTTGGTTAGCTGCAGAAAGGACAAGAATGTATTTTGTTGGAAGAACGGAGACGACGACGTAAAATAAATTTGTTTTTGAAAAAGTTATAGGAGGTTCCCCTCGTTGTCTTTCTTGTATCAAGATAGTAACCAAGCATTACTCAAGTGCACCTATAGCTTTTCCTTAACTGATTTGCTTTTTGTTGGTGAACATGATATTGTTACATGTTATGATATTACCTTATTCTGATATCCTGCATAATATTTCTCCTCTTTCGCGTAAAATTGTTATCGTAGATTTCTGAAATGATCGTCAGATAATATCCTTTCCTTTCTTGATTTGTTGCAGTTGAGGATGCACTTGCTCATCCATACTTAACATCGCTTCACGACATCAGCGACGAACCGATCTGCACGACCCCCTTCAACTTTGACTTTGAGCAGCATGCACTGAGTGAAGAACAGATGAAGGAACTTATTTATCGGGAAGCCCTTGCATTCAACCCTGAATACCAGAACTAGTGACAATGAGTCATTTAATCATTGTGACTGATCAGCTTGATTTCCTTGATTTATATGTTTTCTAGTGATTTCTTTCATGGTGTAAATACGTTCCATCCAAAACCGGGTGGTTCCTGAATCGAATTATTTGTTATGGACAGAATTCAGGGGAACAAAACAATTGAAATGGTGTTTGTATCGGCTGTCTCTGTGTTGTTCTAATGAATTGAGCCAACTTTTTTCCTGGCATTAACTTCAACATATGAAATATTATGTATCACTGGTCAGCGTGCCAGCTTCTAATTTATCCGTGTCTTACAATTCTTGGACTATGCCCTATGATAGCCTTCGCATGGTGCAATTATTCACTATCCTAAATATGTTTTCACTTCTCATGTTTACGTCAGTTAAAACAGAAAGGAAAACTACAGGATTCTTTGCTTAGTTTAAGTTTAATCATAGTTATCAATTCCGTTCCATTCAAAAACCGAGATGAAACGGCGTCGTTTTCATCTCGGTTTTAATTCCGGTCAAATTCCGGCCGGAACGTCTCGGTACCGTTCCGGCCTTAAAATCCTCTTTTTTTTTAACTTTTGATTTTTTTTTCTAATTTTGAGATTATATTTGTTTGATTTTGTGTTTATATTGTATAATTTAAAGTTAATTTATTTTGAATTTTAATTATGCTTGTTAAATTAATATTTTAATTTATATATATATATATATAATTAATTATATATGAACAGTATTTTGAATTTTAATTATGCTTGTTAAATTAATATTTTAATTTATATATATATATATATAATTAATTATATATGAACAGTACAACCCTGAAACGGCACGCCAAAACGCTCCGAAACCAGAACGTTCCGTTCCAATAGAAAAACCGGAATGGTGACCGGAACAATATTGACAACTATGAGTTTAACTACCAGCAGGAACATCACAGCATAAACTCGATTTTTGTGTTCAAATTTATAACACTGCTCAATTTATGTGATACATCTCACATACTTCATAAAGATTGTATTATCATAATATTCTGAAAGAAAGTGTACTATCATAAATTCTGAAAAGAAGTGTCGGGAGGGAATTTTTGAGAAAAAATTGAAATCATATTAATGGCATTACAAGCCCAGTGACTTGGAAAGGAAGAAGCAATTGGAAACATATTTGCTCAAAGCAAATTGCTGGAAAAATTGCTATAAAGAACAAGGCTATTGATATCCTCTTATAGGAAGAGACATCTGTAGGGTACCCTAGATAATCTTTGATCACGCCATTAGTTCTTCAAGCTTCCAAAGAATTTAGAAAGAGGCACAGGCCCAGCAGCCTCTTCATCATCAATTCTAGAGTGCTTGGTTCTTGACTTGCGCTTCTTTTCCTTCTTTGTTTTTCTAGACCTTGACTTTGATCTTTTTGATTCCCTCTCATCTTCACTACTTGAAGAATCCAAGGATGAACTGGATGAGCTAGAATCATCGGATCTCCGCCTCGAATGCTGCAAGGTAATGCAAGATCAGGATCCATTTCGAGTTTTATATACCAAAGGAATGAGATATTCATAGCAGTAGAGATGGAAGTAGGAAGGATAGTGATGATCAATCAAGAAGACTATACAGTAGACACTTGATAAAAGAACATAAGCATTTGGCAGACAAGAAACAGAAACAAATTCATGCAACAGCAAGACAAGAAAACTAGCTACCCTCTACTAACAATAACCACCCAGTGAGAACTTCACAGGCCTAACCAGCCAAACTCTCTAATTTGGAACTTCTTTCCAGATGATGAACATCCAAAAATCTCTGAATGACAATTAGTCTACCAGGAGTCATGATACCTTGATCAGATAACAAGATCTTATCTGACCATCAATGGCACAAGGAGGACCACCTATTCTGCATAAGGAGATATTATTCTAGGAGTATTTAGTTTCATTAAGAAAAAACTAGCCCAAAAAAGTAACATGGACTTTTCAATAAGGAAATATTGATAAAATCAAATTAGGCATAGTAGGTTTGAGTTGCATAAAATTTAATACTCTAGAGTCTAGACATTGCATTTGATTAAAAAGTAAAACTATTAGAAAAGGCACCTTTCTTTTTTTACCGCTGCTTTTCTTTGAATCTCTGTCCTTTCTATCTGCAAGAGTACATCTCAAATTTAGAAGCGGAGAAGAGGATGGTTACACAGGAACAAGATAGATCCATATACATACCCTTTTTATGACTAGATATGCTACCGCAGTGATTCCGTCCATGAGCAAGTTTGCGTGCCCTTTCAGCATCCAATTGAGCTCGGTACTCCCTCATCATTCTATCCTTATCCGCTTCTAGTTCCCCCTTTTTCATTTCATCCTCCTAATAAATCAAATACAGAGCACAATTTCGGCCTTCATAAAAAATCTAGAAATATTGAATCATCATTTAGAACAGCATCAATATGTCAAAAGCAAATATGATGCACAACTAATAGAGCAAAATAGTTGAGAGAAAAGATAGCATATCCACAGATTATTACCTTTTGCTTTTTCTTGAACTCTTCCCAAGTTACTGTGTGAGTTGTATTAAGGCTGGCCAAACGAGCAGCATGCCACTCTGGTGAATGAAAAGAACCATCCACCTGCGACTCGCCTCATCAGAAATGTTCCATGAAAATAAAAATAGTAAAGAAGATGCGTTCAAAATACAACTACACTTAACTGCACACCCATATCTCTTTATTTCTTTATACATGCACACAATTACAGCACCCAAAAACCTAAAGAAGAATTATTACGCTTAATACTATAAACAAGCATGCAGAAAAAAAATGCTCAGTCATACCATCATCCCTCGGTTCTTTTTTCTTCACATTAAGCGTTAATGACATATTCCCAATAGTTAGGATGGCCTATCTCTAAGAAATCAAAGTTTAAGGAGCATCCTTCAAAAGGTCTTATAACAGTGCAAGTTAAACTATTTTACAACAAGAAGTAAACCAAATTGTTTAAGTAAACGGAACCACAATTCAACAAGCAAAAAGCAACCTGCATGGCACACTAGCATCACATCAGAGCAGCTCAAGGCTATACAGCAACAAGACAAGCTTCAAGAAACATTATACACCATCCCAGGTACAATGGTACACTTTTACTCTTAACCACCCACCAGTATGATAAAATAGTTAAAGGAGCCTACAATTAGTGTTTACCAAATCAATTCACTACCACTCAAATCCCAAAAAAGAATATACAATTAAATAAATTAACCTAGATGCTTACAAAACTCAGATTCTTAGCTGCCCCAAAGCATCCAACTTTCCCGGCATCTTATGAATATCAATAAGCCAATAACCATGCTCACGAATCCACGATAAGAATTTAACAATAACAGTACTGTTAATCCATTGACAAAAATTATTCAATAAACACTAAACATTAAGCAAAGCAACGAAAATAAAAGCAAAGAACAAAACTTCAACACAAAAATTACGAGGCAACAAGCAATATAATAATAAAATATAGAAAATTGAAGATGGGGATTTAAAGAATAGTATGGAACGGGACAAACCATGCCATCTTCAATCTCCTCAGGACCAGCAGAGCTGGAGCCAAGCCTGGATCTCTGCATAGCTTTGTAAGCTTGATTTTTACCCATTTTGAGAAATCGATGAGAAACCCAGATGACAAAAGAAGGGGAATTGCAAGAAAGTGAGTTTTTAAGAAAAAATTGAGACCCGGAAAGAGAATAAAGAGGGATTTTGGAGAGAGATTTGATTAGGGTATTATTAACGGTCCAAAACCCATGAGAGAGAGGGCGAGAGAGGGAGGATGTGAAGGAGATTTGGTTTTTAAGTTAATGGATGTGGGGGTGTTGTCGTTGACGTTGTGAAAAGGCCCAGAAGGTTTTTAAGGGTTACTGCTTGAATAATATAGCCGGAAACACTTAGGTTTCGTTTGTTTCGGTGGAAGGCGGTGTGGCATGTATTATTTGAAAGTATTTTGCATGTATTATTTGAAAGTATTTTGCATGTATTATATTGAATTTCAATTTTAAAATTCTGGTTATTAAAAAATTATAATTTATTTTTAATTTATTTTTTCCAACTCAAAATTGCAAAAACTATCGAGCACAAGAATTTATTCCTCGTGTTATTATTATCTTCTTAGGTTCCGGTCATGTAAAGATTAGAAGTAAAGTTTTTATATTCTTTTATCATAATACAGAAATTCTCTTATAATAAATAATATTTTTTTATTAATTTCATTTTCAATTGGTATTAACTCAATCTTAAAAACATAGTTTTTTTATATTAACTTGAATAAAAAATAAACATAAAAAAGTATTTAAATTGTTAAAAACTTTCGGGTTCTCAAATTTAAAAAATCTGGACTCAACTATTTTGTTAGCCTGTGTTTTAAATTAAATTTTATTGTATAAGCGTCCAAACAAAGTAATGATGGAATTCAAAAAACCCTAAAAAATAAATAAAAACTTTATAATGATAAAATTAAAAAAAAAAACTAAAAAATTAATGAAAAGGAAAAGGAAAAAACAAACAGTTCAAAAAAATCGTGAACATGTTACAAAACAGTCTGGCGTGTGGGCTAAAGTTAAGCCTGCATGCCTGTATTTTTATTTATTTTTTTGCTTTTTACATGAATTTCTTATGCAATAAATGATATGTAGTTTGTCATATAACATAAAATAGAGTATTAGCCTCTTACCCCTCAACCTCTCTTCTCTTGAACACGAAATATTTTCTTGGTATAATGCAATGGATTCTGGTTTATTCGGGTTTTTTTTTTCATCCAAGCTTCAATTCCATCGCCATCTCTAGTATCCATAAGCTTGGAAAAAATTTCCACAGGATACTAGCTTTACTCACCCAACCAGGCTTTCCCCTACCGAAATCTGCTTCATACATCGGGAATCGACACCAGCTAGTAAACTCAAAGACATCTACTTCACTTTTTTCTTTTGCTTCATTTCCCTCTTTTATGTCATTGCATAGCATCAAATCGAAGTCGTCAGCATTTGAAACACTTGTAATGTCTGAGATGGTAATTCTCCTCGATCCATCACGGTTTCGGCCGACCAAGTCATGAATCTGGACATTGCTCTCACCATTTGGTGGAAATCTTGCATTTGCGATGCCTATAAAGCTTCCAAAACAGTCTTCAGGTATCGGTAGTGCTGTCCTCCCACGCAAGTTAACTGCAAATCTAGAGATGGATGGCCTCGATCAAATGGACAATATTCCTCGATCGCTTCAGCTAGCCACCTTTATGAGAGTATTCAATATCATGCTACCACGACTGTCACTCGTGTCGGTTGGCGCGGCGTTTCAGCAGCTCCGAATCACCAGGAGTAGACAACGACTGCTTTCAGCTTTGATATTGTTGCGCCATCAAAAACAAACCTTTTAACTAGAGCCTTGTGATTTGCTTTTAATATCTCTTCGGGTGGAATATCTATAGGGTTAGTCATATCTCTTGCAGGAAAGATGGAGCCCATTTGAAGATTCGGTCGATACTCTACTTTATCAATCCCGATTCGGCAAGCACCAGCGAAAGCATTAATAAATGCAAAGGCCAAGAATGCATCGAGGATCCTGTGAGGAAAACCTACACCTCCATTCAAATATGTTGAACTGGACTGCATGTGACCTAAGGGGTGTCAACCGAGTCGGACAGAAGATGGACCAGTTGATTTAGCTCAATTTCATACTGATCTACTCTCTCAAGAAGCTCAGAGAGGCTGTTGTTTACATGGACTTCAAAATATTCAGCTCCCTTATCATTACAATGAATCGAAGCGTCATCTTTTATATATATGCCTGCTAATGGATAGAAAAGGGTTAAGATTTCTAGTAGCGATTGTTGCAACAGTTTGCTTCTTTCTTCATTAATGTTGACAGGGGCACGTTCTTGATCAGCTTCGGCTGGATGGAAGAGGAAACGGGGAACGTACAGTGATGGTGCAATTTGTCCTGAAGATGATATGGGTGATTTTTGAAGATGGGGTGGTGTTGGAGATGATGGAGCTATCAACTTTCTAGATAGGATTTCCACCTTCATTTTAGAAGAAATGGGAAATTTCCCTTGCATTTCTTGTAATTACAAAGATATTTTAAAACGTGATGGGAAATCTTAGTAGTGAAAAGGAATAAAATTACAAAATTATTAACGAGGCGTGGTCAAATGTAGTTGTCCGTTTTCCTTAATTTCTTTCGCAACCATCTTAATATTAATTAAGATGGTTGCGAAAGAAATTAAGGAAAACGGACAACTACATTTGACCACGCCAAATGACAGGCAATAGGAGATCAACAACATAGGATAGTCTGCTGTCTTCTTCTTTCTCGAGCAGCTCTATATATTCTACAGATATACAAATTATATATTTGTGTATGCGATAAACTATATATATGGTGGTTATTGTTTGTTTTCGAAGTTGCAATCTCATAAGACAAAGTGAAAATTAAGCATCAAATTGATGTTTCTCACTTTAAAACTGAAATTCAAAGACAAATTAAGCTCTATATATTCTCACTATAACTATTGATTAAGACTCTTTTCCTTTTCAAGATAAACTTGAGATTGGTGTAAATAGTGATGTTTAGCTTGTATTTCAATAAAAATATTAGATTTTTATTCTCAAAAATAAAATTATAATTTATAAATTTCTATATTTTTCTTACTTTAATCTTATCTTTCTAGTTGTTGTTTTTTTGTGCTTCCATCTACATCAATTGTATTAGAGTCCAAGAATTCTCAGCGATTTTGATTGAAGGTTCTAGCTAACATGTATTAGAGCTCAATACTCATGGAGGTTGGTTGTTGTGCGCAGTTGAATAACTCGTAGCTAAGAAATATCGTTTAATAGGGTAGCTTGTGTAGGAAGGGATGAGGAGGTTCTCTCTCGAGAAAAAAATTGTTCATGAACTAGTGTCTTGTTTTTGTTTTTTCACCGTCGAAAAACACCTAAATTCCTTTCTAAACCACCTAAAAACATTAAAAAATCCAAAAATAGAAGAAAATATATTTAAAATATCAAAATCAACACAATAATAATAGTAATAAAAATCAAACCCATCTCATTTTTCATGGGTGCTTGGAAATAAAAACAACTATCATTATATTTTTCTCATTGAATGAACTCATTAGTGCCAATAACAACAATTTTTGTTGCTAAGAAGTTACGAAACCGATGACCCTCACTCCCTTTGTTATTTTCAGGTGACTTTCTCTTTAACTTTGAAATATAAAAAAGTAACTGTTTAGATCAAAATTAAAATTTGAAAGAAAATACAAGGATTATAGAAAAAGAAAAACACAATGGCTAAACTGTTTTCCGTCACGCCATAGTTGAAGGGAAACAACGTTTGATGACAAAAAAGAAAAGAAAAAGGTCGGTTACCGTAGACTGGTGCGATTTTCTATCGATCTTAGTACATTTTATAATGTAATTGAGATATACAAGGAGACTCTGTTGTCTTTGATTTGAGATGTGTTTACCTGGATTTTGCAGTATTGTTGGCGAGATAGATCCAGTGGCGTTTACAGAGCAGGCAGTGATCTGGGAGTTTTATTTGTTCCCCAAAGAGGTGGTAGCTCATGCGCACTACCGCCGCTACTAAAAGGATAAATTGATTTCAGCAATTCTGAACCACCAAGACCAGCACTGGCTGCTGCATGCTTCCAGCTTTGATATTTCCGCACCGCTAAAAACATATTCTGTCATCAGAATCTTTCTAGGTTTAAGTGGGATCTATTGAGCTAGCTTGAACTCTGGGAGGAAAACCAGACATTCATCTCGGCCGGCAGATGTAGGCCAGTTGGGAAATTCGGACGATATGATACTTTATCCAACCCCACTCAGCTCCCAGTAGCAGATGCATTAATAAAAGCTAATGCCGAGAATCTATCAATGGCGACTTGTTGACTGAGCAGCTCGGTTTCCTGCAGGTGCTCCACCCTCTCAGGAAATCGAGGCAGCTGTTTGCTTGGAATTCGAAATATTCTGCTCCCTTATCATTACAATGAAAGCATCATCTTTCCTGCATCTGCCTCCGAGTAGATAGAAAAGGGTTAAGATTTCGGATAGGGTTTTCTGCAACTGTTTGGTTTTTTCTTCAATAGGGTTGACGCCATGTTCTTCACCCTCTGTAGCTAGCTAGAATTGAATGCTTTCCAATCCCAATGATATATGTATACACGATAGGATCACATCGCGGGTTCAGTGGAAAAATACAATACTATCTTGTTGATTCTGCAAATAAATTTTTAAACGTGCAAACGTTTTCTTTTTATGTTTCACAGGTACGGGAGTGCAGGAAAATGAATAGAGCCTATATGATTTGAATTCATTTTGTATGCCTAATTACCCATGTTAACTGTTTACTCAACAAGATTATATTAAAAAATTATCTTATCTAAGATATAAAATATAATTTATATTATTTTTTAATAAAATTTAATCTATACTCTCTGAATTCCATCCACGACCCTCATGGTGCAATTTGACAAGCAACTAGCAAAAAGTTGTTAAAATAATTTGACGAGATATAATTTTTTTTTAATTTCAATTAAAATATTTGAACAATCTCATATTTATTATTTAAATTTAAATTTTTTTAAAAATAAAAATAATAGAATAGAATAAAAATAAAAATAAAAATAAAAACTATTTGTAAATATAAAAATGATATTTTTTCTCTCTTACAAGTATCAAGCACTCACAGTATAATATTGTTTGGATTCAGATCATCTCTGGAATTTCTTGAACTTTAATTATAATCGTGACTTTCATATGCAATTAGATTATATGACTGATTGAGAGTATTGTTGAGATTGTGTTTTGAAAATGATTTTCGTTCAGAAATACATTAAAATTATATTTTTATTTATTTTTTTAACATCAACACAAGAAAATAAGCATATAGCACCAAAAAAAATAATTTAAAATAAATAATAAATAATAATTTAAAAAATATAAATTTTTCAAACGTAATATAAAACAGGCTATATATATCGGACAAATTGGGCAAGGTTGATTTGCTCATAAATAATGAATTACTCCAATAATTAATATGTAAAATAATTAGTGATCTATTTATTTAGTAAACTAATTATGAACGCACGAACTAGTGGGGTATTGTAGGATCCCAATCAGCTCTAAGCACTCGAAAAAAGTATGTCCATTGCATCATTAAGTGATGGAGAGAATATTGGAACAATTAACTACAAGATACCCATTTAATTTAATTTAAATTTATTTATTGAACTGTTTAAGAATCTTTGTTTGAATTTGGGGCCCCATGCCACTTATTGCCAATGGCCAATGTGATTTCATTTAATCATCTTAGGAGCTTGGACCCTATTTCAACTTGGATGCAATAATTTGCATCTCTAAAAAGCTATAGCTTACACTGCTCCATGAAAAGTCGAAGTTCATGTTCATAATAATTTGGTCAATAATTAGTAGAATGACTTCATACTCTCAGTGATTTCATTACTAGCACCGGCCCACTTCTATTTTCATGGGGGTTAGGGTTTAGGTCGTGCATGAGAGGAGGAGGTAAGGTTCTTTGTAGAAAATAAACTCTATCTATGAAGTAAATATGAATCTTTACTTTATAATTTAGCAAATCCAATAAAATGGTGCAAATATTAAAGTTGATATGATCAAAAAGAATAAATGTTTTTTTTTCTATACATTGCATTGTTTCATAATAGAGAATCTCGGGGGGGGGGGTTCTTGAAGAAATCTTGGTCTGTACTCTTGCTTCACAGTTTCCAAGAAGAAGAAGAAACAAAGAAGTAGCTGCACAAGGTTTGACCAAATGCTTGGTAGGCCAAGTAAAGGACCCGCAATTCTCATTTATCAGACATGTATAAAAAAAATAAAAAAATATAGGCTTCTTAAGTATTTTAAAAAATTCTATTTAAAGTTTTGCTAAATTCACTATTCACTTTAAATTAGCTATGGCTATATGCTTGAACGGCTATAACGATGGAGCTTGCGATCGACTTTTTATGAACAAAATCTCTTTATGAGTATGAAAAATAAAATCTTTTAGATTATTTTTTATATCAAGATTAAAAGTAATGGGATTATTATACATATCTTATTGAATATTCTATATCAATTATAATGTTTTTTTTAAGTTTTAGTTTTTTTTTATAATAGAGATCTCACCCCACTATGCATTTTTTCACACGTGACATGATATAATTGGTTAATAATCAAATTGATTATATTTTTTTATACGAGAAAACTCACTTCTCGAAAAGTATATTTTATGCATCTAGATGAGTCTTGATTGTCACCGATTTTTACAAAAGATATATGTTTTGAATTGAATTTGAAACTTGCTATGTAAATAATAAATCTTTTATCATCATGTCATGCTCACAAATAATTATAGTTCTATACTCTCTTTTTTGTAAAATGAATCGCTTACTATATTATATATTAATGAATATATTTAATATATATGTGTGTGATTTTGAAGGCTACTAGCTCCCACTAAAGAAAGAGGCCATAGGTTTCTCTTTCCTTTGCTGAATTAGGACCCCACAAGTCCATCCACTTTCAATTAACCGAAGCAAAGTCCAAAACAAAATGGCACCACTTGCTAGATATTGTCCTTGCTTTTTTCACAACATCCTTAAACTCCAACAACACAACAACAATAATAAGTAAAAAAAACCCTACCTTTCTCTCTTTTCCGTAACAATAAAATTAAATTAAAAGTTCACCCTCCAAAAAATCAGTTAATTATAGAGTTTTCAGCTTATTTTTGCATTTAGTGCCCGTTTGGCATTGCGATCCCACCAGTTTTTGGCCGAAATTTGATTTTTTTTTTCATTTTAAATAAATATATTTTGGTGTTTTTAGATCATTTTGATGTGCTGATTTCAAAAATAATTTTAAAAAAATAAAAAAAATATCATTTTGATGTATTTCGGCACGATAAACACTTTGAAAAGTTACAATAAACACACTCCAAACAAGCCCTAGACGTTCTCCTTTTTCACCTTTTTCTCTCCTGAAATGATAGGATAGGATAGGATAAAAAGGTAATCTAACAAAAGAAAGAATTGACTTGAATTTCGGTGCTGGAGAGTGGTTTCAAAAATATTTTAAAAAAAAGTTGAGATTTTTTTTACTTGCAATAATTTCCCCCCCAATATTTTTATATAATAATATCAATTTTATTTTTTAAAAAAATAAATAAAAATAACTTCTAACCCATTTCTCCGACATAGTACGCCTGCAAGACATCCATGGATTGTTTTTGCTAGTTAAAAATTATTATCTGCTGACTGTAACTTTGTTGAGTGACTGATAACAGCCGGTGAGACTGAGAGCACGGGGGCCTAAAGTCGACAGGTGTCGTTTTATCAGTCTTCTAGGGTTGCGTGAATCACGGGTTTACTGTACTTCTCGTGTTGCTCTTGTCGTTTTCTTTTTTGTATGGCTGCATTTCATGACCATGATACTTACGTTAATTTCCATTTTTCACCGACGTTGAAACGACATGTTTACACATCATTTCCTTTTCCTTTTCTTTTTTTATCTTTTTTCTTTAATTCCATGATTTTTAATAGAATAGTTATTCCTTCTTTTTTTTCAATAATAGTTAAATACTGTCGAGGCACTATCAGAATGATATTTACTTGCGAGTGTATGATAATAATTTTAAATTCTTTTTTTAAATATTTTTTTATTTTTAAAAAAATATTTTTAATCTTAATTCATCTAAACAATTTACATTACAAGGCAGTTGTTGATCCAAACATCTTGCTCTAAAAAATATTGTAGGTGGAATAAAAAATATTATTAGATAAAGACTTGTCTCCTTTCTGTAACACACCAGCGGTGGACTTCGATTCAAGATATCTATGTGCTATCAAATAAAAGAATAATTTGGTGATTATTTTTTTAATTAGTGTAAGCTAGACAAAAGTTAATGAGTGTTTTTACAGCACCTGTCAAATATTATATATATATATATATAAAGAAGTCTTAATAAATGTCTCGAAAGAAGTAGAGCACCCGACAAATTAAATAACATTTGTTTTTAATAAAATTCAATTATGTAATCATAAACATGGTAGATGTGGTGTTGCCTTCCTCTTTCTTGATGGCAGCAGTTTGTATAATTAATTAATTACTACAAAAGAAGTGTGATTACTTTGCAAGTCACGTTGGCTCCCGCTAGTGGTGGTGAAGTGGAAACCATTTATTGATGAGTTGATTAAAGGCATTATCCAATATTTCGAGAGAAGTGGTTTTAATTATACAAAAAATACATTAACATGAATAAACTTTATTTAATAATCAATTAATCTTTTAGCTACGTGGCATAAAATGTAATTGTTGAAATATATTAAAATAATATATCTTAGCTCGGCTCCCCAAAAATAATAGTTTTTAAAACGTGTGTCAAATAATCAACTTCAATTATTGCGCAGAAGTGTGGCTTTCTATCTCCCCCGCAAGGATTGAGGTAAGGATTGCGAGATTGGCTGAAATAATTTTTAAATTTGTTTTTTTAGAAATATATTAAAATAATATTTTTTATTTTTAAAACTTATTTTTAATATTAATATATAAAAAATATAAAATTACTAATTCTTTAAATTTAAAATAAAAAAAATTATTTTATTTTAAAAATACTTTTAAAACGAACTGAAATGCTTATTGGCTGTTTTTTTTAATATATATATATATATATTTTTTAAAGTGTTTATATATATATAAATATTTTTATTTTTTTAAAATAATTTTTAACATTATCACATAAAAATAATTCAAAAATACAATTTTATATAAAAAATAAACATATATTTTTTCATTTTATTTAAAAAAAAAACACTCAAGTTACAAAGAACCCATGAAAATTTTTAATCATTTTGTTTTTAAAAAAAAAGAAAAACAGGTCGAGAAGCAATACCATAAAAAACCCTTCGCCATTCCCATGCACTGCAAGGTTGACAGTGACCGAGGAGTGCAATACGGACACTTATAACTCCAAAGCCAGGAGCTGGTGAGTCCATATAATGCAGGCCATCAAGGGACGCAAACACATCCAACATTTAATTCTTTTTTTTTATTATTATAAAAAACCAATTAGGGTTAGCGTTGGACAGTCGTTGAAGTATTGAAACTAGATCATATTTTTAGTATATTCTAGTAAAAAACAATCGATCTACATTGATCTGTCTTTTTAGGGTTTTTTCTTGTCAAATTAACAATGTAAAAGTGTTCATTAGGAGATTGCGGTGACAATTGTTGCTTTTAAATAATTCTAAAAAGTAATTTTGTTTTGAAAAACACTAAATGACATGCTTTTGTTAAAAATATATAAAAATTTAATGTATTTTAAAATAAAAATCTATTTTGAAAAGTATCCACACCCCCAATCACAAATTCCTTTTAATCTGAAAACACCCTCCAACCCCATCGTAAAACTGCTATGAGCTGCACTGTAAAATGTTGCCAGTAAGTCTGTCAAGAACACATTTTGAGCTTCATATTTTCCGTTCCGACCACAACGTCTCGCCATGGATCTGCTTCCCGTGTGCTCGAGTGAAGTTGGAAGACGAAATACAATCCAAAAGAAGGCGGAGAGCGTCCCCATTAACGACAGTGACTGAATAATCAATCAATTAACAATAAAGCAGTTCATAATTGAAAATAAGATATCAGATTTTATTGCCACAAAAGTGCTTCAACACGTTTCGTTAATTTTTTAATCGAGTGTTTCAGCTTTTCTTTTTAATTATTATTATTATTTATTTCGAGCAAAGAATCTCAACTATCAATTTCGTATCAATCTACACCATCGTGCGTTCCTTGGCAATGATTACTATAAAATAAATGTCGAAAATGTAGTCGTGCCTGTTTTTTATATTACAGGAGCCAAGATCTGGTCCATGTCTACGATTTTACGTGACAAAGGATCCTCTAGTGCTACTACTGATTACCGTCTATTTCCAGTTTTTTTTTTTTTTATAATCGGGGTATTCGGTCTAGTTTACACGTACTACAACTAATTCCTGAATCTAATGAACATTTTGCAAGTCCAGTAAACATGTAAGATACCATGAGAGTGACAGGTGCACAAAGAGGACTCAACCCCTTCCCTTCCTCTGCTGGGCCAAGTCCTCAAGTGCATTATTTTTTATTTTCTTACTGGGGTATTGCACTATTAAGCTTCGAATACAAACTATATGTTATAAATATATTACTTGCTAATTCATATATCATATGTTTGGTGCTTACAGTTTTTCCTTAATCCTCATGCCAACTCGAGTAGACTCCGTGATAATCAATGCAACAATTTATTGATATGAAATTTAGTGCATGTATGAGAATGTGATTGGAGTTATTTTTGAAAGTGTTTTTAGTTAAAAAATAAATCAAAATAATATTTTTTTTTCAAAAAAATATTTTTAGTTAAAAAATGCATCAAAATAATATTTTTTTAAAAAAAATTATTTTTTATATCAGCCAATCAAAATGATTTAAAAATCAAAAAAAATAATTTAAAATAAAATTATTTTTTTTAAAGTGCTTTCCAAATACATTCGTAAATATCTCCTTGATCCAAATTAAATTTTATATTCAAATAGTTTGGACTTTATTTTTTTTGGATGTGAGGAACTCTATCTCAAAAAAAGTATACTTTGTGGATCCAGATAAACAAGTAAAAACTCTAATTATCTCAGATTTTTATAAAAAATGTATACCCTAATGTAAATTTTGAATGGAAAAGAGAGAATTGTTGTATTGTATTTTCATTGATGTACATGAGTAAATATATACAGACTCTTAAGTATATCACTTCCTATAATTGAGCTATCATAGCCATTACATTACAGCAGGACTCTTAGCTTGATTGACTACAATTAAAGGACTCTAAACAGGAAACAAATACTTGCTAGTTAATATAGAAGATATTACAGATTTACTTCTCAACACTCCCCCTCAAGTTGGAGAGTGGATGTCTTGCAATCCCAACTTGCGAATCATTGTTATAAAGAGTTCCTTTCCCAAAGCCTTGGTCAAAATGTCAGCCAGCTGGTTTTCAGAATTCACAAATCTTGTTTCCACAGAACCGTCTTGAATCTTGTCTCTTATAAAGTGACAATCCATTTCTATATGCCTTGTACGTTCATGGAAAATAGGATTCGCTGCTATGTGTTTTGCAGCCATGTTGTCGCAATACAACAACACAGATTCTTGATGCAACACGTCCAAATCCTTAAGTAAATAACGCAGCCATGTCAATTCACAACACGCTCCTGTCATTGCGCGGTATTCTGCCTCGGCTGAAGACAAGGAGACTGTTTTCTGGCGCTTCGATCTCCATGAAACTAGTGCAGGTCCTAGAAATACACAGTACCCCGTAGTTGATCTTCTTGTGAGGGGGCATCCTGCCCAATCTGAGTCGGAGTAAGCTCGCAGTCGAAGATCACTAGTTGAGGAGAAGAAGAGGCCTTGGCCAGGTGCAGACTTTAGATAACGCACAACCCGTAAAGCAGCTTCCCAATGATCCTTCCGAGGTTGATGCATAAATCTGCTCAATATGTGGACTGAATATGTAATGTCTGGTCTAGAAACCGTGAGATATATCAATCTCCCAACCAATCACCTATACCGTTCAGGATTTTTTAGCAGCTCACTCTTATCAGATAGTTTCAAACCACGCTCCATGGGAGTATTGATGGGGGCTACCCCCAATAAACCTGCATCTTTAATAATTTCCAATGCATATTTCCGCTGACAAATAAAAATACCAGTCCTAGATGTGGAAATTTCAATACCCAGGAAATACTGTAATCTGCCAAGGTCTTTAAGTTGAAATTTATTATGCAAGAATTTCTTGATATCAGTTATACTCACGGGATCATTGCCAGTAATGAGAATATCGTCGACATATATTAAAAGGGTTGTGAAAGACTTGCCTTTTTTTTTGATGAACAGAGAGTAATCAGCTTTCGACTGTGTATACCCTGCTGATCGAATAGCTTTCGAGAACTTGGCAAACCACTGCCGAGATGCTTGCTTCAGTCCATATAGTGACTTGTGTAGACGACAAAACATGTGTTCCTCCCCCTGTCTCCGTAGCCCTGGCGGTGGAGACATGTAAATTTCCTCGTCGAGGTCACCGTGAAGGAATGCGTTATTCACGTCGAGCTGGTGAAGGGACCAGCCACGGGCAGCTGCCAGAGCCAACAAGCAACGAACAAAGATGATCTTGGCTGTTGGAGAGAAGGTATCCTGGTAGTCAATCCCCTCCAATTGAGTGAAACCCTTTACCACAAGCCGGGCCTTATACCTCTCAATTGAGCCGTCTGCCTTGTGTTTGATCTTGAAGACCCAACGACACCCAATTGGTGTCTTACCAGGCGAAAGAGGAGTGAGGGACCAAGTCCCATTAGCTTCAAGGGCCTGTAATTCTGAACTCATTGCTTTCTGCCATTCAATGTTACCCGCTGCTTCAGAATAGGATTTTGGCTCCGTGACATTACCAATTTGAGCAACAAATGTCTGATAAGCAGGCTGATATCGATGATATGAGATGAAATTGGACAGTGGGTATCGTGTACCTTTGGTTGGAACTGGAACAAGGGCGGTCGATTGGTCGGGGTAAACGACTGAACAAACGTAATCTCGGAGTTTAGGTGGTGGGGCAGTCGTACGGGTGGATCGACGGATGGGTTCGTGTGGTGGGGCAGAAGGGTCGATTGGCGGGGTAGAAGGTTCGGGAGGTAGTATGTAAGGTTCTGGTGAGGGAAGGGAGTGGGAGGAGAGATCAGTGAGGTTGTTTGGTGATGATGGGTTAGACGGCGTCGGTTTGAGGTGAGAGGGGTCTGAGGTGGTCTGTGGTGCGGGAGGGGTAATGGGGTCTGTTTGGGGATTGGGGGTTGTTTGGGGAATGAGTTCTGTTTGGGTAGTAGTAGATGGTTGGTTTGAAGTGTGGATAGGGTAATGGGTATGGGCTGGATTGGGGCTTGTCTCAAATGGATCATGGGTTGGTAAGGGAATTGGGCCTGAAGTATGGGTCGGCAAAGGGGCAGTGGGTGTGGGCTTGTCAGAGGCATAGGGAAAAATGTCTTCATGAAATTTAACATCCCGGCTAGTGAAAATATTTTGGTTTGACAAGTCAAATAATTTATATGCTTTCTGACCTAGGGGATAGCCAATAAATATTGAAGGCAGTGCACGTCGATCAAATTTGTGAGAAGTGTGCACGTTGGTGGCATAAGCAAGACAACCAAAAACTCGAAGATGAGAATAGGAGGGTGGTTTCGAATAAAGGAGTTCAAAAGGGGTTTTGAAAGAGATAATCGGTGAAGGTAACCGATTAATGATGTGGACTGCGGTGAGAGCGCACTCCCCCCAAAATTGTGAGGGAAGGTGAGCATGGAATTTTAAAGCACGGGCCACCTGTAAGATATGACGATGTTTGCGTTCCACAACCCCATTTTGTTGAGGAGTGTAAACGCAGGAATGTTGAAAAATGACGCCATTTTCTTTAAAAAAGGAACGAAGTGAGATAAATTCACCACCATTATCACTTCGAAAAGTTTTAATGCGAGTTTCGAATTGAGTGAAGACATAACTAAAAAATGTTTTAAAATTAGTTGTGCTTCATTTTTATGGCGCATTAAAAAAATCCATGTGAAACGCGTATAATCATCGACAATAGTAAGAAAATAATTAGCACCAGAAATAGAAGAATGTCGATAACGACCCCAAATATCGCAATGAATAATATCAAATGGTTTTGAAGAGGAAATAATACTAGTGCCGAAAGGAAGACGACTCTGCTTAGCCAAAGGACATGTATGGCAAGCATTTTTTGACTCAATGGAAAAATTTTAAAAATTCTTAGCAATGAAACTTAAGCGGGAGGATGATATGTGCCCTAATCGACTATGCCAGAGGTCGGTGGATGAAATGGTTAGGTTGCATGCAGGTTGGTTTGTGGATGAGGAAGGGTTGGTCATAGATTTTTCTGTTGCTAGCGCCACCAAATAATACAGTCCGTTACGCTGTTTACCCAAACCAATCGTCCTCCTCGTAGCCAGATCCTGCAAAATACACCAATAAGGCAAAAATGTCACCGAGCAATTGAGATTTCTTGTCAAACGACTGACTGACATTAAATCAACTTTGAATGTAGGCACAGATAACACATCATATAGATAATAGACTGAATTCAGAGGTAAAGTTCCTTTCGCAACAATATGTGCCTTGTCTCCGCTCGGCAATAATACAGGTGGTAAAGAGCAGTTTTTATTTTCATTCAGCAACTCGGGTGAAGAGGCAATATGATCCGTTGCCCCACTATCAATTATCCAATTTTGAGATTTGAGTTTTGACAAACCTGGCTTTGTCACTGAATTTGCTTTGGAATGAGAATTGTCTTCGGGACTGTTAAGTAGAGACAAAAGTTGTTTGAGCTGGGTTTCTGACAGTGAAACCATGGGCCTTACCTCTTCATTTTGGGACAAATCGGCAATAGAGCCCACCTGATTGGCAGCCGAAAAACCTCTATTGTGGGTTGAATTTGGGCCACCTGGATGCAGCCTGTTCTTTGGGTGGCCCGATGGGTACCCGTGCAATTGGAAGCACTTGTGGACCCAATGGCCCATTTCGCCACAGTGAGTGCACTGTGGCCTTCCTCTTCCAGTCCCAAAGCGCTATCGGTCTCCATCAAAACGCTGTCGGTCTCCATCAAACCTTCGTTCTCCTTGGTGTCGATTTTCTTGAGGCAGAGACAATCGGTTCGCTGGAGTGCGATTTTGCCCCGATGAAGGCCTCGGTCTACCCCAGTTGTTGTGGCGCACTGCCATAGCAGCGCTCCCACCAAGTTCAGCCTGTGTGACGCTAAAGAGCCTTTGTTTTTCTTCTTGAGAGATCGAAGAATAGGCTTGGCGGATAGAAGGCAAGGGATTCATTAAGAGGATTTGACCTCGAATTGCAGAGTAAGTTTCATTCAATCCCATTAGGAATTGCATTAATCTCTGCTGATCTGCTTGTGCTCCATGTGTTGTGTCTGAGTATGAAGCCAACTCATCCCACAACCCCTTCAATTTCGTGTAATACGATGAGACAGAGAGCTGTTCTTGACGAAGGTAAGCGATATTTCGCTGAATTTCAAAGATGCGTGGTGCATTGCCTTGAGAAAATCGCTCACGCAAATCTTCCCAAACTTCGTGAGCGGTTGGATAGTAGATAACACTATCTGCAATTTCTGGATTTAGGGTGTTTATTATCCAGGAATGAACCATGTCGTTACATCGCGACCAAGTCGCATAGCCTTCAGGATCATCTCTTTCTGAAGGGATTTTGATTGAACGATCGACGAATCCAAGCTTGTTTTTGGAGTTCAAGGCTAAAGTCATAGCCCTCTTCCAACCAGAGTAATTATCTCCATTCAAAGATTTTGAGACTAGAACCAGTCCTGGATGATCCGAGTGATGAGTAAAATAAGGATTTGAGATGTCAGATTTGGGGAAGTTTGACAAAAAATCTGTTTTTGATGAACCAGAGGAGACAGCAATATTTCCAGGATTTGGCAGCGGTGTTTGTAAGACTTCATCGTTGGCCATGACAGCAAAAGAACGAGAAGATGTTTTATGTGGGAGATTGAAGTGTAAAGATGAGTTCTTTTAGGATCTAAGCTCTGATACCATGTAAATTTTGAATGGAAAAGAGAGAATTGCTGTATTATGTTTTCATTGATGTACATGAGTAAATATATACAGACTCTTAAGTATATCACTTCCTATAATTGAGCTATCATAGCCATTACATTACAGCAGGACTCTTAGCTTGATTGACTACAATTAAAGGACTCTAAACAGGAAACAAATACTTGCTAGTTAATATAGAAGATATTACAGATATACTTCTCAACACCTAACTCAAACTCGGAATCTGTTATTCAGATCATAAGTCTTTTGTCATGATACCACCCATAAACATGTTTATGAAGTAGAAGATTTAGGCAATCCTTGATGTATTTTTTTAGAAATAAAATATCAGGATTTTATTTTGAATTTACTCAGATAAAATAGATACACTCAAGTTAATTACTTGGTAACCTGGTTTCTAGAAGTTCTGAACTACAATTGCAAAATCCTCATCCATATCAGCATCGCATTTTTTTCAACATAATTTCGAGCTTTTGATCGTTTTCAACCAAGCACGCCAAACTTCCTTTAGAAAACCACTAGATATCTAGTTTTCCTGTGGGGGAACAATCGATCTGAAACGAGAAATGATTTCCCAATTATGTTTAGTAAATTTCTCGTTTAAAAACTTAAAATATTATATGACCTATCAGAATATAATTTATATTATTTTAATACCCTTTCAAGTAAAAATTTTTTGGGCTTAAAACTTGAATATAAATCCACATTATTTTATACTTAATTTTTATCCAATAAAATAAAGATGATAAACTTAGAAATCGTAACCGCTGAATCAATAAAATTCTAATAACATTATCTAGTAAAATTTAAACTGTTAAAAATATAATATATTATATTTCGAACAAATTCCAGCATTATCCTGCACAGTAAATCAGATACAACGAAAAACCCAGAATCTCTCCAGCTGGAGACCAGTATCCCCTTGGTACCCGCAGTTAAAAGAGTCAAAAGCCAAAATCACAGCACTTTTCCCCAGCAAGTGTGAAAAAGAGCCTCGCTTTCTCATGATTCCATGCCTCCTTTCACTTCCACTGCACTGTTTTCCTTACTGTTAGCTGATGCAATGATAAATTTTGTCAGAAATCTTACATATCCATACAAGGCAAACGTAAAGCAAACCAAATCCCAACAATACTGATACAAAATTTCAATGTGTCAGTCATTTTTAACCTCTTGTGGTATTTCTTCCTCCTCAGCTTCACTTGGATTTCTACCTTACCACAGTATTCTCAACCTTCTGGAACCACGTTTTCTATTTTTCTTAAGTTTTAAATTGTTTTTCTTATATCTGATGTTTATATTTAAAAATGATTTTTAAAGACTATTTTTTTAATTTAATATATATACATTTAAAATACTTTTAAAACAACCTCTATCTTCGTTCTATTGCTGTCAAAATGGTGGAAATGAAAAGGGTATGGTAATATTGCCTAAAGGGGTTTGGTGTTTTTGTTTTTTGGCTGTTTTGCCTCGAAAATCTGAACTACCATTCCAATTCTCTCCTACTGTTCTTCTTCCCCCACTATGTTGCATCCCTCTCTCTCTCTCTCTCTGAGTTAGGAGGGTAGGACATTCTCTTCCTGGACCTCACATTTCATAAGTTTTTTAGTGTCATGTTTCTGCAACCTCAAGTTCAAGACACATTTCTGGAACCACAATTCTTTTCTGTGCCTACCTACTCTTCTTTGAGATGAAAGTTCAGTTTTCTGTAGAGATTTCCAATCCAAGAACTGAACTTTCATCACGGTCCTCAGCAATGCCGTCAAGGTGAACAATTTCAAGTCTACTCTATCTTTTTCGTTGCCGCCCCTGTAGCACTTCATTCCTTCTTCAACTTACTGTATTTCTGGTTTTAGAGAGTTTAGAGAGAGACAACGTGGTGTGTGTTTGAAATGCATGTCTTTACTTTCTGTTTAATTACCTCATAAAACGTACATTAATGGCCAATACTCTGCTCCTATTCCTTCTCTCTCTTCTATTCATCACCACAACCTCCACCACTCACCACCGTCACCTCCTACACCAACCCTTTTTTCCATTAACCACCACCATTCCACCGACTCAACCCCCTTCTTTGTCTCCTCAAACCCAACCCAAATACCCTTTCACTTCCACCCCAAACAACAACGACCACCCTAAAAAGCCCTTTTTCCCTACCCTCCCTTCATCTCCACCACCTCCTCCCACTTCCACACTTGCTACTTTCCCTGCCAACATCTCCTCCCTCCTCGTCCCTCATCGCTCCTCCTCCTCCTCTCCTCACCACAACCTCATTATCACCATTTCCATCTCCCTTTCCCTCCTTTTCGCTGCCCTTTTAGCTTTACTTTCAGCCTTTTTCATCTATTCTCGCAGGAGAACCCAGCCTTTCAGTCCTCGAAAGGGTCCGATATCAGAAAGTCTCCGCCTTTACCCCCAAAACACTATCCCTTCTGACGGTTCTCCAAAGATTCCAAAGCTCCCACACCGTCCTGGAGTTGTAAGTACAAGCTCAGAATTTCTTTACCTGGGCACATTAGTGAACTCTCAAGCTGGCATCGATGATCAAGACAAGGTAACTTCAACCAGCAATGCTGGTCTGAAAACTGGTGTTTCACCATCATCTTCTTCACATTATCAAAAACTTGGGTCACCTGAGCTGAGGCCATTGCCACCATTGCCTAGATATAATCACACACCAACTTATAGAAGTGGTGAAGTTCTTGTTCGTTCAAGTAAAGAAGATGAAGTTGATAGTGAAAACGAGGAAGAGTTCTTTTCACCAAGAGGGTCTTCTGGGAGGAAAGAGGCTAATCACGAGAGTCCGGTTCGTGTTGATTCAAGTTCTAGAAGAGTGATGCAAGGTATTCAAGGAGAGATTTTTGGGTCCAGAAGTTTTAATTCAAGGACTGCTTCGTATCCAATATCAAATTCTTTTTCTCCATCAAAATCCGTGTCCAGCAGTGTGTCTCCAGTGTCTAATTCTAGCCACAGAAGTGGTAAATCTAGGTCTCCTGATATTATTACTGGTTTTCCTGCTCCAGTTCAGTCCATTAAGCAATCCTCGCCGTCCATTTCTCCATCGTCATCAGGGAGAAATTCAGGGGAGACGCTGAATTCTCTGGAGCGAAATTCGTTTTTTTCAGGACAAAATGAGCAGGTTCCAGTGAGTGTTGGTAAACAATTTGTGCCACCAAAACTGCCTCCGCCTCCACCTCCACCTCCACCATCGCGATTTTGGGAGATGCCAGTGGGGTTTAGAATGGCTCAGGAAGTGAATTTGGGGATTTCAGGGCCGCCAGTTCTTGCTATGCCTGCAAAGCCTGTTTCGGTTCAAGATCAAGCAATGCCAGTTTTGTCCAATGAGCAAATGCAAAGCAATGGTAGTGATGAAGGGAGTGAGGAGAGCATGAAGCCGAAGCTGAAGCCTTTACATTGGGATAAAGTTAGAGCAAGATCTGATCGGGCTATGGCGTGGGATCAGATAAAATCTAGCTCCTTTCAGTGAGATAATAAACCGCTTTCAGCTTTTTGTGTGTATTTAAATTTTCTTTGATAGTTTCTTGATTTGGCAAGAAGTTTTTGTCTTATTTGTTTGGTTAAGTGGTTATGTAAGCTTGTAGAATGTGGTTTTGATTGCAGGTTAAATGAGGAAATGATCGAGACACTTTTTATGGCAAGTAATCCCAATTTAAATGTGAAAGATCACAATGGAAGGCGCCACTCCCTTCCTTTGATGAACCAGGAGAATAGAGTGCTTGATCCAAAGAAGTCCCAGAATATTGCAATATTGTTGAGGGCTCTTAATGTGACCATCGAAGAAGTCTGTGAAGCCCTTTTGGAAGGTAAAAACCGAAATATAGACGTGCCTTTTTTGGATTGTTTGAAATTATCCCTGCAATGCATTGCAAATTTGTCAATGCTTGTGCTGCCTGCAGCATTGGAGTCAGGCTTACTGTTAAATGCCTGCTTTATTACCTTAAATAATGTCTGCTTCCTATAGTTTTCCCCTCCAGATTGGCTTGAAATTGCTACCCATGCCAAATGTTCAAAATGTCTAGGCTTGAAGTTGGCACATTTAAAGGGTTCTTTTGACTTTGTAATGTGATGATGTGTGCCACATTTCTAATACCAGCAACAGCGACAAAACCTTTGGCGGTGGTGGCTCTCTTTCGAGAAAGTCTTAAATTAAGGAGGTGGAGGGATGCCTTTCAGACAAAAGCTTTTCGCCTGCCACAAAGCAATTCAAAATGCCGAGTGCTTTTAATTAAGTGACTTTGTGTTAATTATAATTCTATGTGGTCCCTACTTTGTTAGATACATTTGCAATAGTTGAGAAAAGAATAATCTCTCTTTATCTAACATGGTATTGTTGTGCAAATGTAAAACCTCTGCTCATAGAGGGATCTTATTTTTCCATGACAATGTTCCCCTTGTTAGTCCAAAGGGTCAATCTTTTTCTACTTAGATAATGTCTCTCTCTGCTACTAAGAGTACTAATAGCGCATTATTGGTGAGATAGAGCAATGCAGTTGCTCAACCTTTCACTGATGTGAACAGGAAATTTAGACACTCTGGGGACAGAGCTTCTTGAAAGCTTGTTAAGGATGGCTCCAACTAAAGAAGAAGAATACAAATTAAAAGACTTCAAGGATGAATCACCATTCAAGCTAGGTCCTGCAGAGAAATTCCTCAAGGAAGTGCTTGATGTTCCCTTTGCATTTAAAAGGGTTGATGCAATGCTTTATATTACTAATTTTGATTCTGAAGTTGAGTACCTGAAGAGGTCTTTTGAAACACTGGAGGTAATTCTTCATTTGGCTTGTAGATTTTATTTTCTTTATTTATATCTTATGTGGTAATGTAGCTGATATTGCAAAGCAGGTGTTCTGTTCTGTTTCATGCTGTCATTCTTGCTTCTTTTTCTTGTCAACATAAATTTCATTTTTACTTTTAATCGTGGATGGTGGTGATCAAAAGGGTTGCGTCACTCTTGTGTTTTCGATGTGTTTTAGTTACTCTCTCTCTCACTTTTATATCTTTTTTCTTTGAGTTTTTCATACCAGTAGCTCTGTGTAGAATCTGTCCCTTCCCTTCTGCCTTGATCACGAATTGGGTGCTTAAGGTTGTGCTGGTGCCTGATGTTTGTACCATCTTTCTGTGATGGTCATCTCAGTTCAAACCACCGGACTGACTTCATGTTCTTAGTCCTGATATTTCATGCCCTGATGTTCAAGGAGCTTCTGGAATGCATGACTAAATGAACTTCTGCATAAAACACCATAGAAGAATTTGGATGTGAGGTCTGTAACTTGCATGGTAGTTTGTAGTTCACATTTATCGAGTGGCCTGAATTCAATCGAGATAACTTCTCATTGGGCATGACTTTCTAAAGGCAGCAACATTGCCAGCCACCTGGGCAGGTAAACTTTCTTGATATCATACCAGAGGACTGCGACTTCCTTCACTGAGATCCCTGGGGATGGAGTGCTACCTTGTTACGTGTCTGATTGGGTGGGAACCAATCTGGATAACATCCAGAGGTGCCATAGTGATGGAAATGGCTGGTAGCCAAGTTTCCAGTCATGGTGTTTACAGGTAGTGAGAAAATAGAAGGGGAAAAGGGAGATTGAAGCAGAATTCCATGAATTCAGCTCAACATTCATTCATTATGATTTTCATGCTCTCTCTCTCTAAATAGCTGCAAAATAACAGTAGCACTTCTCTATTTTCCAGGAGTCCCCTAGTCTTGCTAAGATCCATCAATTTGGTTTGATAGGGGAGAAATTTATAACACTGTAGCAATACATGCTGACATGACCCAGTTTTTTCCCAAATACTGTACTGTAATTTAGATGGCTTCAAATGTAGAACGTCAAGGATCAAATTGGGTTTTTCAGAGTGTTCTTTTTGCACATATGTTTCTTGACTTGGATACCATTTAAGGGGCTTCTCTTGAGCACATGATCATTTCCTATTGCTGCAATCTTGCAGCTGCTGCTCATATATCTTCCTTGTTCTACAGGCAGCTTGCGAAGAATTAAGGAACAGCAGAATGTTCTTGAAACTTCTGGAAGCGGTTCTCAAGACTGGGAACCGAATGAATGTTGGCACCAATCGTGGTGATGCGCACGCCTTCAAGCTTGACACACTCCTTAAGCTTGTAGATATTAAAGGCACTGATGGGAAAACCACTCTCTTGCATTTTGTTGTTCAGGAAATCATCAGATTGGAAGGTTCTTGTCTTTTTGGTACGAACCAGAATCAAACAGCCGAGAAAACCCAAATATCTGCATTCCAGGATGAAGTTGAATTTAGGAAGCTTGGTCTGCAAGTAGTTTCAGGTTTGGGTGGAGAGCTTATGAATGTAAAGAAAGCTGCTGCAATGGATTCGGATGTGCTTGGCAGTGAGGTTGCAAAACTTGCCTCTGGAATTACAAAAATTACAGAAGTTCTGAAATTAAATGAAGAAATTGCATTGAAGGAGAGTAGCTGGAGGTTTTCAGAGTCAATGAACGGGTTCATGAAGAAGGCAGAAGAAGAAATTGTAATGCTTCAAGCACAAGAAAAGGCTGCCCTCTCTCTGGTGAAGGAAATAACCGAGTATTTCCATGGGAACTCAGCAAAGGAAGAAGCTCGCCCTTTCCGGATTTTTATGGTGGTGAGGGATTTTCTATCCATTCTTGATCATGTATGCAAAGAAGTTGGAAAGATCAATGAGAGGACCCTATGCAGTTCAGTCCGTCCGATGGCTTCCAATCCAACACTTCCACCAGTTTTTCCAGGTCTCACTGGAAGGCATCATTATAATTCCTCCTCAGATGATGAAAGTTCATCTTTATCGGCATAAGAACACTCCATGTGATTCTGTTGAATCTCCCGCTGGAATGCTTAATGGAAATTAGTGGTGCGTGCAGCAGACTATTTGAATTGAGCTGCTGCATCTTGTCCGTCACCCAGTTTTTGGCTGGCCTCCTATTTTGTACCTAAATATATTATTTACTCAAAGAATTCGGATTTGTTTACTTAATATGTAACATACCCAAGCGAACATGTCAGGACATAATAAAGAAGTAATGGCAGCATAGTCGACCCATCTTGTAAATCTATCAGAAGCTAAACCAAGGTATTTTGTGGCTTTACTAATATTTCTTCCAATTTTTTCAAATTTCAATATAAAAACAAATAAATTCGTAAGCTCAGCCATGTAACATGTGCAGCAACTGACAGATTATCAGAGGTTCAGCAGGGTTCTCAAGCTCTGTACAAGTCACATTACGTCAAGTGGAGGAAATATCCAGCATCCACCTGCTTCAGTGAAATGGATTTCGCGATCCTATAAACATGCAGTATGAAGTAAGAATAGTTTTTGCAGAAAGTCCCAGATATAAAAGAATAAAACTCAACTTCTGCATGCACCGAAAGAATTTTCTCGAAAACATTTGATTAATTTATTAGTAATTGCATGTCCTACTATTAAATCTTGATGAACTGGAAAGGACGAAGGTCGTATACTGAAGCAGCTAATTTGTTGAAACATCTTCTATCCTGTTTAAATTTCTTTATCTGCACCTATTACAGAGGGACTTCCATAAGAAAAACAGAAGGTAAATAACAAGTTAGAATCTTGCATTGTTTTTTTAGGGTTTATCTATTATAGGATTGGTCTTAAGGTTCATGACTAGGAGCATAGATTTTGATGGTTAATACGGGTTGACATGAGTTTTTTTGTAGGTACTTTTTTAAAAATAATATATTTTTTTTCATTTTCATATTTCAACATTTGATTTATTGTGAATTTGTTTTTATATTTTTCTCTTGTTTTTGTTTTTTATAGGGTTATCTCGATCAGAAGCCTATGGTCATAGGGTTTTGTTTTAGAATATTGAATTGTTTAATAATTGAGCTTTATAGTTTTTATTGAGTTATTTCGGTATCACGACAAAACCATAGATTTGACATGCTAACTTGGATGAACTTAATTTTTTTTATTTTTATAAACTATGATTTTTCTTTGTAAGCTTATTTATAGTGGTTATATTTTTTAATATGTATTTTTAAAGTTAGCTATTTTCTTAGGTGTATAGATCCCCTCTATCTCTAGTTTTTTATAAACAAGGTAGTATCACATTACATTACGTAACAAGCAAATGTTCGAAATTTCTCCTGTGATTGCTTGTGGCTCTAATTAACTGCATCTAAAGATTGTGATATGTGAATTTCTCCGGGGAAGAACTTTAGTGAATCGGTAGACTGCGCAAGCCGAGTTTACTTTCCTTCATGGGTTTACGAGCAAGTTTTTGAAGGAAAGAAGTACCAGGAGACGCCACAGAGTATGAAAAGAAAATAACAAAAAGAGATGATTATACATGAAAGCTCGATGATTGTCTCTCAATCAATGCATGATTTCATGATTATCTATCAGCATTCACGTCCACAGAATTTTTTTTTTGTTAAAAATCAAAAAAGAAGTCCACCGTTCATGAATCAACTAGTCTCGGACATGATCAGAGGGCCCTTTTCCCATAAAATCATTCCCTGTCTCAATAATGGTGATTAATTTTGGGACGCAACCAGTAAGGATATATACTGCGTGGCTGAAGAAGCAGCACGTTTTACCCTCGCCATGTTCAAGTTGTGTCCAAATGACTTCAATACATTTGTCTTGACAGCTATATTGCATGAACACCAACAAGCAGTGATATTATTGATTCATGAGAAATTCTGATCAAATTTAATGATGCCAATAACATCTTTTCACGAATCCATCCGTGGATTCACACTCACCCCATGAAGATGCTTTGATGTCTACATCATCTTTTACAAGAACAGATTGAAAAGATCATAAAAATTTGAAATGAATTTATCGATATGCCTATAGCATCTTATAGTAGCCCATCATGGAATCACTCTATGATTCCTTTGGACTTGCACGCAACCTCAGTTGCAAACTCCTCAATATTCTTATCAGAGCTTCCACCTTCATCAGCTGCTGTTTGGGCTAGTTTCATCCATTTCTCAGAGTTCCTTCTTATCTCATTCCCTCTTTCACCTTCCATGACTTCCCTTATACACCCTTCCACCTCCTCTTTCGTGACGATCCCCTTCTCATTTGCCTTCACTCTAACCCCTACTTGCCAAACATCGGCAATGTACTTTGCATTTGTTGGCTGATCAGTCCACTGTGGCATGGCCACCATTGGCACTCCTAAGCTCAGCGCCTCGAGTGTTGAGTTCCAACCACAATGTGTCATGAAGCAACCTACCGACCTGTGAGCCAGAACCTCTAGCTGCTGGCTCCAGGTCACAATCACGCCCTTCCCTGATGACTCCTCCGCAAAGTTGATTGGAAGTTTTTTCCTTTCCGATTCTCTGACTACCCACAAAAAGCAGCAGCCACTCCTCTTTAGGCCCCAAGCAATTTCTTCCATTTGCTCCCCTCCCAGTGCAGCCATGCTTCCAAATGACACGTAAACCACTGAGCCAGTTTCCTTTGAATCTAGCCACTCATTGCAGCCGTCCAGGTTAGGTTTGAAGAGGCTGGGACCGTACTCTTTGTCGTCCTCTAGCTGCCTGTCCAAGTAAAACGAAGGAATCATTGGTCCGATTGGCTTTATTGACCTTTGACTTGCCAACCAGTTTACCGCCCGATGGAAATCAGCAAAATTTTGAGTTTTGCATTAGTAAAAGCAGCAAGTTGCCATCTTATTAACAAAGAAACAAATAATTTAAAGAGTCATTAGTAAAAAGATGGGATCATTGGACCTATCTTTAGATAAGATGGTTACTTAACTCGGATAAAAACATGCACTGATCATATAGAGGAGATCGTTAGGGGTACCTCTTCCTCCAGGGCTTTGAAAGTGTTGACAAAGATCCAATCAGCTTCCATGAAAGTCGAAAACTGACTCACCACCATGTTCAATATAGACGAATATTCTGGTTTTGACTCCAGACCTTGCACGAATGATGGCAGATCTGTAATTTCCAGGACTGGCTGACTTGAAAATGTTAGAGGCAACTTCTCTGGTGGAATCTTAAGCTGCCCCTCATGAATGTGGTAGTAGATCATTGGGTTAATGTGACCTTGAGCCGGATAGGGTATGACCAGCACATGGCTCTCACTCGTTATCTTTTGCTTCTTCATTTCTCTTCACCTCACCTGTCTATTTGCTTCTCATTTTATGGAGGAGGACTGCTACTGCATGTATACATACATGTATGAATCCTGTATCCAAATTGTACTGGCATACGTATTCTTATACCTGTCTTTTGACGTGTCACAGCATGACTGGAAGCTAGTTGGTCGTCTCTACTCTGAGCTTCAACATATCAAGATTTAAATCACTTCTTCAAGATTTTAATATAATTTTCCAAACACCCCCCAATAAATTCTATCATCCAGCTGGGAAATATTTCTGACGGTCCAATCCGGAGGACAGTGACCGGAGCATAGTCATGCTGTGCGTGTTTTTTATCCTCACTATATCAGTGGTCTGTAAAATGATGCGCGTCTTCTTTTCATTCATTTATTTTAATATAAAAAAATATTAATATATTATTAATGTTTTTAGTATATTTTTTTAATCGTGTGATGATTTATTTTATATGTTATTGTCAACTTAATGAATTTAAAATATTTTAAATTGTTAGAAATAAAAATATAATTTAACTCAAAATAAATATTTAAGATGATATTTTTTTTTTAAATATTGAGATAAAAAATATTTGATGAATTCAAATCAATTTAGGCTAATATGTTAATTTACATTCAAACCAATTATCAAACTGCAATAGCCTTATAAAAATTAAATTAAAATAAATCATGAGCTCTATTTTTTATGAATTCATTATTGAAGAATAAAATAAAAAAAATCAATTGAAAAAAAGCACAAAAAATAACCGAAGTCAATCTGTCAAACTTGTGTCATGAGTCATAAGACCGGAGTAGCCCAACAAAAAGAAAAATAAAATAAATTATGAAGTCTAATTATTAACCAACATGGTATTGAAAAATAAAATTAAAAATATATCTAATTAAAAAAGGACATAAAAATCATTTCGAATCCACTTGAGTTAACTAGTCAAAATGGTGAATCGAGTGATGAGATTTAGATAAGTTCACTAAAAACAAACCAAAAAAAATAAAGTATAGTTTTCAATCAATTAACTTTTGAAGAATTTAATTAAAAAAAATAATTAGAAAAAAAACTAGAAAAAACCAAGTTAACCTGACCCATGATCTAGACAATAAAACCGAGATAAGCACGTAAAAAGTAAATTGCAAACAAATATGAAGTCTAATCCTCGATAAATATAATATTAAATGATAAAGTTGAAAATAAAAATTAATAAGGAAAATAGAAAAAAAAAACTGTAGTGTTATGTGATGAAGGATACAGTCAAATCTCTCTCCCAAGGCAGGGAAGAAGGCAATATACAGAGAAACATATTCAACCCATGAATTGGTGGCTTCCTCAAATATGGGGAATGGCTTTGTTAAGAAAGCCATGCGTTTCATGCATTTATATTAAACCCAGCTTCGCATATCAACTCGTTTATTTAATGACTCCAGAGGATGATTTAAATTAGGTTTCATTTCTCAAGAGGATGCATCCTTTTGCATCCAGGAGAGGGAATATTAATCGTGTATGAAACTAATCCAATATACATAGACTGTCACACATCGAGCAATATACAAATCAAAAGTTTAATGTACACTATCAAAAAGGAAAAGAATCAGTTGCAGAAATCCTTCCTTAAGGACTTGCAGACCATTCACAGAGTTTCTTATGATGCAGAATCAGAAATCCTTTGCAGAAATCGTTTTTTATTACAACCCATTCTCTGTTATCTTCATGAAAGAAACAAGAACAAACCGCAAGGAGCCACGAACATGCAGAACCTTTTTATTTTTCTATGCTCGGTACAACCATGCACAAATTGAAAAGCCACGTAACACCATTGTTGTCGTTGAAAAATTCTTGATAACACCAAGACAGATCACCAATAGTCTATGATGATAATTAGTTGTTTGGGGTCTCCATTAATCAATCAAGGGATTACCAAGTCTTGGAACATTTTCCTTTAGAAAAAACAATTTTTAGGCTTGATAGAAAAATTCGACCGCGGATTGCCATATATGTTTTTTATCATCACTTTTTTCTCTCATTAATTAAAATTCTTTGTGGATGAATTGATGATCAATTAGTCTTGATTTGTTGAAAAAGAGCATGATTGAAAGATGTAAGACCGAAGTAGAAACAAATAAATAAAACAGGTGGCAACTTGAAAGTTATCATAAAAAGATTCAATTTAGTCTTTAAACTTTTAATATTTAGTTGATTATAATTGGACTTTCAAATTTGAATACTACTTCTTAATTGGTAATTCTTGTTTGATTAATTAAACAACACAAAGTTTCTTGATAATCATCGCAAGAAACATTATATATTGAATAAATCAAGCACTGTAATTCATCATTAATGCATAAAAAGTATGGGTCAAGAATTTTAAATCTATTTCATTATTAAAATTGAGACCATACTAACCGGGTAGGTCACCCAGAAAAATGAGACCATGCTAACCGGGTAGGTCACCCAGAAAAATGAGACCATTCTAACTATCTAACCGGGTAGGTCACTTAGAAAAATGAGACCATTCTAACCGGTAGGTCACCCAGAAAAATAAGACCATTCTAACCGAGTAGGTCACCCAGAAAAATGATACCATTCTAACCGGGTAGGTCACCCAGAAAAATAAAACCATTCTAACCGGGTAGGTCACCCAGAAAAATGAGACCATCTCCACCATTCTATGTTTTCTTTACAACACTTACTATTTAAAGTCTTTTACAAGACTTTAGTTGTAAGCATTGTAAAGAGGGGGCATCTGTTGCTACCCAAATTTTGACCCACCTATTTTCATGTTTCGGAGAAAAACAAAAAAATATTAAAGAAAGACAAAACTCCAAAAATATCTTGTTACAAGGGTAAAATTGAATAAATTGAGAGTTTAATGGTCAATGGAGGGTTAAATCATGCAAATCAGAAGAAACCAAGGACTAGAATAAAAAAGGCGCGCAAAGCTAAGGTTACTCTTGAAATTTTAACGAGGATGCAATTGCACAAAATTCATAAGTTTATATCCAATTGGGGGTTAAATTAAGACAGTTACAAATTGAGGGACCAAATCAATTTTTGCCCTCTGTAAAATTTTGAAATTCGCAAGCGTGACTGCACTGTTCAGGTGACTGAATAGTGCAGAGCACGCCTCTGTGATTTCAGGCGGCGGCAACCCATCGATGCACGCCAGGGGCAGCCGAAGGGTTGCCTTCGGCATATAAAAGGCATGCCCATGCATGCAGAAGAAGGAGGAAGAAAAAGAAATATACAGGGGAGGAGAAAAGGTAGAAAAAAACAGAGACAAAAACGAAGAAGACGAAGGAAGATTTATGTAAAATACATAGTATCTTCGTCCCTCTCGGTGCAGCTCTCTCTCTCTCGGTCTTTGTTTTTCTCTCTCTAAAACCAGACCACCATCTCTCTCTTCTCCCTCTCGGCCAGCCAACTTGGGCCACCATCCAACCGCCCATATCCACTATCATCACCACCACCACCC